>OY743180.1:5387500-5877500 GCA_963555705.1 Ligustrum vulgare
TTCTATACACTCGCAGCATCTCTTCCATTTGTGTTTGTAGCTTTCAAAATGGATATACAACCTATTCCCATGTGCTCCTATAGAAAGAAAAATGACCAGAAATTAATTTGCATTATTTCCCCACACATTATCCCAAGCACCACTTGGAGCAGCCTTGGGTCCATCAATGTAATTTTGACTTCCCGGGGCGCCAGGAGGATGAACTTTCTTGGGTTTTGTTCTCATTCCCAGCAGTCTCAGCACAAATCTGGCAAGCTCGCCGTATAATAACCCAGATCGATCAAACAACTGAAAATGAGAAGACCACAGATAAATGGATGCGAAAAGGCCCATCAGTTTTTTACAATAAAAGTGAACTATTTACAGGTTTGATCACCCAATAAAGTTACAAGAACAAACAAATACCTGGAGAAGAGCAGACATGAACATATGGAATGCCTGTGTATTCTGGTCGATCAAGATTGCAATCCGGCCAAAGAAACTTACTACACCTTGCATCTACAGTTGTCAGCAAAACAAAAATAAATAAAAATAATGGACATTTAGCGGTCGTTTTGCTCAAATTTTACTAAAGTTCTTTTAAAGATGCACACCAGGATGAACAACAATTATAAGCAAATATATGGGGAAATAAATAACCTTAATAAATCTTGCCAAATAACTAGAGGACCAAAATTAAATATCTCAATAATTTTTATACTATGAACTAGTTTTTACTTAGCATCCGTTTAGTAAACAAAATAAATTGGTTTATAAACCAGTTTATACTATACAATTCTCAAACCACTATTTAACCACACGCATTTTCTTTCTCTAATTTTCAACCACTACTTTTTACCTCAAAATAATAAATAATAAATCAGTTTATAAACCAAAGGTGTTACCAAACAAAGGCTTCCCCAGCATATATTGTCAAAATAAATAATTAATTTTGCTTAGAATTAACTTCTTGTACTTACCAAACAGGTAAAAGTAATTATAATTTCACGATCCACTAATGTGTTAAAGCAAATGCGGTCTATGTATAGTATAACAAGTGGCTTTTGAACTTTTAAAAGACAGGTTAAGGGAAGGGGAGGTTCAAGCAGGCAGGGTCTGAAATCCTAGCTAAATCAGCATCAACCATTGAAATATAATACGAAGTCCCAAGAAACATATGGGAATATATGGCCTCAGATTCACCAATTCCACAGCGCACCTCTCAACCAAATTAATTTTTTTCTTTTTTAGAATCCATATTACCAAACAGTAGCCAGATCTGACCCTCAACAGCAAAGTGTTGGACTAAAAACATGGGCATTTGATCTGGAAAGGGAACAGTGACAGCTTAAAAGCAATCATATCACCATCACCTGTGTAGTGCACATAGAAAAGGGAAATAAACATAGAGAAACAGTCTAGCTTACCACTCTCATTAAGGAAATCCAGAAACCTGGTGGAGAAGATGGAGCACCATATGGATTGTTTGGATCATCGCCGTATGGGGCACCCATTCCCATACCATAACCTCCCATTGGGCCCCCAAGACCACCATTATGCATTCCTCCTTGCATGCCACCTCCATAAAGTCCACCATAACCTCCTCTATACATGTTATTTCCATACAACCCACCACCGTATGATCCTCCAAATCCTCCACCATGTGAACCATACATCCCCGAGCCGTAACCGGAATTATAATTCAAACCGGAACCATAACCTGAATATGCAACATTAAAGGACAAGTTTGCATCACATATCAGAAAAGCTATGGATAAATAAATACCTCCATATATTCACCACATGCAAAAACAGGTAATATTAGAAGGAATTGAAGCAGCTAATGCACCTCTTGACCTCTCTGGTGAACCTAAATTTAGAAAATGCTAAAAAGCTGCTAAATATGTGATTACTGCAGCTTTAAACCATAATAACTTTTTAACTTGGAATCCCCATAAGATGTTAAATATTTTATATTCTAACTCAGTCATTATAATACAAAAATACCTATCTACCCAAAGAAACATAAGCAAGAAGAAAGCAGTGTCAACAACTAGTACTTCTCAACACCCTGGAAAAGGAATCACATCCTTATCGTAAAATAAAATATGCATTCGGGCAAAGGTTTATTGGGCCTGATTTCATATGGATTAGTAGAGAAGTTCAATCAATAAGTCTTTGACATTGGCATAAAAGAATTCTTTCTCAAATAGAAAAGGATTATCACTAAACTCTTAAAACCAAATTCACCAAAAAGTTTACAACACATTTTTGAGGTAGTGAAAAAGAAACAAGAAAATTGATTGACAAAGGAGCAGGAAATTTTACTCGATTCGCAGGAGCATGTGTTTTAAGAAGCATTTCAATTGTTCTGGCTTCACAGCAATTCCTTAGCTACTCTCGGAAAACCAATAATATGACCCTATTTCTCCAATGGATGCCAGCACCTTGCCTTAGAAACTGGCCTCAAGACATCATTAGGATTCAAGCATTAATTCTTCAAGATGTTTTAGGAAACTGTAGTCACGGAAATTTTAGTGAGAGGAATACAGGCTAAGGACGGCACTAATAAGTTTAAGAAAGGGAAAAAGGCAAAAGACTTAATAGAAGTCTTCCTCTTTCACTGAATAGGGATTGCTCGAGTCCATTTCTTTATCTTCCTCCCTAATTGAATTGTGCATCATTAGGATTAGTAAATCTGCTTCAGACAATGTTTTAGGGTATTGTACTACTCTCTTCCTGGTGTTTAAACATATTTAAGTTCTTTTGCACCATGACCCCCTCACACATCCTCCTTTTCCAGTCCGCTCTATCAAGGGTCGTCTCCAAAGTTGAATCATAAAGGTTTGTATACCCCCAATCCATGTAATATTTGTTTGAACTTTTACTCTAGGTTTGCCATTACAACTAGTCCCGTCATGTTTCCTGATAGGTGCTTCTAATAGTCCATGTTGTCATGTTCAAAGTACCCAAACCACCTTATTGGATTGCATATGATCAATAGCTCCACTTTAGCTAACTCATAAATATACATCTCCTGCTCGCTTTATTTTGTCTTGTCTTACTACAATTACATCTCTCCCATGCTCAGTTTATTTACCATATAATATCAGGTCTTGTAGTTGTCCTAATAATATTTCCTTTAAAACTTACAGGAATTCACATCACTCACAACCACAGACGCACTCCTTCCCTTACTAGCCATACACGGTTGTTTAATAGCTCCTTTGATATCTCTCACGAAATACTCGAGTCTAAATATAAAAGATGCTCACATTTGGGTATTTCACAACCTTCAATCTCTCGTCCATCCATGCAAATACTTTTCCTTCTATTTTTTCACATCATGCCCATGATTTTAGCTATTCTCAATTAAATAATTAACAGTTTTATAGGCACTATGTTTCCCAACTTCTGTTGATAATGAAACATTTTTTTCAACAGTTAAAAGCTTATGCATCAGAGAAATGTACACACGTTAGCCTTTTTGCCTTTACAAATGCCAGTGACGTGTAATAGACATACTTTATACACCGGGACAGTAACTTTCTTCTCCAAGCACGAGGAGTAAAGACCGATCCACAAATTAACCCAGGTCCTATTATCAAGTATTCAAGGTATAAATGGCCCGTAAGGAAAGTGAATTTTTGTACCAAAAGAGAGCTCTATTGCTTCATCAATTTGCTGGTGGTGGTTCTAGATCGTCACTCTTTCTAAGTGAAGTTTCATCTTCATATTTTCTTTTTGGTTATGAAGATATCAAACATCACATTGATAGAATAAATTAACGTCAAGTGAAATGTTCTAATAATGTAACATCCAAGAGAGGTTATTGTACAATAATGAACCTGAAAAATAACTTTTAGCACGTTCTCTGGGAAGTGTTTTCCATTATCCATTAGAAAATTTGGGCCAGTATGCTGAAAAACATAAAAATGCATTTGATGCTCAAGTTTTAAGAAAATATTTTGATAATTTTTATGGAAAATCATTTTATTCGAGCAATTGTTGCTTTCCAGATTCCCTACGCGTACGGTGCATTGAATACTAAAATATTATTTAAAATGAAAGCAAGCGGGATTTAACTTGGGGGAGAAAAGGAAATGATGTAAATAATAAAGATACCTCCGAGCGTACTCCCATAAGTCTGCTGTTCCCATGGTCTAGCAGGTACTGGCCTCCCAAGTGGGTTCTGGTTGATGGTTGTATTCCTATCGGCCGTCGAAATAACTTCACCAGGTCTTGCTGTCCCAGATGCCTCTACTACATCACTCGTGCTGCCAGCAGATGGCGGTTTGAAAGGTGCAGGCCCAGAAGAGGATCCAGCTCTTTCCCATGGTTTAGGGGGAGGGCTACTACCTACATAGGGGAATCAGCCATAGTCAATGTATGGAGGAGTTAAGAAAATCAATAAAGGTAACACATTGAGACCAGAATTATCAAAACAATGTCTTGAAAGCTGCAGAGTTGGAGATCAACGTAGAATGATAGAACAACATTGTTTTCCCATTTACAATCGTGCCTAATCTACTGAAAAATCAAGACAAGTGTTTTCAGATAAATCAAAGGCTCTGTTCTTTAACGTTTATAATTCCAAATTATAATGAGCACAATTTTCCAAAACACTTTTCAACCCTACATAATTTCTCAATTTTTAATCTAACGACTTAGAAAACCTAAATAATATACATTATAAATCAAATTCAATTTATTTCAGCAGCGAAACGGAGCCAAAGAGAGTTAGATTTTTTGAAACTATCTCTCCAAATAAATTTAAGAGTTAAAAGAGGGCATGCATCCCTTCGCGTCGAGGAATTTAATGAAATTGGACTATCGATCGCTCGGATATTCTAACCCGCATCAAGATATTAAAATTGTAAAAGAAATAGCTGTGATGAATTGTAATTTTTTTCAATTTTTACATTGAAAGCCCTAGTTCAACAACAACTAACAGTATTTAAAACAATACATCAATAGAATCGATTTCAATTCCAAATAAATTGAAATAACTCCGAATTTCAGCTGTACGAACCTGATGGTTGCGTTTTGTTCTCCATGTGATGAAGAGAGAGAATGGACGAGCCTCAAACCAGAGAGGGGGATATTCAAGTCAGGTAAATTATCGGTCGTTCCACAATCTTCATTCATTGTTGTCTATCCGAATTAAGTGCCTATGGACTTTCTTTAAAGTTGAATTGACGATTATGCCCGTCCACCGAACTTGTGACAGGCCAAACGCGGTCAAGGATTGGTCGGTAAGACTGGGCCGGGTCTTGGCGGCTCTCTTAGTCAGCCCGGAGTTGACTATTGAACCAATTATAAATTGAGTTTGAGTTACGCTACGGTGCCCAACTGATTTATATATTGAATTACCAGCAGCCAGTCCAGTTCTCCTGCGCGTCTCGCGGAGGAGAACTGGCGTGAGCTTTTGGGCAAAGCTCATATGGTGACAGCCTTTTGGAGGACACTTTTAACCTTTTTTTTTTTAAAAAAAATATACTTTATATTTTTTGTGTAATATTATAATTTTTATTTGATAATATTGTTTAGTTTATAAATTAGTTTAATTATGATTTCGAGGTTAAAAATAGGAGAAAGAAAATATGTGTGGTTAAAAAGTGATTTGAAAAATTGTGTAATTTATAAATTGATTATAAATTTATTTTTAAGCATTCCAGCATTTCAGTTGGGGTAGAGCAATTGTCTCCAGTCATTCTCGGGTCTAAATCTGCAAGATCTTCTTCTGGCATTATTGTAACATCCTCATTTTCTAAGGTGATAGATTCTGTCCAAAGAATCCCAATAGGATGTGAATGGATGTGGTAATTCATGTTGGCGGGCTGCTTGGCCTCTCTGATATATCTCTTCTGAGAGTTATTTGTGCTTCCGCCTGGATGGGGGCCTCCCAATATTGTGTCGATTTCACCAATAGGCGGATCATTTGCAGGCTTAGGTGGCTCTCTCGTATCTTTAGCATGTGCCGAGGAGTTATCCTGACCTTTGCACCTGTCTCTTTGACGACTGTCAATCCTTTCTTTGGTTGGGTTCTTCCATGGAGCTCGCCTGTCAGCTCGGTTGAACTTTTGACTACCTGGTTTTTGTGTTTTCCCCTTGTCAGGGGAGAAATCACTTCCCCTTCTCCCGTGTGCCTTTTGGTCCGCTAACATATGGATTTCTCTATAATCCTCCGTTGCGTGGCCATAATACCTGTGGTAGGCGCAGTAAGCCCCTATCATGGGCTGTTTTCCACTTCGACTACTTTCCATTCTTCCTTGAGCCGTGGGTGATTCTGAGAGGGAGCGTTGGAGTGCAAGTTAGGGATAGCTTCCGTGATCTCTGTTGCACAGCAGGACCCGGTTCTTGGAAATGGACATGGCGCTCCACTTCGGTTACTGCCGAACCTATCCTTATTACCTCCTTTCCTGAGGTTCGCTTCATTAGGATACCCAAGATTGTATCTCCCTTGAGGATGATTGTCTCTGGCCCTAGCCATTTCTTCTAAGACGATCTCTTCCTATATTAGATCTACTAGGGCATTGTAATCCCTCGACTTTCTGCTTCGGACATCCCTCCAAAACATACTCGTCATGTCTAGCCCCTTTTTAACGCGGAAAACATCTCTGCCTCGGTGATGTTCTCACAAATGTGCATCTCTTCAGTGCACCGGGCTAGGTAACTTTTCAGAGATTCCTCCCTTCCTTGCCTTAAGTCCTGAAGGCGTTGGAGTGGGAGCTGGCCAGGCCTGGAGGAAACAAAGCCATTTTTGAATGCTGCCTTCAAATCTCTCCAACTGTGGATGCTACCAGGAGGGAGTTTTTTGTACCATCGTATCGCACTTCCCTCAAGAGTTAAAGCAAAGGCCTTGCATTTTAGTGCTGGAGTGGCTCCGGCTATTTCCATGCTAGCACGGTAGTTTAACAGGTGATCGTCAGGGTCACCTCGGCCAGAATACTTTTCTATTTCTGGCATTTCAAAGTCATGAGGCACTGGGCACCTACGGATGCCCTCCGTGAAGGGGCTTATTTCCTCTTCGTCATCTAGCTCGTATGACGGTAATTCACTGTTCTCGTCATGACGGGAATATATCGGGTCATGGTGTTGGTCGTAGGGCGGTGAAGCGTACTCCTGTCTTTGTGGTGGCAAAACTCGCCCATAATTTGGCCTTTCGAAGGTCGGAAGATCATTACGAGATTTCGTCTGAGCTGCTTCTGCTCTCCTTTCCTGCCTATTCCTAGGCTTATGTGTGGGGGCTAATTTTTCTCCCCTGTGTTATGTCGGTCTCCATGCATTTGGCTCCGCGACAGGGCTTCTTCAGCGCGTCGCTCCCGCCTATTTCTAGGCTCAGCTGCATGGTGTTGTCCTTGATCGGTCCGACCCCCTCGTCTGCCCCGGAATAATCCCCCTATTCGGCTAAAAACGCTACCAGACTTCGAAGGCGAATGCTCTTGGTGCTTCATACACTGGGTCCTCTTCGTTGAAAGGAGCAGATTCTACCTCGGCGAATGCCTGCGGATCTTGATAATAATAGGAGGCAGTAGCTGCATCAGATGGTGAGTAATGTGGATGCGCGTATTACGGGGTCATCATGGGCTCGTTTACAACATACCCTCGAGCCATGTAGGCATTCATCGCAGCAGTTTGTTCGATCTGCTGTTTCTGCATTTCTAGCATTTGTGCTGCCATGCGAGTCATGTCTCGCATGCGGCGATTTCGATGCCGACAGGAGGGTTAGGTTGGGTCATTCCCTCGTTTGCGTTCTCATGAGGCCTCTGAGGAGCATCTTCCTCGTTGTGTTGGCCGTCCCTACTCTTACGAGGGTTAATATTATCGCCACTCTCATTCATGTTCAGAACAATTCATTGGTCTTATCTTTTCTTTCAAAGATGGGTGAACTTTTATCCCAAAGTCTTAATCCTTTTCCAGGGTTGTTACACTTATGTTTCAAAGTTTTACGCATTTGTTCAAGGTTAATAAACTTATATTTCAAAGTTTCACGCATTTTTCAAGTTTAATAAACTTATGTTTCAAAGTTTTACGCCTTTTTCAAGGTTAATAAACTTATATTTCAAAGTTCCAGTAGTTTTTCGCTCTTTTACAAGAAGTTATTCGTCCTTTTTCAAGGTTTCCTTTCTGTGAGTGGCTTTCTACCATGCGTTTTCGTGGTTAGCAGTATGGTTTCTCATAGGCGGCGCCAAAATGTTGATCACAAAATCCGGCTGGACCTTCAACACGTCTCAGCTCCTCCCTCTTGAACACGTGGATCTCGTGCCGTCCTGCGCACTGTGACAAACAATCAGTTTGCAAAGGGGGCCGAGGTGGCTCCCGTTTGTACTCCGATGCTAAAGTCAGTGCCCATTTCAAGCAGATATAAATTGGGTGCGGGAAATATAAGTATGTAAAAGAGAGAAAAGGGAGTGAGAATAAAATATTTAGTCAAGAGTATGGAATTGCTAACCCTTGTCCAGGCGGGAGGAGTGTTCTATTTATAGAGGAATTTATAATCTTGGATGGCGATACGTGGTGGACTTTACACGTGTATTTATCCTAGCGGTTGGAGAGGAAAATTTTGCTTTTTGACAGTAATCATTGCTACGTTTGATAGGGGATGGAAGCCTGTCACTTTCGGTAAATGCGGTGTCACATCTCTGACTTCATCCGTTATCCCATCACATTTGTGGTGTCACTGTAAAGCACATCGGCTAAACGTAAATCAGCTCGGCCAAAGAAGTTCACGTGATATTCCACCTCGGCAGTTTGATCTAATGTGATATCCTAAACTTTAATCATGGGATAGGGCCCATTGGGCCTTCGCCGGTGGTTCAAGGTACTACATTCTAGACATGGTCTCAATAGTATTATTTTGAAATCGAAAAATATGTAATATGAGTGTCAAATTAAAAATAACAGTGAGAAATATAATGCAAGCTAACAAGTGAGAGCAAATTGTAAATATATTGTTCGTAAAATCATATAAAAAATTAAAGGTAAAATTTCATTTTATATTTTTTTATTTTTCCTCAATATCTAATTCATTTTAAATTATATCATTGAAGTCCTATAATATTATCTATAATTAGATAATTAAATTCATTTTAGTCATAGATGATTAATTTCTATTCTGATTTTTTCTCATCAAATTAAAATAAATAATAATAATTTTTTATTGACATATAATTAAACTTAATTCATGACTTGTTTTCCCTTAAAGAGATAAAACAATTCAACTATTTATAATTTTATTAAAATATTAAAAAATAATTATATGTCATAAAAAAGTGAAATTTTATTTCTCACTTCGTCTAAATAGATTAAAAAAAACTAGAGAATAAACAATTAACTGTTAAAAAAATATGCAAGTTGCAATTTATGTTTTACTTTTTATTATATATGAATGTACAATTTATGTTGAACATTGTACTTTTACAACTTATTCAATAAATAATTATCAATTATATCTTTCGTGTATCGTACGTGTGCGATTACTAGTTTTACAAAAAAAAAATATAAAAACTTTAAAAATAACAGCGACCCTTTAACCGCCGAACAGGCTTAAATTATGACATGAATTTAATTTATTAAATTTAATTGAAATTAATTTTTTTTTTTTTTAAATTTTCAAGACCCAAAGCCAAAAAATATAATGGGAATTTTGGTCACAAATCTATCTTCTCAAAAAAAGAATAGTTTTGCCTGAAAAAATCTGCTGAGTGCTGACTTAAAAATGAAGTGGCATTATTTAACGCCCAAAACCCTCCACCTCACTCTCACTGCCATCATATTGTAACCAGACAGTAGAATTTCTTGCCCTAAAAACTCAAACCCTAAACTTCAATTTTTACCAAAAGGCGTAATTTTTTTTTTAATCTGTCTTTTCTCACGAAGTTAGGTTTATAAAGGTGAAAATGGCGGGCGGTGTGGTGGTGCAGCTCACACCGGAGGAAGAAAAGCAAACCATCAGGGAAATTACTACGGCATCCGGAGCCCATACCAAAGCCGGGGACACATTCTATCTGATTACACAAAGGTATCCTTTTTTCTCGTAGATTGGCACTATATAATTTTAGTTCGATATCTCCGATGTTCTTTTTTGTTGCTTGTTTTATTTTTTTTATTGGGGAGTTTTGCTGGATCGTGTTAAAATTTCAATCAGAGGTTGCTGTGGATCAGAGAGCGTTAGGGTTTAATGTTAGCAGGAAAAGAATTTAGTTGTTTTTTCCATTGTATTTATTAATTTCAGGAGTAGTGTAATTGCCCTTTTGAAAGCTGAATAGTCTTGTCTTCTGAATTATTTCTCAATGAATGACACGTTTCAAGAGTAATTTCAGTTTGGAGTACGGTGTGTTCTGTGTTCATAGAGGAAAGGGAATTTTTTTAATAATTTGTTTGTGTTGAAGATAATATTTAATGAATGTAGGGGACTATTCTCTAACAGTAACCTGTTAAGCTTTTAAATGAGATGTTACAATTTGGATTAGCAATTTGCAATTATATCTTCTTTCTCTTCTCTTCTCGGCAGTATCATTTTGAATTATGTTCATGAAATCAGGATACAGGAAATGATAGCTTTCTGAGTCAAATAATATTTATATGACGAATCTGTTGAGGAAAAATAACAGGTTTTACTCTGTCCTCATCACGTTCTTCATTTTAGTTTGATGAGTTTTGTTAAGCCGAAAGAAATTACCCAAAATAAAAATAAAACTTAACTGGATCCAATTTGGTCTCCAAGTTTGATCCTTTTTTTCCTTCATATTCACTTGCCTCTATTGACTTCCCATAAGATCAAGTCAAAATTTAGGGCGTTGACTACGACTCTTTGTAGCAAGGAAAGAAACTGATTTCAGTTTCAATTATACAGACAATTATCTACTTAAAAAATGAAAAATAAGTAGTGTTTGAACTGGCCGGGTGAAAAGTGGCAAGAAATAAGTTAGTTAAGATTTTAAACATTCCACTAAAAGACCTAAATATTTTTATAATAGGGTTTATAATAGGGTTGGTCAAGGTTGCGTTGAAGTAATTATTTAAGGTAATAAGATACTGTTTCATATAAAATATCTTCTAGAAAAACAAAATATCAAACACGTTTTCATTTATGAAGAAACAATAGAAATTAATTAACATAACACAGAATAAATAGAAACAAGAAAATTTAACCCTTGCACGTCCTAAATTTGATGTTTTTATTGAGCACTCGTTACCCACGCATCATGTTTTAGAAGATTTTTCAATCCTTCTATTTGTTCATTTTTGGTCAAAACTCAAAATGCCTATTGCCTATTGATCCATTATTTTATTTGAAACTTACTAATTAGTGGTGCTAACAGGTGGTGGCAAGATTGGCTGAAATATGTAAATCAAAGCCAAGCAAGTGTGATGAATGATGGATCTTTCTCTGAGCATCACAATTCAGTCGGCTCAAGTGGATTGGTGAGGCCTCGGAGCATTGAAAATTCAGATTTGATTTATGAGACAGAATCTGAGGACTCCGTTAAGACTATTGAACTCCAAGATACCTTAGTTGAAGGCACCGATTATATATTGCTTCCTGAAGGGGTTTGGAATCAATTATATTCATGGTAAGTAGAACTGAAATTACAAGGATTGATGCCATGGCATTTCTTTCTTTTTTTTAAAAAAAATTCCGTGACAGGTTTTCATTAACCATCTTCTCCAAGTTGCTAAAATACTGTACGTAATGAAATCTTTTAACAATAAGTTAGTTCATAAATTTTTCACTTCCTCCAGGCCACGATAAGTTTCATGTCTGACTTTCATGGTCAAGTTGTCTTCTTATGCAGTTCTGAAACAAAATGCATCCCAAGTTTGGTACTATCATCTAAATCATTGAAATATTCTGATAAGTTTCATGTCTGACTTTCATGGTCAAGTTGTCTTCTTATGCAGTTCTGAAACAAAATGCATCCCAACTTTGGTACTATATCTAAATCATTGAAATATTCTGCTTGATCAGAAAAGTTAAACATGAGTTTGATGCGAGACTGGGGGGTGAATGTTGGTAGACAATTCTCAGTTTTAACCCAAATTCAGCTTAACTGAAACTCACGACCTACTCACTGGTGGGAAAGATGCATAACATCTTCTGATCACGAATTAGAAAGGGGAAGAACCTGAATACAGGAAGCATTTGAATAAGATGTGTAATAGTTAAATTTTGTTGAGTCCAATGTGAATACACATTGATGTTAACTTCAGAAAAGAAAAAGGAAACCGATACACACTTCAATCTTGGAAAATGCATTTTCCTCTATTAAAACTGTCCTATTACGTTTCTTCCAAACAATATAAAGAGGATCGATCTCCCGACACCTTCTTCCTTTCCCACTTCTCTGTGCAAAGTGATACCTTTTCCCTCATTAACCTCCAACCTCCGAATAATATAATCGACACACAGTTTTTGTATTTACCTTGACTTCATTACAAGAATTATCAGTTAGCATGTGTTTTAGTGCTCGTTTGATAAAAAAAAATTCTACAATTTCATCATATTGGCAAACTTCAATGTAAACACACATTTCATGGGACCACAACTTTTATCAACTATACATTATCATCAACTTTTACCAAAAGCTTTATCGAATAACCCCATAATCTATGTTTTGTTTACTAAGGTCTGCTTAATTATAATCATATTTGATAGGGGTTTCTACTATTTGTTTATTTTATTTGTGCGGCATGAAATTTTACTAGTGGCTGTCTCGCCAGCATTATGTCCATTTAACCCTTTTGTTTAGAGCATGACAGATAACATGTCCATTAATGTTGTGCTGAAACTGAAGTAAAGCTGTTTCATTCTAAAACTATCACAGAGGCTTTGGAACATTTAAAATTAAAGATATCCTACAGAAGCTCAACTTGGTTTTAATAGTTTAAAGTGACTGTTGGATGCCACTTTGTATAATCCAAGAGAAGAAATAATTTTTCTTAGCTGTAATGAATTCAGCCGTCATTGAGATGATTTTGTAGTGAATTTTGCTCTTTGCAAGGTTGTGGTCTAGATAAAGAACATTGATGAAAAAACTAATAAGGAATTAAATCTCTGTTTGCTTGGTTTAGGTATGGAGGTGGTCCTGTATTGGCTCGAAAGGTAATTGACTCAGGTCTTTCTCAAACAGAATTGTCTGTAGAAGTTTATCCTTTACGGCTTCAATTGCATCTGATGTCAAAAGTTGATCTGTCTACAATAAGAATAAGCAAAAAGGTTTGTTCAATGTGTTTCCTTCTCCTTTGTGGAAAATAACTATCGACATCTCCCATCTATTTGTAATTATGCATATTAAAGGAATTGAATTTCTTTTGGCAGGAAACCATTGGCGAACTTCACAGAAGAGCTTGTGAGATATTTGATCTTAAAACTAAGCAAGTAAAGAGCTCAATTGTTTATTTTTATCTTATCATTTTTCTTCTTTAAAAATATTTTGCTATTTTATGATTGAGTCTTTTTTCCCTTGCATTAGGTATATATATGGGATTACTTTAGCCGTCAGAAGCACGCTTTGATGAATGACATGGAAAAGACGCTTGATGATGCAAATATACAAATGGATCAGGATGTGAGTGTGTTTTATTTTGTACCACTTTGATCTCATAGAGTGCTGTTTTCTCTACAGAGCAGTATCACTTCTTGTAAATAGGTTTACATTTTATACTAAGCTGTTTATATGGTATCCGGTTTTAAACCGACTCATACACTTGGCTAATCTTCATTAGTCATACACACTTGTTGATGTTCTAATTATCTATATGGTTGCCAAGATGTCAAGAGTTTTCTAATAGAAATTCAACTTTTCATATCTGCGTGAAAATTTTCTCCCATTGATTATCGCTAATATTATCATTGTCTATGACCATTAATTTATGTTTTGAGATTATTATTTCACGCGATGGTGTACGGTTTAAGATATCAGATATTCTTTTTTCGTTTTTTTTGGGGAGTGTTGTGGGTAGGGATTCACAAAGGTGGCCATTTGAATAGGGAGAAAATCATGTAGCCTTTCCCCTGGGGACTGGTAACCACAATTAGCCCTCCTTGTGCACTTTGAAGAGCTTGCGACATCTGCCTTAAAAATCTACTGTGGCCTTCTTGGCCATTCCAATTCACTGGCCGAATTGAGTGATACGTGAGCTATTCTCCATTGTCACTGTTGATTTTTTTGAGAATACTCAAAGTTTGAAGTTCTCAAGAATCTCCGACCCCTGGTGCCTTTCAATCTCATCTGGTTACCATTGGTTTTCTATATTTCCTTCATTGCGTATTAAGGTCATGTTCAATTTGAATTCAAGTTCTGATTAAGTGTGTGTTCGGCAAGTTAGTGTTATAATCAGCACAATTTTCAACATCACTTTTTAACTACACATCTGTTCTCTCTCCAATTTTTAACCACACATCTTTTCTCTCTCCAATTTTTAACCACATCTTATCTAAAAAGCACAAATAACACCAATCATGAGGTGTTATAACAGTTACCAAACACTACATAAGTTGAGAAGTGTCTTTTTTTTCTCATATCTTCCTCCTTGAGTATAGATTGCAGAATTTACACCAGATTGTTTTTCTTTGGTGCTTGTTTTTCTTGTTATATCATCTGATGAACTCTGGTTACATTCAATTCAATAACTAAAAAACGGAGATTACTTCCTGTACTTCCATGCTCGTAATGCACCTACTTATCTTAAAATAAAGAAGCACTTAGTTGTAAAAGGAATTGATTTCAATAATTATTATGAATATGACTTCATTGAGCCAGAAATAAATGTGCATTTGACCTCTACTTTAGTCAGTGTTTTACAATCAGTTTTCAGTATTTAGAAACCTATCCTGCTTTTGTATCAAAAGAGTTAGTGATATGGCATTTTTAGTAGTCCTGCTAACCTATTGGCTTCGTCATACTTTTGATGTACTATTTAGTGTAATACTCGATGACTCGGTTTACTTGTTCTTGAACTCTCTTCCCTAGTTTCCTGGTTTGATTTCGTGTCAGAGTTAATTATAGCCACTTAATAGTGAATGTCTTTTTCGTTTGCCTGAATGCATTTGGCTCGGTTTACCTGATTGAGAGATGCTCATGTTAGAAAATTGTTGTTCACTGTTCTTTCAATTACAACTTTTCCTGGTCTCTAGGGATAGTGCTCTTTATCATATATTATGTGATGCTGTACATTGTTCTGACATTCCAAATTTCCTTTGTTCTGCAATGACCCAAAGCAGATTTTAGTGGAGGTTATCAATAGTGACACTGGTGGTTGCCTGGATCCTGTTCAGGAGAATGGCTCTGCAGAAAATGGAGCTGTAGCTGTTGCTGCTTCACAGTCTAGTTCGTTGCCTGCTGGAGGTCTTTATGTGAACAAAAATTCATCAAGAAATGGTAACTCAGAGTTGCTGCAGAATACAAATGCTGAGAAGGCTTTCGGGCCGAGTGGTGTTAGTACAAGGGGGTCTTCTTGTGGTCTCACTGGACTGTTGAATCTTGGAAATACTTGCTTTATGAACAGTGCAATACAATGTCTTGTTCATACCCCAGAATTTGCACGATATTTTCGAGACGACTATCATCAAGAAATAAACCGTCAGAATCCTCTGGGCATGGTTGTAAGTTTCACTTGTGACGAATTCTCATTTTCATGTTTTTTGCTTGATGGATTGATCTCAATTATAATTTACCTAAGTCATATGTGGTGACTAGGTTGCTTGAATATCTATGAGTTATGTCTGTACTTTTAGCTATTTCGGGATTACTCATCTTAGCTTGATGTTATGAAAATTAACGGTACGAAGAAAAGAATAATAATCTCTTCTACTGCATTAAAAAAGAAAGTTGTCTTATTTTATTCTTTATGCCGTAACCCCTTATGTGACTTGGGATTGTTTCTCTAATATATAGAAGTAATTGAAGGTCTTATACTCAATCATGCAAAAAGCTAGGAGAACTTTGCTTACCTGCCATTTTTGGCTTTGTCATCGTAAGAAGTTGTGCAATTAAAGTTTACTTATTTCAGCAATTTTAGTAGATACATCCACTAATGTCCATTCCATCTAGGCAGATATAGAGTTCTAAATTTGGGTCTTGGTCAGAGATTGAAGTGGCAAACCTTAGTTTACAGGAGGCTAGTCTTTGACTGGACATTTCACTATTTGCAGTGCGGCATGTGCATCTTTTTTCTCTTCTTAATGATGTATGCCAAATGTCTTGAAATTCACCTGCTACAATGCTTTTGCTGTAAATATGATTATTTTTTAAGACATTTTCATTTTCCTGACATTGTTTTAATATGCAGGGTGAGCTTGCTTTAGCATTTGGTGAATTGCTTAGAAAATTGTGGGCACCAGGGCGAACTCCAGTTGCCCCCAGGTCATTCAAGGCAAAGCTTGCTCGCTTTGCACCGCAGTTTAGTGGATGCAGTCAACATGATTCTCAGGTTCAGTGCTTTGTATGAAGTTTCACGGCTCCAAGCTGATGATGGTTGTGGAGTTAAGAATTATAATAATTACATTTTCTTTGCAGGAGCTCCTTGCTTTTTTGTTAGATGGACTTCATGAAGATTTAAATCGTGTTAAACACAAACCATATATCAAGTCTAGAGATGCAGATGGCCGACCTGATGAAGAAGTTGCTGATGAGTATTGGGCAAATCACATTGCCCGTAATGATTCCATAATTGTCGATGTGTGCCAAGTAAGTATCACAGTGATGATTGTATAGAACTAAAATTTTGAAATAATTCTATGCAACTTTTTAGTTATTATTATGCTATAGGGAGGAATTTCGATGCTCTTAATTTATTATTTATCACAGCTTTATATAGTATAATGTTGTGTCTAGCCCTTTTGACACAGTCTTGTGACTGTCTTTTGTTTGGGGCCATTTTGTTAATTGGTTCATTTACCCCAGTGGATTTGAAAACAATATCATCTAAGAAAATGAGGACATTCATAAATTAATTCAAGAAAATTTTGTGATAACTGGAAATACATAATACAGTAATCAAGGGACTTCAGAAATATAAACCAGCAGTACCATTCTGGAGGTCCCTTTCATTCACCACCAAATTGTTGCTAAATACCCAAAAGAAATGTTTGTTCCCCTTGGTAGTTAAACTCCACTTATAAGATGAGCTAAAGTATTGTTCAGCGATTCTCTTATGCATGTAGTAACTTGTATTTGTTGTACATTATTCTTAGTACATGGTGAGCCATTGTTGGATAGCCCCTTTGGCCGCTTAGAGCTGTATGAAATTCTGCCTACGTCTAGTGCATGCATACAATGCTGCTGCTGTATTGCAATAAATAAGATACATATACAATAGTATTGCTTAGCAGGAAAGCCAGTGGCAACTGGCATGTATACACTTAAATGTATAGTTTTAATTCGATTTGAATTAACATTTTGTTGAAAAAAACTGTGGAAAGAGGATGGAACTAGATGGTTTGTCTGAATACCTTATAAATTTCCTCACAATTTTAAAGTATGCTATATAGCCTCTGGAAATGCCTTATTTCATTTCTATCCAGTCTGTTGAAATCTTCACCTGCATAGTTTGTGACTTCGTTTGCAGTTAATGGTAGAGAAGACTATGCCTACATTTGAACCCCATTTTTTTGGTTGAAAATGAGTTTTGTAATAGTGAATTTTTTGGGGACTCTGGGTAAAAGTTTAAAATAAAAATAAATTTTGGGTTTATGTGCAAAATATTTTATTGTGAGAATGCGTGGTTGAATGAGTGGAAGAAAATGAGTTTTTAGATAACGTGGATCAAACAGGGGCTATGTTTGACTTCTGTTTATAAAAGAGTATGAAGAGCTGGACCTGGAGGAAAATCATCTGACAATTACGCTTGGCAGAATCTTCCATACAATATTTGTAAATCAACCATACGTCATTGTCAAGGAAAATCAGATACCTTGAAATATGTCTTCGCATGCATTTGAAAAAGAGAATTTCGTAATGAGTTAGAGCATGTCTCTGCTCGATCAAGGAAAAACCAAATTTTCGATCAAGGAAAATCAAAATTTTACCGTCATTGTTTTGGAATTTATGTGCAAATCACATTTTTGCAGGGGCAATACAAGTCAACTCTGGTCTGTCCTGTATGTAATAAAGTCTCAGTTACATTTGATCCATTCATGTATCTTTCCTTGCCACTTCAATCCACCATCACCCGTAGTATGACGGTAACTGTTTTTACTTGTGACGGAAGTGCCCTCCCAGCTGCTTTCAATGTAAGTGTTCCAAAGCAGGGACGTTGCAGGGATTTGATCCAAGCACTGAGCAATGCTTGTTCTTTGCAACTCAATGAAAAGATTCTGCTTGCTGAGGTCTGCAGAGTAAATCAAGTAATTCTCGGAAACACATATTTACAAAATTTCTAACTGATTCGTATTTTTGTGTTGCTCGTAGATAAGAGGCCACTTGATTTACCGATTTTTGGAGGATCCATTGATACTGCTGTCTTCCATAAAAGATGACGACCACCTTGCTGCTTACAAGATACCAAAAGTTTTGAAGAAAACCAAGTTTCTTCAATTGATACACCGCCGGGGAGAACAGTAAGCAGAATAACTCCTTCCATGTAATGCTAAAGTGCTTCACTGACTATTTTAATAAAACCTTTGTCTTCCTCCTATCCTATGTCTTTTAGGGGTGCTGGTAATTCTCAGAGCACTATGGGGTGGAAGCCTTACGGAACACCTCTTGTTTCTCCCATCTCATGTGATGATACCATAACTAGAGGTGATATCCAGTTGATGGTGAACAAAATGCTCTCACCAATGTTAAGAAAAAATAACACTGAATGTTCAGGTATTAATTGTTCTAATGCACCCGTGGCAATTTCAAATCAATTTCATGCCACTAGATCTACTGAATTGTGTGCAGATTCAGATGGTGCCAAGGCAAAACAATCCTACGGTGGCAGTTTAAAACCAGTGACCTTCCATAAACTTCCGCTGCAGTTGGTTGATGAAAATAACGCTTGCATAGATTTAACTGTTGGTGAGGATAAAGTGGTTAAATTGTCATCATCATCTATGTCGATCCTTGTATTTGCTGATTGGTCACAAAAGCTTCTGGGAAGTTATGATACCAGTCATTTAGAAACCTTGCCTGAAGTTTGTAAATATGGACACGTAAGCAAGAAAGCTCGAAATGAACCTCTTTCATTGTACACTTGTTTGGAAGCTTTTCTACGTGAAGAACCATTGGTCCCTGAAGACATGTGGTAAGATTCTTCTTTTACCATTTTTCCAGGATGGGATAATTTTCAACATTTATCTTGTAAGTTTAGCATCTAATCTGCCCGTCTTTGCGAGAAGGTATTGTCCTCAATGCAAGGAGAGGCGCCAAGCAAGCAAGAAGCTGGATCTTTGGAGGCTTCCGGAAGTGCTGGTTATTCATTTAAAAAGGTTCTCTTACAGCAGATCGATAAAGCATAAGCTAGACACATTTGTAAATTTTCCAATTCACGACTTCGATGTGACTAGTTACATAGCCAACAAGAACAGCCCAAGTCAGATCTATGAACTCTATGCCTTGACAAATCATTATGGTGGCATGGGAAGTGGGCATTATACAGCACATATTAAGGTGTGGCATAACCTTTCAGTAATGTTTTTAACATTCCTGATACCATGTTGAATATGGATTCCTAATGTTTTACCTCAAATCTGTCATATGCAGCTTCTTGATGAAAATAGGTGGTACAACTTCGACGATAGCCATATATCAGTAATCAATGAAGAAGACGTAAAGTCTGCTCATGCTTATGTGCTATTCTACAAGAGGGTGCATTCAGATAAATCTTCTACAAGTAATGGCGCGTACTCCACTGTCAAATGCCAGAACTCTCATGACTGATAAATCGAGGTGGACAAGGACATCATCTGTTTATAGTGAAACTGTTATAATACCTATTAAAAAATATTCAGACCTTCACAGTCCATAGGAATTCCGAGGTCAGTGTCTTAGGAGAACGGTCATCTCGGATAAGATTTTGTACTTGAGTACAGGGTATTCTGTAAGTTAAATCTTGTTGAAGACTTGGAATTTGATGAATTTACCGTATTCAACTTCTTCGGCTATGAAGAATGAATGTATGGGGAAGTAAGGTGGTGTTTCTAGGGACCAAGCGGCTCCAGGCTTTGGCTCATCCCAGTTCAGACTATAAAAGAGCTCGAATCAAGCTCACGTTTGTTTTTGTTTTTGTTTTTTTTCTTTCTCACTAGCCGAGTCCACTGGTTTGGGCTCGTGGGCATGAGCTTACGAGCTGGCTGGGTTTTTTTTTTTTTTTTAATTTGTTCTATTATTATTATTATTATTATTTTATATTACTTGGGCTTACTTTGTTAATTTGTTGAATAATTAAATCATATACTAGTTTCATCCACCTAGTGTAAAAAAATACTAACCTTTCAAAGTAATTAGAAAAATAAGGTACATTATTGATTTCTCTTTCCTCCAAATTTCTCAATCAAAATCTTATCTTTTCTCTCTCCATTCTCTCCCCCCCCTCTGTTCTCCCCATTGCATTTCTATTTCATTTAATTACTAGAAATCAGTCAAATCGCAAAGCACAAGAATTTTTCTTTCATCTCTTGCAATTATAATTCATTCACAGAATCTCTCTTTAAATCACAAAATATCGACTTTTTATTTTTATTTTTATTTTAATCGATGAAAAATGGTTCTTGCTTAATTAAAGTGTTAGATTAATTTAAATCTATCTTTAACTGGCACCTACCTTGTAAATTTGCACTTTATTTTGATTATTAGGTATGGGCACACTTGACACATGGACAAAGTTTTTCCATAAATTGCGAGTTATTGTTCTTTTGGTTTTGAAGAAATGCGGAGTCTTGGAAATCTGGGTAAATGTTTATTTTTTGGTGATTGAGTCTCTTTTCATATAGTTAGACTTTACCTCCTGGTTCTTATTTCTACTCTAGCTTGGCCCTTTTTCTGCACAGAGTTTGGATAAAAAGGCATGGCTTGGATGCGATGGTATTTGATGAAATTGATTTAAATGATGATATAAGGGAGGAGTTCATATTAATCTCAGTTATGAGTTTTTTAAATATTGCAGTACAATGTTGCCACTCCCATTCCACTAGTAGATGCTTAGTTTTTTTGGATGCTTGTTTTTGTTGGTTAGCTTTGCTAGTCATACTTGTATTCTCCACTAGTTTTGTCGGTGTTTTTGTATCTTCTTTTGATCAATATATTTACATTTCGATTAAAAAAAAAAAACTTATCTACAACTGAGAAATACCAAAAGTTGGTTTGGTTCATAAGATTACAGGTGCATCATATTCGAAATTTATAATAACAATACATAACATTAGAATACTGTAATACGTAGCAAACTTTGAATACAAAGCCATTGCATTGCATTACACGTCAGTAATATCGATAACGTTACATGACTGTGTTACTTTTTTTTTTTTTTTTTAAATTTAGGCTTTGCAATGCAATTACAGAACATTAAAGATCATTACGTATAAATTACTTGGACGTTACCTTACATTACAAATCATTAAAAGTATAAACTGGTCAAACATTACATTACATTACAAAGTGCCTATTTTAAATTTCTGAATAATTAAAATAATAGGTAACAGCCTATTATTTAGGAAGAAATCGTGTGTGGAGTTTTTTTTAGGAAGATTAGAAAGTGCCTATTTTAAAATTTTGAATAATATGTAATGACCTCCTAAAAAAAAGATAACCATAATTATATTAGATTACATTATATTACAAAGTGTCAATTTTAAATTCCTGAATAATTTAAATAATAGGTAACAACCTATTATTTAGAAAGAAATCGTATGTGAAGTTTTTTTTTTAAACGAAGATTACCATAATTACATTTGATTACATTAAATTACAACGTGTTTATTTTAAATTTTCGAATAATTAAAATAATATGTAACAATCTATTATTTAGGGAGAAACCTTTTGTGGAGTTTTTTTTAATGAAGATTAGAAAGTGTCTATGTTAAATTCCTGAAAAATAGCTAACAGTATCCTAAAAAAGATTTATATAATTAATGACATTAATCAAATAATATATTCTCTCACATCAAATTCGGTACTTTTCTAAACTTTGAAAATAAAATTGTGTAATATTACTAATATTATGAAAAATCGGTATTTTTCAATTACAATACAGCAGACATTTGAGTAAATTTCCCTTATTTCAAAATGCAAAAAATAGGAGCAGGCTCGTAGACAATTTGTGTAGTTCGGCTCGTGATCCCCATAGCCGATCATAAAATATGATCCACACGAATGAAGCTTGGCTCATCCACATGGTTGAGCTAAGCTTGGGTGTCGCTCGATTTGTTGTCACCCCTAATCATTTCTCGTGATTAAAATAAATGTATGAAGAGTAATGGTTAGTAATGTAGCCTGTGTTTGGCAGTTGATGTTCACTGTTATTTGCATTTTCTAGATAGAATTTGTTGTTAAAAAATGATATTAAAAATTGCAATGATTATAAATATGTCTTATAATGAAGGAGTCGAAACGGGGCTTAGTATGGAAGTACGATATCGTTTTTCTTGAGAAAATAAATGTACGAATGGTAATGATTAGTTAGCCTCGGTTAAACTATTTATAAACAATTGTTTACGAATATTGTTTATAAATAGCGATAGACAATATTTCATTAATTCATTTTTATGATTTTCTTGAAAAAGTAAAAAACGATGGACGATAATATTTGATCGGTTGAAATTATTAACTTTTTAAAAAAATTGTCCAATGAAATATTACGTAATTGTTTATAAACAAAATTTATATAAAAAAAATATTACCAAATAGAGGCTTGGACCTTGATCCAACTTATCACATGACACATAAATCGTAACAAATCATGGGAAAGAACATTGCTTAGAAAATTATAAGTGCTCATCAATGTTACTATCTTAATACATTATTGCTCAGAAAATTATAAACGCTCATTAATGATACTATCTTATTAAATACATGTGGGCATAATAACATCCCCTGCCACATGGCAAGTGGAGATTGGGTTAGGAGTGGGTGACCCCCACTGGCATGTTAAAATGCCCACAAGCATTAAGCATTTTTATCATTACTAATGCAATTTAAGTGATCTAGTGCCCATGATGGGCACTAGTTATAAAACTCATCAGTCAATAAAAGTTCAATGTTCTCTTAAACCTTCTATTTTCAATAAAAGTTCAATGTTTTCTTCACTTTTCTTACTTTGTTCAAATACGTACGGATCTATTAAGAGTTCAGGCAACTGGAGTACCGCTAGGCAAGTGGTCGCAAGGGAAACATAGCTCAGTAACTCAACATAGTGAGGCGTGGGATCAAAAAAGAAACGTAGGAAACAGCAACCAACAACGTACATCAAGAAGGTTTAATACTGAAAGCTCCTTAAATTTATTTTTATATACATATTTGCCCAAGCATGAGATCACATGTCTTGATTAATACACTTCCGCACACACCTTCCTCAAATTGGTATCAGAGCCTCTACACGTATAAATATGTCACAATCAAACAATAATTGTAATGCTTGTTATGCACTTCACAAATTGTTTACCTTTCAGTACGAAGCATTTTTATGGTACAAAGAAAGAATTGACTCAAAGAAGTTTTGGGGAAATCCTTATTGTACTCTAAATATGGAACAAAAATATCTTGAAACAAAACAAGATTATGAAAACAATTTACGTACATTCGTCATACACTATGCAAATTGCCACCATAGTTATGGAGAACACTAGTACACAAATTAATTGTTATACATGTCATGCACATATTCATCTCATAAATTCTGAATTTCATATTTGCGAATTTTATGAAGAATATTATAGACACCAAGTTTTTGCAGGAGTCCACAAAGACTCTTTAGAAAACTGTAGACAACAAAAAGATAAAGCTTTAAAAAATTATTACGAATCTGTTTTTAATTTTTTAATTCACTACGTCACACAACATTATAAATCATGAGCATAAATCTTGCTAATGAAGGAACATCTCAAGAACATGAGGAGATTTGCGAACAAATTGAATCAAAGGGAAATTTTTCAAATGAAATTTTAATTTCTAACGAAAAACTTGACAAAATATGTAAAACCACTTTATCTTTAGATCCAAAAGAAATTTTTTCACAACCAGGATTTATTGATAAATTCATGAAACGAAAGAAATATGTGTATTACGGTGTATCGCATAAAGAATTTGCGATTAACGCTCAACATACATACGGAAAAGTAGGAATCTCTCTACTAACTAAAAAGGATATAAACCAAGCAAAACAAAAAATTGACCTTGAAGATAACAAAATTCTTTATTGGGTTACAATTGGAGCAATCAGAATCCAATTGAAAAGCACACTATCAGAAAAAACGGATCAACCAATCCGAATGTGTTTAATTGATGAAAGAATACAAAACCCACAAGAAGGATGTCTAGGATCCCTTGAAGGAAACCTAGCATGTGGTAAACTACTGTTTACAGTCTATCCCAGACTATCAGTAAGTTTACATGATCAAAACTTTGACGGAATACTCTCGTTTGTACACAAGTACGGAAGAGAAGACTTAGTCAAAGACAATAATGTACCTTTTTCAATATCATACCTCGTGAGTTATGCAATCCATAATTCTCACAACATGGTTATAATAAGAGAACCAAAAGGAATCAAAATCGATCTTTTATTCTCAAATTACATAGAAAATAAAGAAACAGAATTTGACTGGTTAACGCAACCAGAAAGAAGATCTATAAATATAGATATTAACACTAAAAGGCCCCTAATCAGGGAACAACAACCACTTCTCATAAGAAGTGACTCACAAAATAAAATAAATCCACCAAAGCTGAAAGAAAAAGAAAGCGACGAGTTGAGAAAAACGAAGATACAACTCAAACAATTAAGTGAAACTGTCAACAAAATGGCCGAAACACTTTATGGTGATCAAGAAGAAGAATCTGATAATTGAAATGTCAATACCAGAACTTCTAAAAGAAATTAACTCCATAAAAGAAGAAATCAGAGACATTAAAAGAAATTTTAACATATTTGAAAAACAAATTGAAATTTTACTTGAAAAACATTCTGCTATCATTATAGCAGGAATTATTAACAATAATCAAAATAACAATATAATTTCAAAGATCAAATCAACACAACAAATTGGAATCTTTGAAAGAGGGGGAGAACTCTCTCCAAAAACAAAAGCAAAACAAGATGAAATTCCGGAAGGAAAATTTGACATTGACCATTTGGTATAATGACAAGCTTCAGGAAAAATCTTGAAAGCATTTACGAGACCAGCCAAGAGTTGGGACTCTTAAATGTTCTACTGGCATTTGAAGACAATGAACTTGAAAAGATTGTTTCAATTGTCAAAAACATTGACATAAAAGAAAAAATTATGGCAATTTCGGACAATAAAAACAATGAACAACAGAATCAAGATCAACTTGAATCACAATCTGAAACGGATAAAGAATCTGACAGTGAAGATGAAATCATCATTCATGAAAGATTTCACACTGGAAGAGAAACAGATCCTAACATGGGACTTGGACCAACAATCAGAGAACCAAAACCAGAAACTTTTGAGATTAAAGATGATAATCCATCATCAAGTAATCCAAAAGGAGATGGGAAAAGACACATGGGTGACAATACACCAAGACCTGACCCCAGGATGCCAGAAAGGAACTTTGATCAGAACCTCTTAGTTTCTGATTTTATTCCAAAAAGACAGAGTATAAACCAACAAGTAACAATTTTGGATATAGATTGTACTCTAGATCCAGAAAAGATCATTGATGCATGGTATAGCTATATCATGGTTGCAATGATTGTCAACAAAGAAATAATCAAAAATGAGATAAATTCGTGGAATTATGTACTCGCTAGTACCAGAGGAAATGCAAGAACATTCCTTGAAAGCTTTACATACGACACAAAAAATCAAATCTGGAAAGATTCAATAGGAGTTATTCCAAAATTCATTGAAAGAATTGTGGACCAAATATACAAACAATTTACTGGACAAACTTTTGAAGCATTCAAAAGTAAGAGATCAGTAATTGCAATTGCTGATGCATTAAATCACTTAGAAAAAATCTCTATATGTGATATGTGTTATTTTGAAAATTATGCTTGCGAATTTTCAAAATACTTTTACATATGTCCACCTGACAAGTGGATAGAATTAACAGAAAAATTCATACGTAAACTACCAGAACCATTTAACCAGAACCATTTGAGTGACTTTGATGAATCAATCAAAAAACAAAAAGAAACCATTGATCCAAGAGTAAATGCTCAAATAGACATGTCCCTTGGACTAGTCATAACTACAACCAGAAATTTAATTGCTGAAAAATGCAAACAAAACACATTGGTAAGAGAAAGTGTTAAAAAAGTTTACAAAAATCCAAAAAATTGTTGTAACAATTACCTTGACCAAATCCCTGGCCAATATGGTTGTCAACCAACAAAAATCCAAAAGAAAATAAGGAAAAAATCTTTTAGAAATAAAAGATATATTTTTAAAAAATACAAAAAACCTTATAAAGAAAATTTTTTTAGGAAAAAGAAATTTTTCAAAAAATTTTCAAAGGGGAAAATTCCATATAAGAATAAAAAATTTGAAAAAATACAAGACAAAAAGAAATTTTGTCCTCAAAAGAAAAAGAATTGCAGATGTTGGCTCTGCAATGAATCTGGACATTATGCAAACGAATGCCCAGCAAAAATTGGAAATGAAGACAGGATTAAACTCCTAAATACATTTCAAAAACAAGGCTTCTACCCAGTAGAAGATCCTAGTGATACAGAATCCCTGTATTACTTAACAACTGAAACTGAATCAAAATCACCTGAGACAGATTTTTCAGAGGATGAGTAATAAAAATGTTACAAATCCAAACTCAATCTACATACCTATAAAACTCAGTTTTAAAGGATACAGAAAATTTACATTACATGCTTACATTGACACTGGAGCATCATTATGTACTGCCAGCAAATTTGTTATTCCAAAACAATTTTGGGTAACAGCAGAAAAAACAATGAATCTAAAAATTGCTGACAAATCTGAAATCAAAACATCAAAAGTAGTAAAAGGATTAAACATTGAGATAAGTAGATACCACAAATCCCAATGGCAAACTTTTTATTTCAAAATTCCAACAGTCTACCAACTTGAAACTGGAATTGATTTTATAATTGGAAATAACTTTTGTTAGTTATATCATCCTTTCATACAAGAAATTGAATCCATAAGTTTTACTCTTAATGGGAAAAGACTTTGGATATCAAAACAAAGAAAAGCTATTGCAATGAATTTTCTTCAAGAGAAATTCTTGGAAATGATAAAAATCAATTGCAATAGGAAAATCTTCACAAAACCTCAAGGAGAAAATATTACCCCAAAAAGGAATATTTTCATAACAATAGAAGAACAAGAAAAATTCAAAATCAACTCGAAAAGAGAAGAAATTCTAAAACTCCTTGACCAATGTTGCTCAGAAAATCCTTTGGATCCAACAAAGAACAAAGGAAATATGACTGCAACAATTGAACTACTTGAAGAACACAAAAATACAATAATAAGAGCAAAAGCAATGGCTTATTGTCCAAAAGATAGAGAAGAATTCTCTATACAAATTAAGGAATTACTTGAATTACAGGTAATTGAACCAAGTACTTCACAATTCTCTTCACCGGCTTTCATGGTTAGAAAAGAAGTAGAAAAAAGAAGAGGAAAAGCTAGAATGGTTGTAGACTATTCTCAGCTCAATAAGATTACTAAGGCAGATGGATATTTAATTCCAAATATGCAAAGCCTACTACAATTAATCAAAGGAAAGAAAATTTTTTCTACTTTTGATTGTAAATCAGGATTTTGGCAAGTTATACTTGATCAAAATGCAAGACATCTAACGGCATTTAGTTGCCCGCAAGGACATTACCAATGGAAAATCATACCATTTGGTTTAAAACAAGCACCTGGTATTTTCCAAAGACATATGGATAATATCTTCAAAATACACGAGAAATTTTGTTGTGTATACATTGATGATATTTTGGTCTTCTCAGACAATGAGGAAGATCATGAAAAACATGTAATCACAGTACTTCAAACAATATGCAAATTAGGCATTATACTTTCCAAAAGGAAAGCAGAAATGTTTAAAGAAAAAATTGGATATCTAGGTATGGATATTACATATGGTTATAAGCAGTTAAAACCACATGTTCTTACTCATATTCATGAATTTCCAAACGAAATACAAGATCAAAAACAATTGATGAGATTTCTTGGATGTCTCACTTATGCAGAATCTTTCATTAAAGATCTAGCAAAAATGAGAGCACCACTTCAAAAGAAACTCAAAAAAGATTTCAAATGGATTTGGACTAAAGAAGATACTCTTTATGTACAAAAAATCAAATCTAAAATAAAAAATCTACCATCATTATATCATCCAAAAAATAATGATAAAATGATAATTGAAACTGATGCATCTCAAGAACATTGGGGAGCAGTTTTAAAAACATTTGACGAAAATGAACAAAAAGAACAACTTTGTGGATATGCTTCAGGGACATTCACAAATCCCGAAAAGAATTACCACATCAATGAAAAAGAAATTTTAGCAATGAAAAAAGCCATAACAAAATTTAGAATTTATATCATTACTAACAAATTTCTTGTTAGAACTGATTCTACTACATGTAAATCATTTTTGAAAAATCAGGTACACCCAGATTACAAGCAAGGAAGACTAATCAGATGGCAAATGTGGTTCAGTCACTACAATTTTGATATTGAAATTATCAGAGGAAAAGACAATTCTTTAGCTGATTCACTCACAAGAGAATTTGCTTTTTCAGGTAAAAATGACTGACATCATGGAACAAATGGAAGACATTGAGACAGAAATTGAAACAAAAGAAATTGAAATTTCTGTTAAACAAAATGAAATTACAATGCTGCAACAAAGCATTAAAGTCCTCAAAAAGAAGTTGATAAGGCTTCAAAAACAAGGGGAGGCAGGCGAAAGTAGCAAGACTACTGGAGCAAAAATTACAGTTTCAAAAGAAACGCCTATCATCGAAAGTAGCAAGACTACTGGAGAGAAATTTACAGTACTTGCAGAAAATGTTACTGCAACAAGCTCGCAAGGGCTTAAGGGAATTCAAAACCAGCAACTTGGACCACAAATCCAATTACATACAGGAGATTCTTCGGAAACTCAATGTTCTCAAGAACATACGGTTATTCAAAAACCAACTGAAATATCTCAAACACAACTGGAAACCACACCATTGGTAGGGGTAAATACTTCCATTGCAGGTACAAAATTCTATACAATCTTTGATGGTCCTCATAGAGGATTCTACACAAGTTGGGCAGAAGTCGAACGCATTGTCAAAGGAAAACAATACAAACACAAAAGCTTTAAAACCTTTTCAGATGCTCATCAAGCCTATCTGGACTTTTGTACAAAAAACGGACACAGCCCAACCCCATACAAAAATTTGTTTGACCAACAAAATTTAAATTTGAGACCAAACTATTGTCAACCAGACATCAGATCCAGGCCCAGAATGCCTACATTCATACCACCATCAGAAAACCAAAGGATAAAATTCTTTTCCTACAGTGAAGCAGCCCAATCCAGCAAACCAGCCCAAATTCCAACCAGGTTCAAAAAACTTGGAAAAATCCCAGCCCAAAAAGAAGAAACCACCTTTCCGGATATCAAACTGCAAGATTTTCTCTTGCTTGAAGAAGAAGCACGTACAATAGGAGACTCTGCACCAGAAGGAGGGTACTATGGCACAATTGAGAAAAAATTCGGACAGTTCATCTTCTTTGCAGGAGCTGAGCCCAATATGGTACAGACAGCATTCCATTGCGGTTTAATTAAAGAAATCATTCCTGGAAATGATTTTGAAGAAATCAAATTACTTGATGAAAATTTAGTAAAAACAGTCAAAGATTTTGCTAAATTTGTAATTAAAGACAAAAACCTCAAAATCATTCTCAAGATCAACAGCACAATTCCTTTTTGGAATGAGGATAATATTCTTGTCAAAGGATATCATCATGTACAGATCAAGACAGTACAAGAAGTGGAAATCAACACTCCAATTGCTGGACAACTCACTGAAGTAAACGAAGAAATTTTGCAAGACTGGAGATCCCTTTCATTTCAAAGGGTTATTACAGGATTAAAATTTTTTGACGGAATCTCAAAAATTAAAGTAAACTACAGTTCAAAGTTTATTTTAATTACGAGTAAAACAAGTACACTTATCAATGTAATAGATACTAGAAAAATTTGTAAGTTTGAACAAAATTTCTATTATCTGCCAAATGCACCAAGCAGCTACAAGGGACATTTATGCAAAGCCCTCAGATCAAGTCTAGGGAAGATGCACCTTTGTCAATGGTGTAAAGTTGATGAGACTCAACAACAAGAAAAAGAAAAAATTGCAGACAGCAGTACATCTGGCAGCATCAGCAGCAACCAATCAGAAGAAAAAGTTGAAAATACTTTTTGACCAGAAGTTTCCCGGTGAAACGCGTGTCAAAAATTATTTAATAAGGACGTAACAAATTTTGAAAAAGAAGACAAAAGAAGGAAAAAGAGGAAAGAGAAAAAAGGACAAGAGAAGAAAAAAGAGCAAAAGAAGACAAAAAGAAGGAAAAAAGAGGAAAGAGAAAAAGGACAAGAGGAGAAAAGAGAGAAAAATTTCTCGTAACAAATGAAGAAAGAGAAAAAAGTTGGGAGAAAGAAGTCAAAAAGGCTACAAATTGGGAGAAAGAAGTCAAAAAGGCTACAAGGCTACTAAAAATAATCACGTGAAGAATGAAGGCACTCTGATGAATTCAACAGGAAAAAGGAGAACAACGGACGACTATAAAAAGGAGAAAAGACAGAAGAAAGGGGGAGGAAATTTTTCGCTTCAATTTTCTTTTTGAATTTTACTCTGAAAAATGTATCAAGGCTAAACACCTTCAAGACAGTGATCCATACTTGGATCAAAAATATGTAATTAAATAAGTTTAAGAGTTTTTCTCTTAAACCTTCTATTTTCAATAAAAGTTCAATGTTTTCTTCACTTTTCTTACTTTGTTCAAATACGTACGGATCTATTAAGAGTTCAGGCAACTGGAGTACCGCTAGGCAAGTGGTCGCAAGGGAAACATAGCTCAGTAACTCAACATAGTGAGGCGTGGGATCAAAAAAGAAACGTAGGAAACAGCAACCAACAACGTACATCAAGAAGGTTTAATACTGAAAGCTCCTTAAATTTAGGGTGGGCCCCACTGCCCACCCACCATAGGGGGATGGAGTGTGGATTTCATAAGAAATCCACAATGAATTTTAGATCAAAACCTACTAATGCAAACAAGAGAGATGTTATTAAGTCCATGAGTGCATTTTAACATTTCTAATGCAAATAAACATCATTTATGCACATAGAATCAATAGTCTTTCTAAACCCCTATTTGTACACGTTAAATTAGGCTTTAATTTAAGTTAAAATAAACAATTATTATCAATTATTTTATGAATCTAAAAGTTTTCAATCACACGTTTCATCAACTTTTACTAAAATCTAATAAAATTTTGATTTAATCTTTACCTCACAATGGCTAAATAAATTAATATAAGAGAAAATTATAACAGCAGTCCCAAACCTTTCATTCGTTCGAAGACTTTATCCAAAACTTGATTTTGTACGATACAAAGTCCCAAACCTTTCAAAAATATGAACCAGGGTCCAAATGGATGGAAACCATCCAATTTGAACGTTAGTTGACCAATAAAATTGATACCTGACCAATTTTGACAAACTTAAAATGGTAAAAATGTAACTTTGGTATTTATTTTCCAAGGGGCTTTTATGGTGCCCCTTGAGGGCACCTAAGGATGTCAACAAGTCGAAGATTAAGGCTCGAGTTCGACTCGAGCTATTGGGGTCAAGCTTTTTTTACTCGAGCTGAGACGAGCCAAAGCTCGTCCCCAAAAATAAGGTTCGGCTCGAGCTTTTTCGAGTCGAGCCAAGTCAAGTCCGGCTCAAGTCAAGTCCCGAGCTTTTAATTTATTATTATTTTTATAACAAAAATCTATAATTTTTTTTTGAAAATATATATATACACAATAAATTAAGCTGAGCTTATGGCCGAATTTCATGGCTCAAGCTCTTATCGAACTTTTTTTTGCTCGAGCCGAGACGAGCCAAAGCCCGTCTCGAGATTTGGCCAAAATCTTGAGTCGCGAGACGACTTAAGCCCGAGTTTTTTTCGATCCAAACCCAAGCAGCTCGAGTCGACGAGCCGTTTTGTCATCCCTAGAGGGCACCATAAAAATTTCCACCCACCACTTGACGGATGGACATTGAGTGTCTGACGGGGTCTCAATAGGGGGCGGACAAAAGCTTATTGGGCATCCTAAGGTGCCCATTGGGTGCATATATAATTCCTTTTACTTATCCTTATAAAATAACTAAAACAAAATAAAATAAAAGGAAAAGGAAAAAGATTAGGACTGTTCATCTTCTTCCACCAACCGCCACCCCCTATCATTATCGGATCTCCATGGGAAAACATCGCACCACCAGGAGCAGTGTCTTGACCTCGCGAACGCATCTATGATGTTCGTTTGTTGAAATAAGGCTTTGATTAGTCTAGAGCTAGAATTTCAGTTCCAATTGGATCTTCTTCTCAACCAAAATAGCTTACTGGCTTCTTAAGGATGGTGAATACCAGTTAACTAATATAGCTTTCATATTCAATGGATGATTTCAGTTTTGAAATTTACTATGTTCTTCCTAACTTTATTTTCTTCATGTGTATGTTGCTTCTTCTTGGGGAACCATTATGGGCAGCTTCACCGGATGAGCTGCTGACACTGTGCACCCTATCGAGAGAGGTGACAGAGGCGGATAAACCCACCCGTCAATGCAAGAAGCGCATTTATCCTCGGTCCATTATTCAAAATCATAACAAACACGACCCATTATTCTCCTATCCGTTCAAAGCCTACCAATCATCACAATAATGGCACCTAGTATTGCTACCACGGCTAGAACCCCAATATTGGGTCCAACCAACCCATGATCTGAATAAGTTGTGGCAGTCTGTTAGGCTTCCACCACAGAGATGCACCCAAAACATGAAAAGCAGCCCCACCCCAACCACCACCAATCTCCATTGTTGGTCTACTAGAGCCAGGAATAAAATCCACCTGGTATTGTTTACCTGGTAATCATCGACCTGACTATTGGGGTTTTGCATTTCTATCTATGTCGAGAAAATGATTGTTGATTCCTATGGGGGGTTTTGCCTTCCAGAAAAGGTATTCCCATTGGATTTTTTGTTTAGGTCGGTAGGTGGCAGAGGTGGAGTGAAGAAGGGGGAGAATATTTTTTCCTTTCTTTTTATTTTGTTTTAGTTATTTTAGTTGTTTTATAAGGTTAATTAAATAGCAAAGCTACCCTTTTAAATTGGTCAAAACTGGTCGGAGATCAATTTCAATGGTCAACTAACGATCAACTTGGATGGTTTTTATCCATTTGAACCCCGGGCTTAATTTTGAAATGATTGAGACTGTGGATGACACAAAATGAAGGTGTGGGTAAAATCTGAGAAAAAATGAAAAGTTTGAGACCACTGCTACAATTCTCACTTTTACACTAAATTAGTGATACACCCGTGCAATGCACGATCATTTGTTACTCACATATATTGAATTTATATGTTAACATATGAAATGAATATTTAATAAAAAATGTAAAAACAATGAAAACGATTAATTATAAAAAAAATGTATAATTAAACATACCTTAATTTTTTTTACGATTTGTATGTATCAGGAAATTTATACTCAGAATTTTATTATAATGAAATGAAAAAAATAAAAAAATAGATTGATGAACTCTCCTATTTTATTCTCTTTCATTTTCTATTTCTAAAAAAAAAAATTATATGATATTGACAACGTTTTATTATTATTTTTTAGGAATTTAAAAAATATTATAATTGATTTTCATATGTTAACATATGAAATGAATATTTAATTAAGAATGAGAAACGAAGGAAGACAATTAATTACAAAAAAGGTACAATTACAAATACCTCTTTTTTTACTGTTTGTATGTTTACCATTCTAGAAAATTTCTTTAAACATTGTAATTTAAATTGATTTAAAACTTAAAGTGAGAAAACAAAATTATATTTAAATAGAATTTGTAATAAGTGAATAAATAAATAAATCAGTAATATACGCTCAGAATTTTATTAAAATGAAAAGGAAAGAAAGTAGATCGATGAATGCTACTATTTTATTCTCTTTCATTTTCTATTTTTAATTTAAAGAAAAAATTTTATGTGACATTGACAACTTTTTTTAAAATTTTTTTTACGATTTTTTTTTTTTAAATTGTAATTAATTTTCAAGAGTGGAAGGTAAACCAATAAGCTTCAGGACGATTTGATCTTTGAGACGATTTTATAGATAATATATTTTCAATTTGTTCTCACATGTTATTTTTTATTAAACTTCTAGTTGATTTATTCGATTTGAAACTCATGACAAATTTTTTCGACTTCAAAATAATACAATAATTATAAAAAGAATAATAATTAATACAAAAAAAATATAATTTAAAATGAATGATATATTGAGTAAAATATAAAAACTTTTACATTTTATCTTTGAAACGATTATACAGACAGTATGTTTACATTTTGCTCTCATTTGTTAGCTTGTATTAAACTTGTAGTTGATATCTTCGATTGACACCCATATTACATATTTTTCGACTTAAATATAATAAAATAATTATTGATAGAATAATAACTATTAAAAAATATATATACATTAAAGTAAACTAAAATCTTGATGTGATTAATAGTATAGTACAAATTCTAATGTTATGTACCATAATAATTGTTAAAATATTTATTACATTTTTTTTATATTAATTAATTTATTATTATTATTATTATTATTATTATTATTATTATTATTATTATTATGCATTGATTTTCAGATTTAGAAAGTAATTTTGGGCGGGAAACTAGGTTCTTGTTATTTTTTGCAAATACTTTGTTTTTATATGTGTATATTTGAATTAAAGTTACACTATTCCAACTTCGCTGTTCCAATCCAGCAATACTAAGTAAATCTTACACCAAATGTACAATATTCACTATTTTCCTTATTTTTATTATAAAAATACAATTTCATTAACTATTATTGAATAAAAAAAAATTAAAATATATTTAATTAGGAAAATGTATGAACAATTTCAAATTTACATAACTAAATTTAAACAAACTAAAAAAATGTAGGGACCAAAATAGACAAAAATAATAATAAAACAGGTACAAAAGCATAGAAAATAAAACTAAAGGACCAAAAATTTTGTTTTGGGGGGGGGGGGTTCCGCCGAACGCGAGTATAGCTACTTTTCAACGCCAAAAATGGCGTTGCACTATAACTGGCAAAATGGTGCCCGGCTAGAGAAGGTCCAGCGACATATTTGGCGCTTTAATGCTAGTTTGTCGTTGGCCTAAAAAGTGATTTAAAAAGTAATTTGAAAAATTGTGTTATTTATAAATTGTAATCATTGATCTTCAAGGACTGAATAATAACTTTCCAGTAAATGAAGGTCCTTTTTGCAAATCTAACAAAACTAATAAAATGGCCCAGAAACAATGGAGCGTCGAGAGAGAGAGAGAGAGAGAGAGGAGAGAGAGACAGGACGACGATGACGAAGAAGGCAACAAAGACATCAAAGAGAGAAACCCTTATCAAAATTTGTCCTCTCTCTATATTCCTCTTAATGACCAGAATACTATTGAAATCCACCTATACATACAGTCTTATGTAGGCATACTTTGAATTACTATAAAGTATAAACCATTTGTACCATTTCCGTGATCTTTTACCGTTAATCGAATAATCAATCATAACCTAGTCAGATTCTTTTTGCTCCTATCCATTGGATTCCCAATTGCCCGTCAATTTCGTCCAGATCTGCTGCAAATCGAAACCCTTTATTCAAAATGGATGACCTCGATGTGTTGGCACGGGATTTTGGGTTCCGGCCGCAAGGGAAATCGAATCCAATGAGATCCGACCAGGCCGATCGCCGCCCTACCCGATCTGTTAATGATCAGAATCGTGATGGGTTGTTGTTCAGCGATGTATTTGGTGGTCCTCCTAAGCATACTTCGAGTTCTAATAACAATAGCACTAACAAGCCGGCAATGAGTGATTTTGACTATGAATCGATTTTTAAGTCGGAATCGAAAATTACGAACAGTAATACTGGTGGTAATAAGATGTCGTCCCTTCCGGTGTATGATAAGCCTGTTTATGATGATGATGATGATATATTTGATGGTCTACCTGGATTGAAGAGCAAATTAGGCAGCTCATCTGTCAGAGGTGATAATGTGTTCGAACCAATTGCATCGCCTTCATCCGCAAAGAACAGGAATCAGAATGATTTTGATGATTTATTGGGGAATTTGGGTGGAAATGAAAAGTTTGGGGAGAGCATCAACAAGAGCAGTAGTGCTAAGAGCAGCTCTACTTCTCGAGGGTTCGATGATTTGCTAGCTGGGTTTGGGAGTGGCATTCCTGCCAGTAGCAGCAGGTACTTTAGTTATTTGGTTGGAATATTATGTTGAATTTCTAGTTTAGAGCTGAAACAACTGGGTCGTTAGCTGCTCGATCTTATATGTGTTTACTCTTTTCTTAGCGTAATTTTATGGCTTGCATTTAATTGGAAGATATTTTACTCTGGGCATGCAAACCATCAAATTGTTAACATTTAGATGTCGAGAGGGTTTCCGTGTGATTGGAAGAAGATGAGCAGGAAAAAGTAATGCATTTAGTGACTGAAATGTCAGTAGGCAAAGTTTTCACATTTTCTGTCATATTTATCCTATTAAAGATCCAATATACGTGCTGACCAATATGGTTAGAAAAATGTCAAAGATAAGTATGTCTTAAATCATAAATGTTAAATTCTCAAAACAATATAACAACTTAAAGTTGTAGGTTGATGTCATCGTTGTAAGTTGCCAAAATGATGACCCGACACCGGAGTGATGAAGTTCTAGGTCACAGCGTTGTTTTACATTTGCTGAGTGTTTGAAGTTATAATATATTTTTTATATATGGCATATTAACATATAGTCATAAAAATTACGCCGTTCTATAAAGATAGACTCGTTTCTATTTTCACGCATATTAAAAAAATATAATTAATATATGTTGGAAGTATAAATTTACTTACATTTTACCTAATATACCTCTACATTAAATAATGGGTAGTTCATATTTGTTAATAATAACAATGCATATTAAATAGGTGTATATTAAAAAATTAAGACATTAATATAATCTCAACAAGGAAAGTGGTCTATAATTTGAGACAAACAAAAAAGGAAAACGAGTCTATCTTTGTGGGACGGATGAAGTATTAGATTTTCGATTTGTAATTGGTTTCCATGATAATTTATGGCTAATAATCAATGAAATTAGCTATTTTTAAAAATATAATAGATCTCTAAGCTATATGATAACTCCAGTGAAGTCAACTAATAAAAATGTGAGATCTTAAAAAAAAAAAAATGGTTTCCGAGATAACTAAGGAGAGGCATGCACCTCGACTAAAGGCACAAGCCTCTTTCTGCGCCCCCCCCCCCTCCCCCCCCCAAAAAAAAAAATATCACGCTTCAGTACTTTTTGCCCCTGCCTGAGAGGTATTTTTGCTTAGTCACGCCTTTTTTAACCATGCCAATCAGCCAATATGCAGAGACTTTTTACCTATCTTGTGGTATTTTTGCTTATGGTGCTGTCTTGCTAATTACTTGTTTTCAGTTATCCTATTGAGTTCTTGCATTTTATTATTTTTTCTTCTATTCTTATTTAAATAAAAATTGAGCGTGCTGATCAAGATTCACTCGCAAACTCATCTCTTCAAATTTCCATCAATGAGGTTTTCATAGTCCACAAATGTGAAATGTTTACACAGTTACAATACCTTTTGAAGCAAGTTCCTAAACATCCGAAAGAGCGTCGTTGATAATAAAAGAGTTATTTATCTCGTCTCCGCTGCTAAACGCTGATTTATTTGAATTGTGTTTTCGATACACTTCCTCTCATGTAAATTTTTTGTTTTTACAAATGAGTGGTTGTGAGAGTTGAACTCAAGTCTTTTGCATGATTCTTATCTTATCCTTCAACCATCTCATCTAAATTTTAAGCTAGTTAAATGTTGATTTTATTATGTTCAATAAGACGTGGAAAGTATGTGAATCTTTTGTGTTCTCTTTTACAAATCTTGTTACCGTGAATGAAATTTTCCATTTTCAAGAGGATGTTTTAGTGGGTGTAAGCAAAATTCTATGGTAAACTTATCCAGAATGTTCTGAAATCGGATTGGACCGGCCAGTTCGATCAAAATAAAAACCGGTTCTATTGATGTTCAAAAACCGTTAGTGAAAACATCCATCTGGCCAGTATAACTGTGAACCAGTTGGCTTGCAATCGAGTTTACTCTTTTAAGCAGTTGGCATTTTCTTCAATTTGGGAAAATTTTCTTTTCCAGGCCCAAGCTCTGAAGCAATAAAAGGTCCAAAATGGATGCATTATTCATCCTTGGCCCACACCTTTTACATTTCTTCAGCCTTTCATTCAGGGAAATTTAGGTGGGATAGCTTTTTCTACAATAAAGGAATATTTTTCTTTAAACAATTGATGGTGTATTTGTTTAACGAGGTGAAATAGTTTTTTCTTTATTTCTTTCTCTTTTTTGATTTATTTTTATATTATAATTTTCTCTATTTTCTCATTTAATTTATTTTAAGAGCACATTACAATCCCAATATAAATATTAAAGATATAACTATTAATATTTTTGTCTTCTTGTCTTATTTCCCAATTGATATTAAAAGTGGACATAATAATTAAATGCAATCAAAATAAGTGATTTTGTCTATATATATAATTCAAAATTGATATAATATATCTTTGTCAGAATTATCTTGTATATTTATATATATTTTTTATATTAGTAGTTCAACCCTGCTTTAACCTGGTTCAACCTTTCAATCCTTGATCCTTAATCTTTTTTCAGGTCGATTTTCGGGTCCTTTTCAAAGACATTGCTTTCAACCATCATTTTTTACTATGAAGAAAGCTTTAATGTCACTCACAGTAGCAAAATTATGAAGCCTATAATTAGAGATAAAGGAAATTTTTAAATCTTCGATTAGTTTTTCCTCAAATTCAAAACATCTACCAGTCTCACTGCGACGTGCATCAACGCTCTGGGGTAGTGTTCCATATGTAGATTGTCATGATTTAGTACCTTGTGTTTATTAGGACTGGGGAAGATATTTTAAGAATTGAATACGAAGAAATCGCTTATAGATATCAAAAAGGAAAGAAAATGAATATACATTCTCATTGTAATATATCTTGTAAATTGTTCTAGCTTACTGTAATCAATGCACACTGATGATGAATCTTCAATTGCAAGATTAATTTTTTGGGAAAATTGTTTTTGAGAGTTGATTAGATGCACTTGATATACTGTCATGTCATCTTTTAATCCATCGATTGTTTAAATTGGCTATGCCTCCATGGTGGTTTTCCAAAAAATATTTTACTTGTGGTGTAAAAAATATTAACAATCATTAAGTTATTTGAAAAAGAAGAACATTATACACAATGTCATTTTAATTTATATAGGGCATTTATTCAAGAAGGGATATTGCTAGAGGGGTATTTATTTTGCCATACATTTTTAGTGAAAATCCATTTTCACGAAATTATTCCTACAGACATCACACACATATGAGCAGAAACTCACATGGACAGGATCGACTGTGACATCTATCACGCCGCAACTCTACATAAAAAATCAATTCAATCATTTATTTCACAACATTTGCTCATTATAAATTATGAGTCAGCTGCTTGCAGATGGAATTAAACTATGAAGCAGAGAACCTCGATCCAGTTGGTAAACACTACCCACTACTCCACTTTGATAACTAACTACCACCTTCATTACCAACCATATGAGCCTAGCACATGGTTTCCAGTTCAAAACTTCTCGTTCATCGAATATTTGAAGAAACTGTTTAGTAACCTTTATCAAGAATTAATTTTTTTTCTTCACTGATCAGTTTCCAAAGGGAGAAGGTGTTTGGAATTTTGAAGGACAATAAATATCTAGGAAAGGGATTAGTTATTTGGTTTCTAAAACTTTTTTTTTTTTGGGTACCCTTCCCTACTGGATGAGATGTGAACACTGACATGGTAAAACGTTGCCTTTTTCACTTGAGCTAGAACTTGATCTCTGGTTTCTAAATCTTGCACCATTGGAGTCTCATTGGTTACCTAATGTTGATATTGAGCTATGGATGAGCCACACATACCGATTCGATCCAAGCTCTTGGAATTGGAAGTTCAGCAGCGAATCACAGAATCTTGGTGATCTTCTCTATCTAATGAATGGGGAGCCCAATCCGGAATATGAACCATAAAAGACAGTGCCCAGACCGTTACGCCTTTCGTGCAAGTCGGAACTTATCCAACAAGGAATTTCTCTGCGAGCTCGAAGTTTCTCTCGTAACTCCCGGAACTTCTTCATAGTTGTCCCTTCCATGTCTCATTTAAGAGGGAACCTCATATTAGTTGTTATTGTTGAGAAACTCGGGCACATTGATTATTAAGAAATTGAAAGTTATGATGTTGCTGGTGAATTTTCGTGAGTGCAGGAGAGTGATGGATTGGTGTGTCCATGGAGAGCGAGTAAATTATTTTGAACTTGAGGCATAATTGTTCTTTACTGAAAATTGCTCTGGCAGATTACTTTCTGCTCTTACTATATCACCAGCCTAGTTTGAAAAAAAGAAGAAGCTATATGTTAATAACTAGAAAATCTATGTGGTAATTATCCTTTTGAATCCACTTTCCAAACTCCTTTTTTTTGGTATATTAGTTGATTTAATCATGACATTTATTTGATTGCTTTAATAGTTTAATGAGATGCTTGTAGTAGTATAACAAGGCTAATAGTGGTTAGATTACTGGAGACAAATTTGAATGGCTAATGAATCTCTTTCTGTAAGGATTATGCACATTCTCAAAAAGTCCAAATAGGGACATAGCCTCTAAACTCCGATATATAGCGACGAAGTACAACTTCTTAGAAAAATGATTTGTCACTGTTAGTTTTTTGATTCATTTGCCATTGTAATACGCAAATGGATGGTAATCTATTTTGGGATGAAAGTCTTATAAATTGTATATATTGCTGGTGATTACAGTTTTGCTTTGGAAAGCATATAAATGAGAAGAATAGTCAACATTTCAGATCAGTTTGGTTCTACTATTTGTGCACTATCCTACAAGATCATAAGCAATCCCGTAATAGCATTTTAGAACAGTTTAGGGTCATAAAATCCTCAGAACCTGTGGTTCTTCTTTTGAATTAAAATACTTATTGCCTGTGTAACTTGTTTATAGATAAGTTTATAAACAACACATTTTCTCAAAACAATTTTTAACCAACACATTTCCCCAAACCACTTTTCAATCACATATGTTACCTCAAAAACATCAAATTCTTTGTTTATAAACAATTTTTTTGTACCAAACGGAGGCTTTTTTGTGGCTCACAATTGTATACACATGCTATACTTTTCTGGTCGATTTTTCTGCTCGACGTCATTTCATCATTCGCTTGTTGGTTACTAATGACACTTATGTGTTAAATCTTGTTAAATATCCTTCCTCTCCAAAATTAAAGTGGCTTATAATATGGCTTGCAGTCAGTACAAAGAACTATTAATACTTTACTTTCTGGGAAGAATAATGGTTTCAAGATGATTTAATTATTAAATGCTTTTCTGATGTGTAATATTGTGGTCTTCTGCCATTTTTGTCATTTCCTGTTGATTGCTGTTTATGTAAACTGAGTATGTGAAAGTTTTCTGCACCCCCCCCCCCCCCCCTCTCCCCTCTCTCCACATAACCTGGGTTATCAAAATTTAACGGATAATTAGTTCAGTGTCCTTTCTTTTTTTGGCACAGACCAATATCTGAGTCAAATCGAGGATCCACACCAACAGGGAATACAACTTCAAATGCAATGGAAGATCCTTTTGTAGTTATGGAATCAACATCAACTCCTGGATCGTCTTCTGGGGTGTATACTGATCCTCTGGAGGAGATTGGTAAGCTTGGTAAGTCTAGAAGTGCAAGAGCTGAGGCATCCTCCGTTAATGATGGAGTATTTGATGACTTAGATCCCCTTAATGGGTTTGGAAAACCTGTGCATTCATTTTCTCCTGGGAGGGGCAATGGAGGGAAGGACTGGAGCCCCTCAAGATCAGGAACACACTTATCTTCTTCTAGTGTTAGAGAGCAGACTGGGAAGTCATCTTACAGATATTCTGATAGCAATGTGGAGAAGAAGGTTCATGTTAACAATTTTCAGGAACCTCCCTTGTTTGATGTGCCAGATGGTTCATCACATTCTCATAAATCCTTTGGTCATTCCAATCCATTTTCTCATGGGAGGGATAACGGAGGGAAGGATGGGAGCCCCTCAAGATCAGGAACGCCGGCATCTTCTAGTGTTAGAGAGCAGACCGGGAAGTCTTCTTACAGATATTCAGAGAGCAATGTGGAGAAGAATGTTCCTGTTGACAGTTTTCAGGAACCTCCCTTGTTTGATGAGCCAGATGTTTCATCACATTCTCATAAATCATTTGGTCAGACTGCTCCTTCTCCATACTACAAAACCTCCAAGGTTGGTGTGTCCCAGTCGACAGCTGAGCAGGGTCAGCAATCAGATGAAATATGGCTTAACGTATCAGAGATTCCTCTTTTTACTCAACCCACTAATGCTCCACCCCCTTCACGGCCACCTCCACCAATTCCTCGTCAAACTTCAAAGTCAGAAACTGGCTCCTCTTCAAATTCGAAAAAGAAGGTTGATGATTTTTTTTCTCCCCAGAGTTATAATCAATTCTCTCAAAATCCTAGCCCTCCAATTTCACAGTTGGAGGAACTTGATGATTTTTCCTTGGGTAGGTCCCATATCAGCGTTGATGAAAGTGTCAATTTTCATGCTAATGAAGAGTATAATGTGAACTCTGCAGCAGCTGCATCTGCAGCTGCCATGAAGGATGCAATGGATAAAGCCGAGGCAAAATTTAGACATGCTAAGGAAGTACGTGAAAGAGAATATGCAAAGGCTGCTAGAAGTAAGGAACCTGTGCATCTGGAAAATGATGACCACCTAGATGCGCTGGAGAGAGAATTTAGGGAAAACCAAGAGAAATTAGATCGTGAAAGGAAACAGGCGGAAGAAGAAGAGAGGGAACAAAGGAGACTTGAAAGGGAGAGGGAGAGGGAGAGGGAGAGAGCAAAGCAGAATGAAAGGGAAAGGGCTAGACAGGCTGTAGAAAGGGCTACCAGGGAAGCACGTGAAAGAGCTGCTGCTGAAGCTCTCTCAAAAGCTGAAAGGGCCGCTGTTGAGAAGGCAAATGCTGAGGCCAGAGGGCGTGCTGAAAAAGCAGCAGTTCAGAGGGCTCAGGCTGAAGCCCGTGAAAGAGCCGCTGCTGAAGCTAGAGCAAAAGCTGAAAAGGCTGCTGCAGAAGCTAGAGAAAGATCTGCTTCAGAAGCAAGGGAGAAAGAAGCGTGGGAAAAAGCTGCAGTTGCAAGGGCTGAAGCTGAGGCGAGGCGTCGAGCTGAACGAGCTGCTGTTGAAAGGGCCGCAGCAGAGGCTAGGGAAAGAGCTGCTGCAGAAGCACGTGAAAAGGCAGCAACTGCTGCAAAGGTGAGCCAACAAAAGGATGATAATGATCTGGAATCCTTTTTCAGCATGGGATCAAGAGCAAGCAGTGTATCTAGGGCCAGAACAGATTCGGTTGTAAGTGTTAATGCCAAAACAATGCATTATTTTCACGAGTCTTGTTTAATTTGTAGGAATTTGTCCATCAGTTTTGTGTTTATTCCTTTGTTTGATTACTATCTCAGGATCCTATGTTCAACCAGCAATTCCAGAACAAGGCGGGATCTGAAGCTGCAATGAGGACATCTTCTAGTGGGGCCTCCAATATGCGAAAAGCTTCTTCTGCTACTAATATTGTTGATGATCTATCTTCTATTTTTGGAGGTATACCACTGTTTATTTCCTTCCATAATATTGAAAGGTAATTTTCTCTCTCTCTCTCTCTCTCTCTTCTCTTGCTGACTGATTCACTGTGATTTTGTAGCTGCTGAATCATCCGGAGCATTCCATGAGGTTGAAGGGGAAACTGAAGAAAGAAGAAGAGCCAGACTTGAACGCCACCAACGCACTCAAGAGCGGGCGGTATGTGTCCGTGCGGTCTCGCATATTATATTTTTTTCCTCTCTGGTTTGAAGATCAATGAGCATTGTGTAGTTTCTTCATCTTCCATTGCACCTTTTTTTGCTTATTACTATTGATAGCTGGATTCCATATGCTTAGGCTAAAGCACTTGATGTAAAGAATCAGCGCGATCTTCAAACTCAAAGGGACCAGGAAGAAAGACATGTAAGTTCTTGTGCTCTTTCAACTATAAACTTAGTGTTTACTCCCCCTTTCCCAGTTTCCCTCCAGTGGTTTTGGTAGATCACCTATTCTATGGAGTGCTTGTAATGTGTAATCTACACCATAATTTTCACCATAATTGTTTCTTTCATATTTCAGTTATGTTATGCATACATGTATAGAATGCAGTTTTAGCAGAGACTCATCTCTTCAAATTATCATTACAAATTGAGGCATTCTGAACATATGGCATGTATATGTTGACGACACAAGTAGAATATAATGTAGAAACGCAGCCAGTTTATCTTTGGTGTCAATCATGGATTTTCTCTCTTCAATTTTGTAGTTTATATTATGCTGCTGCTGTTTAATTATGACTCATCCTTAGTGTTAAAGCTATATATACTTCTTACTGGAATAATGTTGTATGGAATTCATGCAAGTTAAGAAGTGCAACTAATTTGGGATCTAAGCAAAGCTTAAATCACATTGCATGCATATATGTTCAGTAGATATGTCTGAATGCATTTCATATATTTTTTCATCTGTCTAACTTGATCTTCTCTGTACAGAGGATTGCTGAAACATTGGATATTGAAATCAAGCGATGGGCTGCAGGGAAAGAAGGAAATTTGCGTGCTCTACTGTCAACTCTGCAATATGTGCGTTTAATTACCTTCTGCACTATGTATAAACTCACGTCTTATTCAAAAATAAATAAAAGTTGCATAATAGTTATGTCAGTGACATCCCAGCAGGATCAGAAGCATTGGCCTTACTGGTGGAATGCCTTCTAATTCTACATTCTTCTTTATCTATATATGCTGTCTGGAATTACTGCTTGTTTGACGTCTGTTTTATCAGCTACTGTACCCTTTTGCTGATTATCTGTTTTGTACTAATTTACCATTATTGCTTTGGATCTGTGGGGATCATATGTTTATCAGTTTCTTAGATCCTGGGTTTGTTCTGTTTCTTTCATTCATTGATTGTTTAGCACTTCATACGATGTTGAGCGATGCATCTTTGATCTATTACTCATTCTAAGCAATTCAGTGATTGAGAATCTTTTTGTTTGATATGACAATTAGATGGAAATGAAGTACTCGAAGCATTACAACTGACTTAATACGCACTTCTTATATGCATTAAAAAATGTATCTTGGTCTAGAGGTGACTTATTTTCTCAAGTTAGGTCTCAGAAATCAGAATACAGATTGCTGCTGGTCTTGCTTCTAGTGGACCAGGAGTTGGTCAAGGTACTTCCGCAGATTAATACGGTACAGTGTATCTTGGGCAGCTATAGGCAGAGGGAGAATAGTCTGAACTATTTGAATTGAAGTGTATTGAATTTTCCTAGTGATGTATACTCCCCATGTATGCGACTTTAAAAAAAAAAAAATTGTAAGGATTTTATAAGGCAGAGATAAAATAATTTTCTCAGAGCCTTGGGATTGCCCTTGTTTTAGCTCCCATTTGGTTTTTGCTTGCGTGATCCTTGATTACGGTTTCTTTGAAGCATGTTTTACCTGATACAACATGATAATACAGCTTTCAATCTGACTGGTATACTCCTGATTTCGCATACAATTGAGGCACTATTCTCTATCTATTTTTATGCCTCAACTATAGTAAGTGGAATTTCCTACCTGCTAATGTTTCTTTGGAAGTTTACCATACCAATATGCACTTTTTGGCACGACTCTTGACTTTAAGATACTTAACAAATTTTGAGTCGTGATTGCCATGTTTAATTGTTTATTATGTTAGTTCTTCTTTCTTCATTAGTGATTTAGGAGGCTTCCTGCTAGCTTTTGGTGCATGGCCTTATAAGTATCCTATAATTCCTGCTTGCTTATAGAGTTCAATAATGAATTTATCATCAGGATTTGTATAATATTTATGTGTGAACTGAATGTGTCGAGGTAATTTCAAACTATTTCCACGGAGTTGAAATGGATGAACAGTCTCGTGTGTTCATTTCCCTGCTAATTTAGCCTGTGTTCGGTATCTTTGTTATAAATATATTTATAACACACTACAATTTCAAATACCACTTTTTAACCACATTCTACCTAAAAAATCAAAATTCAAAATATAACGGCGGCTAAAAGCTGCCGAACACAGGCTTAGGGTGTCTGACATCAGATTACAGAATAATAGAAGAATTGAAGTTGGCAGTAGATTGAAGCTGTCTCATTTTCTTGTTCCTGCACTGAGTTTTTTTTATATTTTATATTTTTATTATTTTTTTTTTCTAATCATGCAAGATGATTCCCTGTTTAGAAATATTAAATGAAAATGGATGGTGGCGGAGTTGTTTAATGATCACTTGGACACAATCCCTTAAGATGGATCCGTAAGTTCAGTTTTTACCTAGATGATATAGGACAGTGGCAGCACCACTTCCATTTTTGCTATGTTAGTTTTGAAGTTCTGATTTCTGAACATGTTTTCTTTACTTCAAACATAAAGTTTGGTGTTTGAGAATGATATGTTTGCATTGCAACTCTTTATTTGTTCTAATGATGTTAACTGGTTTCTTACCCTGTCCCGATGATTAGGTGCTTTGGCCTGAATGTGGATGGCAGCCTGTTTCGTTGACAGATTTGATTACAGGAGCCTCTGTCAAAAAAGTATACAGGAAAGCTACACTTTGTATCCATCCTGATAAGGTGCAACAAAAAGGAGCCACTCTCCAACAAAAGTGTATTGCTGAGAAGGTGTTTGACTTGCTTAAGGTATTATTTGTAGGTTTTGATTTGATTTTTTTTTAAAATCTTTTTTCTTTGAGTTTTTTTTTCTTTTTTCTTTGAACTCGTATATATCACTGTATATTTGGTATACTGGTTATCACTTTCCTTGTTATTAGCTCCGACATTGCGAAGTAAGAAAAATAATTTTAGTTGTATGCCGAGACATAACATCTCCTCTTCTTCAACTTTGTGATCCATTTTATGTAGATATTTCCTTTGTGGCTAAATTTTATTTAGTTAACTCACAGTGGAGGTTCGTAGGGGAGTTGCAGTGATGTGGTCACGACGAACACGTGAAAGAAACACCGGGAAAGTACCGAATTTAGGTTGGAACGGACGATAACACTACGACCCGAGCCTCACGATGCAACAACCAGGGGCATATTAAACCCGAGATTCGTTACGATGCGGAAATAAGAACCATAATGGGGTGAACACCACAAAGGCCGTCCAATTCCTTTGATAAGTTCGGGTTAAAGGGAATCCTCACATTTAGAAAGTAAAACCACTCAATGTATTTCATTCATAAAAAACTAACTGTTACAGTGAAAGAAAATGATATAAATAGTGTAAAAACAAATTAAAACTAGGTCTAGCCGCAATAGGGGTACAAAATAAATCATAAAACAAGTAAAAAGGGAATTAAACCTCAAGCCGGCGGAAATTAAGCAGAAATTACGGTCGTAATTATTGAGGTTACGACCGTAATGGCCCGACTGCATAATTTCTTCACTTTCCTCCCGATGTCCGATTGTGCTAATTCAAAGCGAGTTGGAAAGAATACTCAATGATTTAAATTTTTTCTAGAAATAGTTGTTTCAAAATTCGGACAAATTTTATACGAAAACTGAGCTTCAATCTTTGACTAAAAATCTGAATCACAATCCTTGCAGATTTTTGATTGTCAATTTCATCCCAAATCTTCTTTGACCATGATTTTTGCCTCCAATCTTGTACCTACATGACATTATTGAATTGGAGCCCTTTGAACATGCCCTTAAAGTTTTGATTGACTTGATTTGTAGTTCTTTCTGTCAAGTCCACCATGATTCGTATCATTTCCTCCTTTTTCAGAATGATTCGTCCCGAATCATAGTGTTCTTAATGTTTCACTGTACCTCCTAGATCAAAAGGAATGGCGATGGGCTGACCTGATACTTATCAAATGGAATTTCGGGATTAACAAAGAAAAAAAGGTGATATGGAAACTATTTGTAATGGCAGCAGCTTGGACAATTTGGATTGAGAGAAACAGGAGAATTTTTGATAATTCCGAGAGATCAATAGGTGACATTTGGGATTCGATAATATTTTACACAGGACTTTGGGCAAGAGCGACGGGTCTATTCAGTACCTTAGATAATTTTTTGTTTCGTTTAGACCCACACAGTTCATTATGTACTTTAGTCCCGAGTAGTTTGTAGAATATCTTTTATCGATTTGGATTAGAATCATAACCATATTGTAGAGATGGACGACTCATCCATAATGATCATTGTAATCTATTGACTTATTTTCAATAAAATTATGTTTCTTATCAAAAAAAAAAAGCATTGAAACACGGGGCTAATTGTAATGACCCGGGTCCCACTTAACGAGTTGTCCCTGCCGTTAGATGATGGCGTACTGTCCCCACTGTACCAACACGAGTCTTTTCAGCATGCTTTGTCCTCACTCGCACGCTCCCCGAGAAAACTTCTCAGGAGGTCACCCATCCCAGAATTGCTCCAAGTCAAGCACGCTTAACCATGGAGTTTCTAACGATGGACTTCCGGAAAAGAAGGTGGACCTTGTTGATATGAGTAGTACCTATCATTTCTTTTAAGCTTTCTTAGTTGGGGTATTACAATCACCCCCTGTTAGACTCGCGACGTCCTCATCGCGTTTATCCCATATGAGGATTTGTTGCCAGGCGTTGGGATTCTAGAGATGGCTCCCGCCCTATGGCGTAGCATTTAATTCCCTATTTCCGGCTGGCGGTCGGCTCTGATACCATTTGTAACGACCCGGGTCCCACTTAACGGGTTGTCCCTGCCGTTAGATGACGGCGTACTGTCCCCACTGTATTAACACAAGTCGTTTCAGCATGCTTTGTCCTCACTCGTACGCTCCCCGAGAAAACTTTCCAGGAAGTCACCCATCCCAGAATTTCTCCAAGTCAAGCACGCTTAACTATGGAGTTTCTAACGATAGACTTCCGGAAAAAGGTGCACCTTGTTGGTATGAGTAGTACCTATCATTTCTTTTAAGCTTTCTTAGTTGGGGTATTACACTAATTGACCAAGGTTGATGCGATTCAAGCTTCCATGTGTAATCAACCTGCAATAAAGATTGAAATAAAACGGGGAGGGAAATGTTAGTTTCAAAAGGTACAAGGTATGGATCCTTGTATTCGTGATAAATCACCTCCCTATCGTCCTTTCTCACAATGAGGCTCTTCTCTTCACCTCTTTCAACCTTTTCACTCTCTTGCTCAATATTTTTAACTCCAAGCCCAACCACATCTTCTCCGAACTCCACATTTTTATCCCCATGTTTATACACTACCTTATTACTAGCCAAATGTGGATCTTCCACTTTAAAGCTCAAATTTTGAACACCCACCTCAACTTCTAACTCATGCTTCTCATCATCATCAATTGTACTTACAATGATTCCCTCGCTAACCAACTCTACCTTTTCCTCGCCAAATTTTGTAGTTTCTTCCACTACTTCTAATTCATGTTTCAAGTTTCCCTGCTTTTCAACATCCCTATCCCAAAGTTCTTTTTGCAATTCAACTACAACTGCCACCTCTTCCTCATCAAATTTTGGAGTTTGATCATCTGTTGTTAATTTCAATTCCACCTCCTCCTTCTCAATATTCTTATCCCCACGATGCTTCCTATTACACCACCTTTCACTCTCCTTCCTTACCTTCCGTAAATATTCTAATGCGTCTTCTAATGTCAGTCCATATAGTGCCCATGTTTTCCCTTTCTTAAGGAATTTGTATCTGTGCATACTCTTATCATAAACAGCCTCCTTTCTACGTTTCAAAATAAAATATGATAAGATTCTAATGGCAATACATCACACCATACATCATCACTATACCTTCCATGGACAATAGGCACTAGAACTTGTTTGGTTACTTTGAACTTCCCAAACTTCCTCATCCACGTCATCCTATAAGGTTTAAAGTGTGTTATTAGGGGTAAGCCTAATTTTTCAATCACGGTGCTACTAACAAAATTAGTAAAACACTCTCCATCAATTGCCACACTACACCCCTTATGATTCACATAACACCTAGTTTTGAACAAGGAGCCCGGATCATAATTCATTCCTTATGTGGCGTTAAAAAAAAATTCAAGAACGAAGAGGATTTAGACATCAAATAGCATGAACGAATTTTATTGACTTGAAAGGAAATGAATACCAAGAATTTTAAAGAAACTCAAGAAAGTGGTTCTTGAATTTTGGAATGACTCCCTTTTTTATTAATAAGGAATTTTCAGAATTAAACAATGGATACAGAAACACCTTGTGAATTTTCTTATGAGATTTTCTAGATTAAAGACTCAACAAATGATGAAGAACACGAAGAACAAAAATAAAGACTCGACAAAAAAAAAAAAGGATATGGATGATTCTGTGTAGACTCGATGAAAAAAATGCAGAATCAAACTAGGATAGAAAAGAAAAACAAAACCTGAATCCAGAGTCAAACTCTGATACCAACTGATGTGATCCCGGGGAGGGGGTCACGACGAACACGCCGAAGAAACGTCGAGAAAGATCCGAATTCAGGTTGGAACGGATGATAACACTACGACTCGAGCCTCACGACGCAAGAACTAGGGATATATTAAACCCGAGGCCCGTTACGATGCGGAAACTAGAACCATAATGGGGTGAACGTTACAAAGGTTGTCAAATTCCTTTGATAAGTTCGATTTGTTGAACGCCACAAATATCACACAATATTTGATAAATTCGGGTTAAAGGGAATCCTCACCTTTAGAGAGTAAAAACACTCAATATATTGCATTCATAAAAAACTAACTGTTACAATGAAAGAAAATGATATAAATAGTGTAAAAACAAACTAAAACTAGGTTTAGCCGCAATAGGGGTACAAAATAAACCCTAAAACAAGTAAAAAGGAATTAAACCTAAAACGTGCGGAAATTAAGCAAAAATTAAGTTACGGCCGTAATGGCCCGACTGCATAATTTCTTCACTTTCCTTAGCCGCAGGTTCTTGTGGTATTTTGGTCATAACTTTCTCTCCCAATGTCCAATTGTGCTGATTCAAAGTGAGTTGGAAAGAAGACTCAAAGATCTAAAATTCTTCTAGAAATAGCTGTTCCAAAATTCGGACGTATTTTATACGAAAACTAAGCTTCAATATCTGACTTAAAATCTGAATCACAATCCCTACGAGTTTTTGATTGTCAATTTCATCCCAAATCTTCTTTGACTATAATTTTTGCCTCCAATCTTCTTCCCACATGACATTATTGAATTGGAGCCCTTTGAACACGCCCTTAAAGTTTTGATTGACTTAATTTGTAGTTCTTTCTTTCAAGCCCACCATGATTCGTATCATTGCAGGCAAGCCTAATAAGGTTAGAGGTGTCAAGACGGGCGGGCCGACCAGACCCGTGAAAACCAGCCCGGATCGACTCGGGACCGCGGGCCGACCCGTGACCCGTGCGGGCGGTTCACGGGTCAAGAAGGTGTGAACCGCGGGTTTCGCGGGCCAAACCTTCGCGGGCCGCGGTTAAACCGCTGGCCCGTGAAATTAAAAAAAAAAAAAATTATTAAATATCATAGTATTGAAAATCTCCATTCTTCTACAAACTCTAGTACTAGTACAATTTCTAAAGCTAAATCTTATTTTTCTCCCTAATAGGTAAGAAACGTAATGTTCTTTGATAGTAATAATTAGAAATGCATTTAGCATTTAGTTGTTATTTGTTTATATTTTATTTAAGTTTGTAAATTTAGAAGTAATTCATGTAACATAAAATATAAATGTAAATTCTATATAAACATTATGGTATAAATATGAATTTATCATTTTGTTCATCTCATATTTATAAATTTAACAAAAAATATATATATTATAAATATGAAAAATTCTATATTTTTATTCATACTGGCCAAATCGGAACGAACCACAACCTGCAACCCGCATGGGCTCGACCCGTATGGGCTAGCGGGCGGGCCTGGGTTGTAGTTCGAAATTTGTGGGTCGACCCGGAACCGGCCCGGAACCCGCAGCGGGTGGACTTTTTTTTACGCGGGCCGTTACCGGGCTCATATGTTGACGGGCCGACCCTGCCCGGACCACCCGGATTGACACATCTAAATAAGGTTTAGAATTGTTCACGACACGAACGTCGTGGCTTGCTCTCCTAATGAAATAAAAAGTGCCTTACGTCTACTCCTTCGATGAGATCACGTTTTGAGAAATATGAAAAACCATAAATGTTAATTGTTGGCATTGACTGAATTATATTAAAAAAAAAATCCAATTTCAGTTTGACTTAAATAAAACTGTGATAATGTGAGTCACTTCACACATTGTTTAATTTCTACTGCTGTTGTTTTGGTGCTTCAGTCACTGCATGGGATTTTAATAATTTTGAGTTTGACATGTCAAATAGGAAGCCTGGAACAAATTTAACTCAGAGGAGCTTTTCTAGCGCTGTCATGAATTCTTTACTTTTGAGCTGCTACCTTTGGGACCTGCAGAAGCGATACTCAGTTGATCTTAAACATAATCACCGCTTTTGATGAGCCAATGTTTCTCTGCGTGTCTTCAGTATCACACGATGTAGATTTTAAAGAGGCTTCTGTTCTTCGTAGCATCATTTGCACAGGCTGTATATTGATCCATATGCCAGAGATGAGAATGAAGCAAATGCTGAATGATTGGTGTAGAGTAACATGTTTTAATATCCTGTGCTACTGTATCACGGGTAATCGCCCCTCTCTTATTCATGAGGTGATATTTTGTTCTAGCTGTTTCCATTTCCGTTACCCTTTTTTGTTAGCTTCATTCATTCGTGTTAGATAAACCAATGTCTTCGTTAAATATCAAGTGCCGTGTATTGTCCTTGAACTGATAATGCGGGGTTGCTGGTCGTGTTTTTCACAAAATGAAGAGGTTTTGTTTGTATATGACACTGACAGTAGTCCCATTTTATGATTATTGTACTATTTCTGAACTTAATGAAATGTTTTTCTGGCTCTCCAATTCAAGTATGTGAAGCTTACTCGTCGCGAACAGATTCTAACATATGTTTTAAGAATGTGTTTAATTTGTATTACCCAAATCGGTTTAAATGAGGCTCCTTCCGGTAACACTAGCAATTATAATTTGGTTTATTTATGCTTTTAAGGTATATAATATATGGTTGAAAATTGGAGAATAAGATGTGTATAGTTAAAAAGTGGTTTGAAAATTTTTATTTTTTATAAATTGTAATGATTGCAATAAAGAATCGATGCATTAGGTCCATTTAGTAACCAAAATAAAATGATTTATAATTCAATTTATAAATTGTACAATTTTTCAAATTAGTTTTTAATCATACATTTTCTCTTTAATTTTCAATTACTATTTTTTACCTTAAAATCATAAATAAATCAATTTATAAACTAAACAGTATTATCAAACAAAAGCTATTGATAAGTAATATTTGTGGGTTCATAAAATGTGGAAAACAAAGGTAGATTTGAGAAATGCAGTGGATGGCTATTTCTAATATTTTCAACTAAGTCTACTCTTTAACGCAATCATTTCAATTTATAAATAAATTAATCTATAAACAATATAATTTTACGAATCACTTTTTAACCATAAAACATAAATAACACACCGTTCTTTTACGCAATGATTACAATTTATAAATCAATTTATAAATAACACAATTTTCGAAACTTTTTAATCATACATACTTTATCTCTCCAATTTTCAACCACACATCTACCTAAAAAACAAGAAAAAAAATCTGGCAAAGCTGCCAAACGCAGTGTAAACTAATTTATAATTACTATAGTGTTGCCGAACAGATCCACCTGTTTTTATCAAACATTCTAGCTAATTAGATAAGAACAAGCAAGATCGAACATGTAAAATCCTAAATGTAAATCGTATTAAAGTTATGCATCCTTAGAATGCAACAAAATGCAGCATTTACATAAAAACTGTTTAAGATTCTACAAGCAAAAACGAACGTGTAAATCTTAAAAGTAAATCATATTAAAGTTATGCGTCCTCAAAATACAACAAAGTGCAGCATTTACATAAAAACAGGAAATGATCGTTGCATTTCTACGCCCTCCATGCTGTTTTCCCACAAACTTTTCACTGAATGAAATGGGTTCTAAATTAGTTCCCCTAAGAAGTTGAAAACGGTACTGTAGGAAGTTAAGGTGGCGTTCTGTTTGTATTTTATTTTATATTTTCATTTTCGAAAATGTTTTGTGTTTTGTGTTTTCATTTTTGTTTTCAAATTTGCTGAAAACGCGTTTGGTTTGTCATTTCTGAAAACTATTTTTGAAAATGAAAAGCTGGAAAACACGTTCTGTTTGAAATTTTGCAGAACACTATTTAAACTATTTTTAATTAATTTGCTTGCAGAATACTACTAACTCCAACTCAAATTTCCTTTCACAATACACTAAAAATATGATTACATGTAACACACTAATGTGAGCATTAAAAGTCTATATTAACACAGCTTGATCAGGTTCGGGACTTGAGAAAGCTCTACTTCTATTAAAATCCAAAAAATGCAAGTTCTTTTAAAACCACCAGAGTCCATTTATCATTACATTTTTCGAAATATAACAAGAATTCTCATTTAATTTTTTTTTTTTTAATGTTGATATTGAATTGAATAAAACTTTATTTAAACTAAGTTCCAAGTTAGGATAATTTTCAAAAAAAAAAAAAAATCTTTATTTAGATTTAGTTCCAAGCTAGGATAATTATAAAAAAAAAATAATAAAATAAATAAAAAAATAAAAACTTTATATTAAGCTTAGTTCTAAGTTAAGATAATTCTATAAAAAAAAAAAAAAAATCCCAAAACGCGTTTTCCGCGTTTTGGACATTTTTTGTCGAAATACACACAAAACGCCCAAAACGATGTTTCGGACGTTTTCCGTTTTGTGTACAAATTTTTTTTTTTGTTTTCCAAAATGCGTTTTCGAAAATGATAAAGAGAACGCGTTTTTAGCGTTTTCGAAAATAAAAACAGAAAACGACCTCAAAACAGCAAAGAGAACAGGGGCTAAGCTAGAGTAGCGGTTAAATTGCTGCTGCCATGATTAAATTAGCAGAAAACTCACAATCTTGCATATGAACTGTACAACAGCAGTAATACTTGCCTACCCGACAAAAAATTAAATGGAAGTGCTGAAAAATGATGCAGTCCTGAATATAAAGCATTGATCTGCAAATTTAATCTGTTGAAAAATATCTCGACCTAGCATTGCAATTTTTTTCTTTTTTCTTCTTTCTTGTTTTTGCAGGGATAGAATCAGACCTATTCTGCTTGAATTTCTCAACCATAGTGTAAACCTGCATCACAAAGGGTAAAGGAAAAACAATGGCAGAACAAAGATGTAAAAAACCAAAAACTTGGGCAAAATTTGTATATACAATCATGTAATATCTTTTGTAAAGTAGAAAGTATAAAGATGTTTGGCTGCAAAATGAACACTTTTTTGATCAAAAGCTCAAGATTATTTTTCCATAACACTATTCTCGAAAAAAAAAAAAAAAAAATTCCATAACAATGCAGCATCAATTAGCTGGAAAACACTTCTTGAAGGAACATCTATGAGTGCAAAGAACAAACAAGACGGCATTTCTAGAAAGCAGCAACTTTACCTTCCTTACACCAGATGTCAATCCCAAACTTGAAAGGGCCTTGCTATCCACGTACTTACAAGTCAATGTTACACTCTCTTGCATTCTTTGCATAGATTTCTTCCCTCCTTCAAGCCAAACAGAAACCAAATGGATGTCAATTTAGAAAGAAAATTTTGGCTATCGGGAAAGTGTTAGTTTTAGTTTTAGTGTTCCCTTTTCATGTTCAAGTTTAGATTAGGGAGAGAAGCTGAGAAGGAAAAGCAACCAGTAAACAGACCTTTCAGATCCAAAATCAATAATTCTATGCACATCTTGAGACGAATGTGACTGAAGACATGGACATATTCTCCAACTTCTTCCCTTAAAACTATTTTAAAGGACTCTATGTCTAAACCCAATGACTGTTTCAAAAAATTATCAATTGCATTTCTCCGTGAGGCCAAGTCAATTTCTCCCTCCAATAGAACAGATGGGAATTCCCAGAGCCCAGCAAGTAAACCGTTATCTGGCCTTTTTACGAGAAGAAACCTACTGTCAAATTGAGATCCATCCCCCTCCACTATCTCAACAACACTGACAGCAGAAAAATCACGGCGTTTTTTGGCCTTAATAACTTTCATTGGGTAGTCTGTCACTTGAACTGATTTGTCCTTGGTGGAGAGCAACATTGCTTGACATTGATGTGATATCGGGCATGTGGAGCAGCTGGGGCTATAAGGGGTGCAAACTGTTGCGCCAAGCTCCATGACAGCCTGATTAAAATCACCAGGCCTAGAAGGATCAACTAATTGGCCAGCTAGTTTCCTATGAAATAGAAATATAAAGCATGGTAAGGAAAGATAACGGAAAATTTAAATGCAATTTTTTCAGGGCAGAAATATCCATGCCAAAAATGAAAATAATCCTATAAATCCACATTGCAAGACCCAGACCAAGTAGGCTATACAGCTTATACTAAAAATGATAGAGCACAACAATGCCAGAAAATGGACTACTAAAAACCAAAAATAAAGACTCTGATTATATTTTTCCTTTTCCACTGAAAACTAAAAGTGTACAGTTTATGAAATCTAGTGATTTACTTTTAAGGAAATTATTTAAGTTACAATATCTTGTGGAGCAACAGTTCACAGGTTAATGTTGATTTGACAAATTTTGAAGAAAGGAGTACACTTAAACATCCTTTACATTCAAAAATACTGTTGCTAATGAGCATTTATGCTTGAATGGAGATGATTGCTGCATGCATGACAAATCCTTGTGGCGTCCTGACTCCTATTTCTCCACTAATCAATTGAAGTAAAACAATAAGATGTTATAATAGTTGAAAGATTTACCAAAAATTCTTGACTGCTTTTGAGTCTTTTGGATTTGAAGATAAAGCCTTCAGTCTAGCAATCACTCTGATTACATTTCCATCAACCACCGGCACTGTCTAATTAGCAAGCATTTAATTTTTAGTAGTAACATGAAAATGTTGTGATTTAGACAAAACACAGCCTAATTTACCAACCTCATTAAATGCAATAGATGCGATTGCGCCAGCAGTATAATCTCCAATTCCTTTGACCTCCCGAAGAGAAGAGACTGATTTTGGGAACTCAGTTTTGTCTTCAACAATCATTTGGGCTCCCTAATAGCATAACAGAAATCATTAAGGTTACATTGTGCCAATATGTAAGAGAAACAAATCTATCAGTTAAGCATTTGAAAACCTTAATACCAAAGAGTTTTTTGAAAAGAGATGCCTACACTATACACCCAAAGAAACTAAAGTCCGAAAGTCCGCCATAGTGATCCTGGAGTCCTGTGTGAAAGGGCTCTCACTCAACGGATCAAAGGTATGAAGAGTTCTTGAACAAATGAACAGGAATAGAGTGGAAAACACATGGTAACTCATGGTGGCAGAGACGGGTTCTTAATGAAAAACAGTTGCAATTACAGTTTACAGGTATTAGTATTACAGAAATGCAATATGTAATCCACTGGGCAATAGCAACTGGAAGTCTTCCGTAACTTCTAAGAATGAAAATTAAGATCCTTTTTTAATCGTACATACAATTTAAAAGATGCACCATTATTCAATTACAGCAAGCTCATCGTTTCTTACAAAATCAAAGTGTTGGAATAATGAAACAAAATTTAGAGAAATATTATTTATTTTGAAAATCATTTCAATTATTTAGCTCCAGCGTGAATAGATCATCGTATTGAACACAATTCATGTAGAATAAAATCAAGAACAGCATGGCAAAAGACACAAGTACAACAGCTGAGTCGACAGGGAGAAACAGAAAGAGAGCATACCTCGAGCAAAAACCGAGCACGCCTATAATAACCCAAGCCTGCCCACAGCTGATTGACCTCCTGCTCGCATTACATAGGCCATAACCATCAGAAACTCCCAAACAATCAAATAAAATTATTAAAAAATTCAATATCTAAAAAAAAAAAAAAAAAAATGATAAAAGACCTCAATATCAGCCTTAGCGAGGTGATGAATAGTAGGCCATTTTTCCATCCACCTATTGAAATAATCAATGACAGTCAGAACCTTCGTTTGCTGAAGCATTACTTCAGACACCCAAACCGCGTAGGCCCTCCTTTCTCTCTCTTCAACAATAACGTCATCATTATCAACATTTTTGCTTATTCTTCTCCAAGGAAGGTCTCTTTGATTTTCATCGTACCAATTGAGTAAAGAAGCCCTAATTTCTGGAATTTCCTCTCTGCTGAAATTAATGTCCTCCATATCGCCTAATGCGTTGGCTTCTGCCTCCGATTTCGCTAGTCTGCACCTCTTCATTGCAGGACTCTCGGTGGCGTCTTCTTTTGTGGATACAATAGTCGGCGGCGGCGAACAACGGTACACTGAGGGGAGATTGGGTGGAGAATGTGTTTTTCCCGCTAAGTAGAAAGTTTTGAAGTTCGAATTAACAATCATGCTGGTAAAAACACTCCTTTTGGTAGCGAAGCAATTAATTTGAAAAATTAACAAAATTTAATTTTTCGTACTATTTTTTAATTATACATATTTTTTCTCTAATTTTTAACTTCACATCTTGCCAAGAAAATACAAATAAATCAACCAAATAATTCAAATTCTCTTGATTAATGTGCCAAATACAAACAATATATTTTTTATTTTCTTCAAATTACTTTTTAACCACATTTTTATTTTAAAAACATTACATTTTTTATTTATAAGTCACTGTTCGGTAAAGTGGATTTTTTTGGGTTTATAATGGGTACTATTTCCAATACAATTTTTTAAACACATATTTTTTTTCTCTCAAATTTTTAGCCATACATCTACCTTGTGATTCGTGAAAAAAAAAAAAAAAAAAAATTTATATAGCCTCCGAACAGTCGCTAAGTAAAAAATTAGCAAGCGAAGGCTTACACACTTTGTTAAATAATATTAGAAACAAAATTAAAAATAAAAAACACTTTCTTTTTTTATTTGTACTCCGTTAACTTAATCATAAATCAATTTATAAAAACATAATTTATCAAATTATTTTTTAACCATAAATATCTTTTTCTCCAATTTTAATCACACATTTTACCCATAAAATATAAATAAATTATTACAGTGTTAAAGGACGGAACATCATTTTTATTATCAATTGTTTCAAGATTTTGTACGAAATATTAAAATAATAAATAGCCCTCGTTTGCCCCCATTACTGTTTGATAATACTATGTGATTTATAAATTAGTTTATTTAAGATTTTGAGGTAAAAAATAGTTATTAAAAATTGAATAGAAAAAATGTATGGTTAAAAAGTGTTTTGAGAAATTGTGTGTTTATAAATTGATGTATAACCAAATTTATTTTGTTTACCTTCTCTTTAAAATTTTCAACCTTACATTCTTCAATAAAATAATATTACACGTAAACTCAAAAGTCTTCATCATTTTTTAAGAGCGTCTCCAATAGAACCATGTTTACTATATAAATGTGTGGCAAAAGACAAATAAAAAAACTTCTCCAATATAACAACATTGATCGTGCAAATGTGGTAAATCATTTTTTAAGAGCATCTTCATTAATATTGATTGGAGAGAAATTATTAAATTAATGATAGATATTGTCAAAGACAATACCCGGATGTAGACATTATGATAAATCAGGTCCGATCTAATATTCATATGAGCACCAAATATGGCACTCACTCGATAAGTGTCGAGTGGTTGTTGGATATGGATGGATAGCTCATTGCCCGCTCACCCACAGGAGGGGTATGGCCCAGAAATGGGTTTTATTTGTAAGCACTAGATCATTTTTCTGTGATAGATATCTTCTAAAATAAATTGTGCCATATAAGCATATTTTGGTCATTTGTCAAGAAATTTGTTAGATATTGTGTCTTGACATTATCTCATTAAAAATACTTTAAACACACATTCTCTAAAAATACTATTCAATCCCAAAATGGCGTATAGACAAGGAGCAAGGGCATAATAATACGTTTATATTGAAGAAATTTTATTACTATAGTGCTCTGTTCGACAATTTCAGTCTAGTCCAAAAAAAAAAAAAAAAATTGGTTTCTATTGTTTTTTAAGTAAAATGTGATTTTAAAAGAGAGTGCACTTAAAAAATAGATTTACAAATTATTTTATTTATAAATTAATTTATAAATAATAATATTTACGTTAATGAGCAAAGGCAAAATTATATTACTACTAAACTTGAACTTCAATTTCGGCATGTTATGATAATAACAAAAAATGCAAAATCTCGATCATGTTCAGTTTCCCGCAACATCTTGCCCATATTTGGTACCAATTAAAATTAGATTCTAATCTAAATCAAATCAACAATCAATCTCAACCACATATTTCATAGGACTCACGACTTTTCAACCACACATCTCATCAATTTTTATTAAAACTTCCTAAAAATCTCATTTTAATCTCGATCAAGCAGCTGCCTTCTCTAGTCCAAAATATATTCGATAAAAAAACCCATTCTCACGGACATGTTAGATATCCAATAATAATTAATATATAGAAAACATGAACCAAATTCTCTCTGTCATTTTGTCACGTCCAAACGACATCCACAACCTCCTCTTGAACATCGTTTTACAAACCAAAACTATGTGCAAAATTTAGTTTCTTCCTCAAGAATTATTAGCAGGTGGAGCCACAGGAGATGTAGTCTCCTTGTGCCCAAATCGTCCCATCTGTATTCCTACAGTAGAACTTCCTTCAGACGAACCGCCTCCTTGAGTCGAACCGCCTTGAGCAGCGGAGCCATCAACCGGCTCCTTCAACCCCTTCTTTTTCGCCTTCTGCGCCCAACCAATAAGGCCAACTTGCACGTGCTCATCAAATACAGACTTCTTGAAATACGTTCCCATCTACATTTCCCGGACCAAGAATCAGACACTTTCGCGTCAAATTCATATAGTATAATGAAATAAATATCCGAGGAAACAAAGAAAGATTACCTGTGTAACGAGAGCATAGAGTGGTAACGTGCTGTAGCTGCAGACTACCTGAATAAATACACTGAATGACACGAAAGGGTGAGACTGGTGCTTCAGAAGTTACTTAATAAGTGTCATTCTTCTTGAAAGCTGTTAAAGAGAGAGAGGTTGTAGTAGATTTACCCAATGATGAGTCGAGGAACGATATATCGAACTTGTCCCATAATGCAAGAGTCGAAACCATATTGAACCTGTAGGTAAATTAGAAATAGGTTTGAACTAATGAGATAATGTTATTTCATTTCCAAAGACAACTCTGTTTGGTAAACCGGGTTTACAAATGATTTTTTATAAAGAGCGACGTGACAACGTTTCATTGGTTCATTATTTTCAAAAGTAAAAAATGGTGGGCGAAAATCTTTAACAAACCAAAATTGTTGACTTTTCAAAAAAATGTTCAATAAGATGTTGCCACGTGGTCGTTTATAAACAAATTTTATAAATAAATTTTATCAAACAGAGGTAACGAATCCAGTTACCCATATCCAGAAGAAGAAAGCTATTTCAAAAGCATTTTGGAAGAGAATGAAGTGAATCAAGAAAAGAATGATGCGTGGTCGATGGAACCAAAAATGATTGTCCGAAGGTTGCACGACCAATTCGCCCTCAATTGCCACATGTTTCTCAGCAACCTCATGAGCCAACTGGATAATCACGTGTTCCAACTTTGTGCCAACAGCAAGTAGAAGCTGAAAAATAAATTATTAAAAATGTGAATTACAGGTGCAAATTACATATTGCAATATCACACAAAGATGACAATACAAGAGAGTATGGCTTGGACATAGGCTCGGGTCGTTACAACTGCTATATCCAACCTTGTGTATATTTTAACTAAGGAAAAGAACAAATAATCAATTCTTAACGCGACTATATAAAAGTAATATGGGTCTACAACATGAACTAAAGCCATGTTTGGTCCAAGAGAAATTTATCAACTTTTTCCTCAAATTCTTTTTCAACCACACACATTACACACTTTTCAACAACATTCAAAAATTTCTCCAATTTCTCCTACACCAACTGTATACAATCCGAGTAAGAAAAAATTGGACCTCGTGCCATATATAAAACAATGAAGCGAGTTTTGCAATTTTATTAATACATCAAATTACAGAATATTAATGCGAGGTATCATTTTCATGGTAACTTCTAAAAAAGGCACGGCAAGAAGGGCAGACAAATTAATCAGGAAAAGGTTTAGGGGATACTCACAATAAAAGGAACGAATGCAATCCAAAAATATGTATGCCAACCTGCACCAAAAATATAAATTGCATCATTCATCCATCTGTTACTAGGTAATCAAGTCCAATAGCACGTAGTTGGAGCAGTAATAAAATTGCAGGGAAACATTGCCAGAATTGTTGAATGGAGAGGTCATACCGTTGATATTCATTAACAAGAAGAGAACGACAAATACCCACAAGTACCAACTGCAATTAATAAAAGCAGATATTAACCCATATTATAAGTAGAAGCAGTGGCTAAAAGTATTGTTATACGGACGGAGAAAGATATGTACTTGAGGATTTCAAGAGTAAAATTGGAACTATTGAATCTCCTAAATTATCACCTCCGTTTGGTAACTTGTTTATAAACAAATTTAAAAACGACACATTTCCCCAAATCACTTTATAACCATACACATTTCTCCAAATCACTTTTCAACTCTATATTTTACCTTGAAAACATCACATTCTTTATTTATAAACAAAAAACTTTTACCAAACAAAGGCTTACCTGATCCCAACGACTTTTTTAAAGTCATCTTCCAGAGCACGTATCATGTACTTATGGAAATTAAACTTTGGGTTTCCTCTGCAATGTGTCTGTGGCAAGGAGAAGTTCAACATTAGCCGTATATCACTTAAGTAGAGAAATGTAGAAGAATAATAAAGTGAATTCAAGCTCATGGATAAATAACATGTTTTGATGAGCTTAAAAGTAGGTAAGAGTTACTTTCAAGTAAACTTCAGTTTCCAAACAAGATTGGATACTTTTTTATTACTTTTAAGCAAAAAAAAGTAGTTATTTCCAATTTTGACCAATAAAAATATCGTTTTACCAAAATTTACTTGTTTACTTGTAATAAACTTACTTGTAAGTGACTCAGTGAAGTTTTAAGCTTGGAAATAAAGACAAATACATTTAAGTACTTACCATTATGAAACCCATCCGGAGTGCTACATAGTCTGTCTTGGTGACAGATCCATAGAATTGCTTCAAAAAAGAATGCTGAAAAATTATCGAAAATCAATCAGCGCTGCACTTGGAAAGGAAAATGACTAAGTGATGATTTGACAATACTACATCTATGTCTCGCGTCAACTTGCATTTTGTTCTATTTACTGAAATTGGGTATGAGAGGAAAATGCAATATGTATTCCAATAACAGACAGTTAACCTACCACCCAACTCAACAGGACTGAATGTCTACCCATGCCCAAAAATCTCTTCTTGATGAAATCGTGTTGCTGAACCTCAGTGACCCTTGGCTTAAGAACTGCATGTCCATCATATACGTAAATATGATATACAGAAGAAGAAAATTAATTTACAATGCTACCAGCAGATCCTCTATAACAGTAATCAAATCATAAAGGAAAACGATCACAAAAGATTGTATTGATAGAAGCTTGATCATGTATTAATTTAAGTACAGTTTTAAGTAATATCCTAATGTACAACATTGCTCTTATGAGAAGCGACGTATAAAATAAAACGTACTTAAGGCTAAAAATCGTTGTCTAAATTCTCAAGAGTGGTGAATTCATACCTTTCCGAGGATCATAATTATCTTTAGCAATAGAGTCCTCCCAATGCTTCCATTGGCGAATCTACATTAAAATCGAAAATTACAAGGAGAAGAAGATGGAAAGGATAAATTGTCATGTGCTAAGGATAAACGACTTAGGACTCACATTTGCCCCTCCGAATACAACAGTGAGAACGGAAAATGTCACGTGAACAATTGCAAGGACAAAGATAAAGATGTGTAGATGATGTAATGCTTCAAGAGATAACAGTGGGACCTTGTTCTGTAGAAAAGGAAAAAGAAAAGCTATTCAACAATTATGTTAATTCCCAAGGACTAGCATGCATAGAACATAAACATCCCGTGACTAGTATCACAAATTAATAGAGTATGCCAAAAATTATAAACAAGTGAAAGAAAAGAAAAAATTACATCATGTGACATGTAACTTGAGAATGTTTTATAGGCTTTATATTGTTGGGAGTGTGCTGATTTCTACTAAGTTCCTACACTTGTCCATACGGACTTCAAATTTTGTTTCCAGTGTAAGCATTCATCATTTGGGACATGTTATTAGGCTAAGCTAAGCTTAAATGCATGTCAAACTTACTTCTAAGCAACTTTTGCCTCTGTTTGATAGTCATTATTTGACAAAAAAAGAATTTTGAATAGTGATTGATAGAATATTGTGTAATTGAAAATGAGAGAAAAGTTTTGAGTTCATGTGTAGAATATTTTATTGTTAAAATGTACAGTTAAAGTTGAATGCAGTATAAAAATGAGTTATAAAAAATGGCAATCAAACATAGGCTTAATAACAAAGCAACCATGCTTAGGTTTACTTTTTAAGTTACTTTTTTTTTTTTTTTTTTACCATTAGTTTTGAGTATTAAGTAACTTACGGTTTTACTAGTTCAAGCAACTTAATCAATCTTTTATTCCAATAGTTCATCAAAATTACTACATAGTTTCTTATCCAGTCATATCCTTGTCATATTAAAACAATATAATGGACTTTCTCCCTAGACTGTTTGACTCTACTTAAAAGTAACTATTTCCCCAAACATAGTCTACTTGTGAGTATAATTTTATTCAATACACATTATGCGCACTTAAAAACTAAACATACATTTTAATTTTTAATAATTTTACTTACAAGTTTTTTAAGCTTATCCAAACATGCTCTTGTACACGTAATTCAAGCCTTTGGGAAATTTTTTTCCTTGTGCTAGTCAATTTTTTTCCTTCAAAGACAGTAGTAGTAAATCCATTTAGCCATATTGCTTATAACCAACCTAGAATGAATGGCTAAGAAGATGCATGAACTGTGCTCAGACATAAATCAGATCCCCTCGACAACTTAATGATTTCTTGTGCCAAGTCCAAGATTCCCAAGTAACTTTTTTTAAGTATGCATAAGAGCATCGACAATGGGGATACGCAAAGTGGATGTGGGATGAGAGAGAACGAGGTAGATTTATTATTTTAATTGTAAGGTTTGAAGTAGAATGTGAGAAAAAGTAGAGAAAAAAGAGCGAGAAAAGTGGAAAAGAAGATAGATAAATACAATTTCAAATAAACAACCACTCACATGTGTGTAGGTCCCACACATGTGCGTATGAGTCCCACCACTCCATGTAAGTGGTTGTTTAAACAACCAGTTGTCCAAGTAGCATAACTCTTCAAATAAATTAATAAAAAAATAGTAGAAGGTGCGAAATGGATTGTGTGATTGTGGAAAGTGTGATGTAGGAATGTGAGAGAAAGTGGAAGAGAGAAGAAAAGAGATATTACGGTGGGACCCACGAATTGTGTGTGTATGCCCCCGTTTGGCCCCTAGATTTTTAGGAAAATTGTGGTTTGTAATAGTATTTTTTGAAGGATGTGCGGTTAAAAATTGTTTAAAAAGTCAAATATTGTGAACTTGACTAAAATTGATGGTCGGGATTGAGTGTTTTAAAATGATTTTCAAAAACTAGGGCCAAACAGGGGCTATATTTGTAGATGCTCTAATATTTATGTAACTTCAAAAGTATCTCTATCTCCACAAGATACTTGTAGCTTGACTAGTTCTTTCCAATCAAGGAACACATAAACATATAGGCACATGGTTTCAACGGTAATAGATAGATCAGTTTCATAATTTTAATTTAACTTCAAAAAGAAAGGAATCTCTCCAACACAAAACTGGATTCTTCCACCGGAAAAACGAAATAAAAGTTCATACGATCACCTTTGCGGCGCAGTGACCTACGCCAGCTGATGCTTCAGCTAACAACCGCCGATGCGCACTTGCCTCTGGACTCGTTGGAGTGGATTCTTCCCCAGTAGAAGATGGTCTCAACCGCAGCGAGCATGGAAGAAGATGTTTCATTATGTCTTCAGGCACGCACATCTTCACTATTCGGCCTTGAAACACGGTCATCACCAGTGATATAAACCCCAACAGCATCAATTCTATATTCACCCAAAAACCATTCACCGGTTCATAGTTGCAATTAATCAATCAAGCATCGTCTTGGAAAAAGAGCAAATTACATTTTTTTATGAACCCATATGAAAATTTACATTTAAGCGCACAGATTTACGCCTGATCGCACACGCTCTGAGATAAAGTGAAAGTTGAAAAGTACCTTCTTTAACTTTCAGTAAAGCTTCGTAGAGGGCCTTCTGGTTCTTCTTTTTCAAATACTACAAAAAAAAAAACTCAGTAAAGTTGTGTATTTTTCTAGCCAGAATAGAACATGAAAAGGAAAAGGAAAACAAAATTCAAATCGCATAGCCTTTGCAGCAAGCACATGTGCGAAAGACAAAGAAATGCTAAACCACCTTGCCAGCATAGTGGAGGACGCGCTCGGCGGCGAGGGAAATGGCGACGATGACAGTACAAACGGCGGCCACCACCCAAGTTGGGGTGAACTCTAACGTCGTCCCTTCCTCTTCTCCACCCCCACTCATTTTTCCGAATCCTTACAAAATCACCAACCCACCTCACAAATGTGAATAATTTTTTCTTAAAACAAACGAAAAAAGATCCAGATTTGACCAAAAGCAAATGCAAATTGTCTCTCTTTCGTTCATCAACCTGAGCAAGTAGTCCGGTGGTGGGGTGACAGCACACGGAAACAAGAAAATGACAGAAGTAAAGTTGTGTTTGGACGTCAAAGTGCAAACAGTCAGTTATGTACAGATTTGTTCACTGTTATTAGCAGCGTATTATAAATTGATTTATTTAAAATTTTGAAGTAAAATGTAATAAAAAATTGAAGGAAAAAAATGTGTGCTATTAAAAAATTATTTGAAAAATTGTGTAATTTATAAACCATTTACCAAACACAATTAATATAATCGTTTAAATCACGTGTTTGGTAGGATGGATGGAAATTAAAATTTAATATTTAATATTTATTAAACTAGTAATCACATATGTGCGATTCATGAAAGATATAATTGACAATTATTTATTAAATAAGTTGTAAAAATATAATGTTCGACAAAAATAACACAAAAAACAACAAAAAACATTACTTGCATACACAAATTATTGATAATTTATAAATTCTTTTCTCTCCACAAGATTTCTTATTTGGTCTAATATCCTTTTATGAATATCATAAATTTTCTTAGCACGAAATGAAATAATAGAGGCAATAACTTGCATGCATAAATTGTGCATTCATATATAATGAAAAATACCCATAAAAGTAAAACTTAAATTTGCGACTTCCATAATGCTTTTAACGGCTAGTTGTTCATCATCTAGTTTTCTTAGTCTATTAGCCATTAGGTGAAGTAAAATCTAGACACGTGACATATTATATACCTTACAATTTTGATTTGATGATTGAAGTCGAGCTTACGATTAATTGATTTTTAAAAGTTAATTGTTTTCAATTTTCAAATCATAAAATGAAATAAAGAAGCTAATAAGCATTCACTAAATCAATTAATCGACTTTCCAAATAGTACTGTAAGAATTGGTACGTAACACTGTTTGGTTTATAAGCTGATTTATTTATGATTTTGAGGGAAAAGTAGTTGTTGAAAATTGGAGATAGAAAATGTATGGGACTAAAAAGTGGTTTGAAAAATTATATGATTTATAAACCATTTTTTACACTTTACCAAACACAAACTTAATCTGATAATTGGTATTTAGATATATTAAACAAATATTTAATTTCATTACATGTAAAAAAACAAGTATATTACGACCAAAATTTACAAATACGGTAAACTTTATATACAAAAAAACTGTCTATACATCTCAAATTATAATTGGGACTAAACCTAAAAGACATAAGACTTTATCACTTTTTCATATAGAATTGATTCTTCCAAAATAATTTTTTTCAATGTTTATTCTCGAATTCACATTCTTTAAAAACTCCATTTTTCACAATTGCATATACTACTTTTTAACAATACATTCTAAAAAATAAAACCACTTCTCACCTCACTTTTAACCATTCGATTGATTTGACAGTTATTTTATTTTTGTATACAACTTTCCTTCACTTCCAACCACACATTTAAAATTATTTTAATATATATTCTCTATCAAACATACCATTATTCAATGGTTTCCAATGAAACAGGACTTTTTATTTTTCACCAAATAATCGAAGGGTCATGTTATCGAAAGAAAAATTGTGCATGTTAAATAATGTGTTGGTCATATTCTATTTTTATTTTTAATAGAATTCAATGAACTAATTGTTAAAGTCTATAATATATGTTTTACAAATTGAATCAATGAGCTTATCGGAACCTAAAGTTGTAGAAATTAAAAGGATAATTGAATTTACTTAAAAAAATCAAATCTCTATTAGTTCTTTCAATTTGATAAAAAAAGATTCGAAATTAATTATTTAGGTCAAATTGAATTAAAGTAAGAAATGATATGTATCATTTTAGAAATTAATTGAGATAAATTGAAAATATTGGATATTGGAAAAAGTAAAAAGTATAATTAAAATTTTTACTTTTAGTATTTGAGACGATTTTACGAATAATATGTTTAGAAATTGCTCTAATTTATTAGTTTGTATTAAACTTCTTATCGAAACCATGGACTTGAAACCCATATTGCGTATTTTTTTACTTCAAAATAATGCAATAATTATCAAAATAATAATGATAATTTATAATTTGACTTTTTATAGATTTTTTTACAAATTCATAAATCATTTATTATAGGTTGCATTAATTGAACTCTTCTGATTTAGTTATTAAAATAAATTGATAAAATCAAAAAAAATTCCTAAAATAGAAGGTAAAAATAGGTGGGAAATCATGTGCGGATTTATGTGACGGCTATATTGTTATTATATACTTCCTCCGTCCCGTAAATATAGACTTGTATTCTTTATTATTATACGCAACTTTCCTTATTGAAAGTCAACATATTTTTAAGTTTTATAATATGCTCTTATTTAATATCACTGTTTATTAACAAATATAAAATAATCATATTTATTGCTTTATTTAATATAAGAATGTATATATTAGTAAAATGTAAGAAAATTTGTATTTCGAATTACATTAATTGACATTTTCTTATTCTATGTGAAAATATGAGAAAGTTTATCTTCTGTGACGGATAGAATATATAAAAATAATTGATATTTAAATATATTAAAAAAATATTTCATTTCATTAATGTAAAAGGCAAATATATTACGATCAAAATTTATAAATACAATTAATTTATATACAAAAAAATCATCTATACATCTTAATCTATAAATGGAAGCTTAACCCAGAAGTAATAAGACTTTATCACTTATTCATATAGAATTGATTCTTAAAAAATAATTTTTTTCAATGTTCACTTTCAATCACACATTATTTAAAAACTTATTTTTCACAATTATACAAACTACTTTTTAACAACACATTCTAAAAAAAAAAAAAAAATCACTTTTCAACTTTCATTTTCAATTGATTGATTTGACAATTATTTTATTTTTATATACCACTATCCTTCACTTCCAACCACACATTTAAAATTATTTTAATGTATAGTATCTATCAAACATACTTTTATTCAATTGTTTCCAATGAAACGTAACTTTTTATTTTTCAATGAATAGTCAAAGGGTCATGTTACCCAGAGAAAAATATTGTTGTGCATGTCAAATAAATGTGCTGACCATATTCTATTTTTAAATAGAGTGAGTTTTCTAACAACTTCTATTTTAATTTTTGATAGTATTCAATGAATTAATTATTTAAGACTATAATATATATTTTACAAATTGAACCAATGAACTTATCGGACAAATTGAACAAATGAGCTTATCGGAACCTAAAGTAGTAGAAATTAAAAGGATAATTGAATTTACTTTAGAAGGATCGACTTTCTATTATTTATTTCAATTTGATAAGAAAAAAATTTGAAATTAATTATTTAGGTCAAATTTAATTTATGTAAGAAAAGATAAGTATCATCTAGGATTTAAATGAGATAAATTGAAAAGTTTGAATGTTAGAAAAAGTAAAAATTATAATAAAAACTTTTACCTTTAGTATTTGAGACGATTTTACGAATGATATGCTTAGAATTTGTTCTTATTTATTAGCTTATATTAAAGTTCTCATTTAAATCTTGGATTTGACTCTCATATTGCATGTTTTTTTTTTACTTCGAAATAATGCAATAATTATCAAAAAAATAAAAATAATCTATAATTTGACTTTTTATAGATTTTTTCGCAAATCCATAAATCATTTATTACAAACTGCATTAATTGAAATTTTCTAATTCAATTAATAAAGTAAACTAGTGATCGTACCCTTGCGATATACGAAATATATAATTGACAATTATTTTTTGTCTAAGTTTTAAAAATACAATGTCCGACAGAAATAATATAGTGAACAAAAACCATTATTTGCATACACAAATTGTGGATCATTTATAATTTCATTTTCCCATAAGATTCTTACTTGGTCTAGTATCCTTATATGAATAACATAAATTTTCTTAGCATAAAATGAAATAAAATATATATATATATATATAACATGCATGCATAAATTGTACATTCGTATATATTAAAAAATAGTCAAATATCCGAAAAAGTAAAATATAAAGTTGCAATCTCCATATTTCTTTTATAGTAATACTCTGTCATCTGTGATGGGTATTCTGTCACTCTCACGGGGGATAGGACCCCCACATACATGGGAGCCCACTTGTGACCCAGACGGGGAAACCCGTCACAAGTAACAGAGCATGTTCAAATATTTTTAATAGCTAATTGTGCATTCTTTAATTTTTTTTGTCTATTTTAGCAAAGTAAGATTTGGACACGTGATATGAATTGAGTTGGATTTGTTCATAAATATGGAAAATATGTTTAAAATTAAAGCTCAGTTCGGCAGAGGAATCTTTGTCATTTTAATTCCAAATTATAATTGGTGCTGTTGAATCCAAACCCAAAGAGAGGTATAATGATCAACTAGTAAGGGCCCAATAGGGGCCCAATGGACCTTGACCCATGGCCAAGGTCTAAAATATCACCTTGGGTCAGGTGCCGAGGTGGTGTGTCAACTGTCAAGCGAACCTCTTTAGCCGAACTGATTTACGTCTAGTTCACGTGCTTTATACTCAGCCGGGGCGCTCTACGGCGATGACCAGAAGAGAGATGAAGTCAAAGATGTGACCCAGCTTTTACTAAGATGTGACATGCGCCCATTCCCTACGAAAAGTAGCAATGATTACGGTCAAAAAGTAAGGTTGTCACCTCCAAGAGTTAGGGTGAAGACAAGTGTAAAGCATAACACGTGTCACAATCCAAGAGAATTACTCATTCTATAAATAGAGCGCACTTGCCTCCAAGAAAAAGGTTAGCAATTTCATACTCTTAACTAAATAAATACCTCACTCCCCTTTCTCTCTTTTACGCATCTATATTTCCCGCATTCAAATTATATTAGTTGAACATGGCCGCTGACTTTGCCATCGGAGTGCAAACGGGAGCCACCTCGGCCCCCTTTGCAAACTGATTGTTTGTCACAGTGCGCAGAAGATCTACGTGTTCAAGAGGGAGGAGCTGAGACGTATTGGTTTAAGGTCCAGCCGAATTTTGTGGTCAACAGGCACAATTTTTCAAAATAATTTTTAATCACACATTCTCTTTAATTTTTAATCAAACATTTTACCTAAAAAATACAAATAATACACATTTTAATTTCATGAAGGTTGCCGACTTAGATGTTAAAGAAATTGACTCGTCATGTGTCTTGATTTGAATGGTTGATCGAATTTTTTTTAATTGGCTCAATTATTATGAAATCGATTATTTTTATCAATATTTAAAAAATGGATAAGACAAAGGTAAATGATTAATAAATGAAAGATCCAATCGAGTTTTGTATTGGTATAATAAAATTTATTTTATTAAGCCAATTTTGGTTTTGAAACTCTTTTAATGATTTTTATTTAAAAATTTTAATTATACTCAGTTAGGTAATAATAACGTAAAATTTATAAATTAGTTTATTTATATTTTTTAAGTAAAATGTGTGAATAAAAAGTGAACAGAGAAAATTTATATGGATAAAAAAAAAAGTGATTTAAAAAATTATATTATTTATAAAATAATTTATAAATTATAATGATAATTATTGCATTAAAGAATGTGTGTATATATATATATACACAATTCCAATGACTTTTTTGTTATGCCAAACGTGCCTTATATGTATACTTTCAAGCATTGATGGACCACACCATCAATTAAAATCAACGGTGCCATTAATCACGGGGGTACCATTGATAACTAGAATTTTTGAACAACTTTTTCCAAGAATTTATTTCGATCACATATTTTTATGAGATTCATTACTTTTCAAATATATATTCTCCCAAAAATTTAAATTTTCTCCAAAATATTATGAATCAAACGGGCTCAAACTTTCCTTTTTTTAATTCTAATTCTTTATAAAAAATCTGAAGTCCGAACACGAGATCGAATATTAAGTATGAATCATAGTTTAAATATATTTCTTAATCTAGTTCATATTTTCCAACAACCATTAAGTGAACCAGATTTCCTATCAGGCCTCTTCAATCCAATTCAAGATCTAGTCATTGGACACTACATTAATAATAGAAGGAAATGGTGAAATCTTAACGGTCCTTTATTATTAGATTAGAATATATCGTTGAATCCTAGATGCAATGATTCACAATCTTTTTGAAACTATCGGACCGGAAGGGTGCCAAGTTCATTTTCCGAATTGTAGAACGAAATCATCCCCGATCAAAGCAGGCATATGCCAAACGTGAAAGTACCTATAGATACTGTTAAGTAATAAGTGTTCTGAATCAATCAATGAAGTTCATTTTTCAAAAGATCATAAATCTTTTAACTAACTGAGGCAGATTTTGTAAGTTGATAAAACTCGGTAAGCTAAATTTCCATCTCAAAAAAAAAAAAAAATCACTCTGACCTCCGTCCCTCGAGACCAACGAGGGGTAGTACAAGAATATTCAAACATTGTCCATCAATTACACCTTTCAGATAGATCTTAGGCCCTGATATTGTGAAAATATTGCAAGTGCACAATATTGCAAGCAAGTAATAATGTAGACTTTTTGAGTTCGGAATGTCGATCCCACGAGAACTATCTTATTTATTATTAGCTTGAATTAATCGAATCCTAAGCTACAAATAAATATGAAAATTGTGATTTTTGAGTTTTTAAAAATAGTAAAAGCAATGAAACGTAAAAATAAAACAAATAAAATAATTGAAATGATTTGAATTTTATTTTTCTTATGAATGTATAATGTTGGGACTCACGATAGTAGCTTTGTTATCGTATTTAATTTCTCATCTCGTGTATTATTCTGAAAGTAATGTTTAATCGAATTCACATTTGTATCAAAAATTCCCCTTTTGAGTTTAAATTAATTCTATCTAGATAGGTCAACTACATATCTCAATGATTAGTCATAATAAGTCTTAAATAAATGCATTCAACGACAAGAATTCAAAATGATCACGACAACCACAATTATGTATCTCTACTCTTTTGTAAATTGCCGAATTTTATTGTTTGGTCTAGGTGTCAACTCACCTCTCGGGTTATGAAAACAACCCACAATTCATCAAATGGTGATCAAGCAATTCATGTATTAAAACGTAATAATGAAATCAACACATGAAATAATTTGCTCAAAACTAGAGAATTAAAATTGAATGTTCAAACAAAGTTACATCATTCGTCCCAACAATAGAATTAGTTACACATGATAAATAAAAACAAGAAGAATAAAAAAAAAATGAAAATATCACCAAAATCTTTAATTGATTTGAGAAGAAGAAAGAATTCTTGCACCAAGATCCAATCTTCATCCCAAGTTCTTGTATTATCCTTTGGCTTATAGTAATTTCCCTTTGATTTCTTGTAGATTCTTGATGATTAATGAATTGGGGAACTCCTTTCTAGGTTAAAATATGTCTTTTTATAGTTTAGAAGTAAAAAAAATGGTTTAATCCTTATTGAGCTTGAAAACAAATTGAAAAAATAAAGGGAAAAACCAAAAAATCGTGAAAACCCTATGGCGGGCTGTAGCAAATAGGGCCAACAGTAGACGGCGTGTCGACTGCAGTTTGCAAACTGCGATTGAAATTTTCGGTCCGTCAGTCGAACTTAAAACGCGCATAACTTTTTATCTATAACTCTAATTTGTGTTGTGCTCCGTTTTTTGCGTTGAACTCTACGTTCAATTATCTTTCCAATGAAATATTATAGAAACCATGGAGATATTTGTACTGAAAGTTGTGCACTGATTTTTTCACATACTCCACACATGACTTCCTCATTTTGCTTTAGTCTCTTCCAAATTTAAGTTTTTCCTAAAACAATCAAAATAAATAAATCATGCAATACCAAACTTTAAAATACTCATAATTGTATAAATTTGAGATCAAAATAAGTACGAAAAATGTACTTATCACCTGACTCAACAAAAATACTTGTATGCATAAAAAATCCCCAAGTTTTTAATCATACATGTTTTTTCTCAACTTTTAGCAGATGGTGCTTTTGCGGTTGCCAGCAACTACATATTTCACTTCAAACCACTTTTTAGTCATACATGTTTTTCTCAACTTTTTAACCACTTATTTTATCTTAAAAATATAAATAAATCAATTTAGAAATACTACAGTGTTAAAAGAACATTGCCTAAATTAAAACGTTAAATTCATGTTTGGTTCAATTAATAAAATTGATTAAAAATCATGTCAAAAGTCAACAATTAATATTAATTATATATTTCAAGAAATTTATAGTTTTACAACCTCATATTTCATCATTTTTTTTTTATCAAATTTAATTAAAAAAATATCTCTACCTAAAATGAACAGGGAATGGATTTGGCCTAAGTAAATTACCATCTTAATTACTCTATTGTTATAGATATCAAAGGTTGATTCTTATCCTTTTTCATTGACATTTTTTACCCCAAAAAAAAATGTTTACTTGCTTCCTTGATACTTTTTTATTGAAAATTCCTAAAATGTACTTATAGTGAAAAGTAAAAAGATGGAAGAATCTCACTATTGGCAAAAAAATCCAATATGTCCCGAACCCGGTGGGTACCTGGGTTTGGGACAGGTTCGAGGGGCTGGCAGGGTTTTGGCAGCCCCGACCTATACATATTTAAATGATTATGACGTATAAACTATTTCAAGCGTAACTTAAGCCTCATTTTGGTTTATTCAAAAATTATTTTTTAGATCACTTCTTATTTCTTAGTCACAAATCACAAATTTTTTAGGCTACGACTTATTTATCGATCACAAATCACAAACTTTATAAGTCACGACTAATTTCTCGATCACAAATCACAAAATTTATACGCACTAGTACAGAAACAGTCTTTCGCGTCGGTTATTTAAGAGAATAGGCGTCGGTTTTTGAGGCGACAAGTATGAAGCAGACGCGTAAAGTGAAGACTTTACGCGTCGGTTGTAAAACGACGCGTAAATGCTATCTTTACGCGTCGGTTTATAAACAACCGACGCGTAAAGTTGAAAAAAAAAAAAAAAATTTAGGCGTCGGTTGTAATCCAAAACCGACGCCTAAAGTAGTTTAAACTTTAGGCGTCGGTTTTACTTAAAACCGACGCGTTTTCAATTTTTTTTTTTGCACCAAATTCATTTGCCTATAGAGTAAAATACAATGACCTAGACATGACATACAATGACCTGGACGTCGCCTGCAATGACCCAGGTCACTGTAGGCCATGGCCTGCATTGGCCTGGACGTCACTTGCAATGACCCAGGCCACTGCAGGTCATGACCTGCAATGACCCAGATCACTGCAGGTCATGGCCTGCAATGACCTAGATGTCACCTGCAATGACCTGGACATCACCTGCAATGATCCAGATCACTGCAGGTCATGACCTGCAATCACCTAAACGTGGACTGAACATTTTCCACATGCACATCACCAAATATGTATATAATTGACATAATTAAAATAATGTTAAATAAATGAGAAATAATTATATTTACAAGATTGTTAATGTCACATGTAATTGAGTAAACAGAAGTTTGAATACACGTCGATTTACACACACCTATCGACGAAGTATTTAGCCCATAAGTTTTGAATTTCAGCAATTTCCTCCGTTGAGTAATACTCTTTAAATGCCTACAAATAATCAAAATGAATTATCAGTTATTTTGTAATAAAATATGAAGGCATAATTAAAAATTATCATGTTCAATAACTTATACATTTTCCAACGACGGACGCTGAAAGTGTTCAGTGACTATCTCATACATATTTTTCATGACGTAGTAGCCACACTCAGAACCTCCGGGCTGTTGAGGACACTGAAATTTTCACATTGAAAACTAACATTAATAATTACACTAAATAGAATATGAAAATAATTCAAAGATTTGTAATATATTTTAAATATGTGTTTTCATACCTTTATTTTTAGCCACGTTGTATTGGCTCTTGTTCTAATACCTCCTTGTGTCCAATATAGTTTGAAAGCCCTAAAATTGAATTAAATTATTCGAACCAGTTACAAAATAAATAAGTACAAAAACTAAGATTTCTATAAAAAATTTGGCAGAGTCTCCCCTATAAACTGAACTTATCTAACCTGTAAATAGACGCGTTGCTATTGAATCTAGCACAACTTCTCAACAATCACAACATATATTCATCAAAGTGAAACCACAACTCCGCAATCAATTTCACCACAACTCTACAATTATTTCATGAAAATTATCATAACTTACGTATTCAATAGCGGCTTGATATCTAAGTCACGCTTAAATGCACTAGCTGAATCCAATAAGTACACCGTACTCTTCTGAGGAGAAATCACTAGCAACATCCAGTGGTTCCTACGTATTATGAACATGTAAATACAACTTCAAACATGTGCGATTCAAATTACAAAAAAAAAAAAAAATTAACTGTTAACAAGAGAAAATGGTCTTACTCCTGAAAATACGGTGCTAGAATGAATTTTTTTGTTTGCATTGCCCTCATGGTCTCGTCCATATAATTTACAACACCATTGGCATTTGTTCTTACTGACACCAACGCAATGTGTGACGGAGACATGAATCCAATTGAATCAATACCGTAATCCTGACATAACTCATGAAGGTACCTAATAATAATGACACCAATAAATAGAGATCGAACAATGATTTAAATTGAAGTTGTAATTTGTGATCAGAAGTCTTACAATGCAAATATTTGTAGGATAGATGTATCCAACCATTGCATTTTAAGCAGATCGGTAATGTCTGCGACTGTCACAAAAATACCATCCTCGAACGTACAATTGAAGACGGAGGCATCTACGGGCACTTGATAGAAGTCATCACCAAGTCACCAACGGGCAATTGAAGGACCAGGGTGTTTAACATTTTGCATTTATCACCCAGACGTAGTAAAGTCTCATCGTCGAAACTACGAAACTTTCTCAGATTCTTACAATCACAACAAGGACACAAAATCATTGCTTCACCTTTCTCTCTCATGTGTTCGTCCGCACATTTCATAAACTCTTCAACTCCTTTCACATATTCATGTGTATTACGCCTGCCGTACATCCAATCTCAATCCATATCTAATAACCTATATGCGAAGATATAATTAAAAAAAATATTACTTTTGAGTGAATATTTGTAATGATAGTTATATACTTGAACCAACTATATATTAATAATTGAAATCACATGCATACGATAATTTATTACGTTGAATACTTCATAATTTTACTAATATATTTTGTTTAGTTATTTATTTAGTATGGTTAATTCTATGATAGTGAAAATCACCTATAATTACTATTATCTTCATTTTTTATTTGTAAAATCGTACAGTAATTTCGATAGAGTCTCCCCTATAAGTTGGACTTACCCAACCTGTAGGAGGAATCAAAATGCCACAATACAACAAAAATGTTCAACCTCCACATATTCACTACTCAAACACAATAAATCAAACTTCAACATCATCAACCACTCCAAAATTAATCCAAAATCAATTCTTAATTCCTAAAATGCTCAAAGTATGATTTCATAACCTAACATTTCATGCATAATTTCAATATAATTCCAATAATTCAAATTATATCAATTAACTATTTGCAATACCAAAATTATAACATATATATATATATATATATATATATATATATATATATATATATATATAAACACACACATATATACATATATATACACATTCTGATATATGCACATATATGCACATATACACACATATATATATATACACACAAACACATATAGATATACTTATATATATATATATATATATACATATACGCACACACACACACATATAAGAGTAAAGTTCTTACGAGATGGAGGCGGGTTCGTGGTGGCGTCGCGGTGTTGGTGGCGTCGTGGTGTTGGTGGAGGCATGCTGGTGATGGCTTCGCGATGTTGAAGTGTTGAGAGAGAGTGAGAGAGAGATATGCGCGGTCTATTCTGAAATCGCGCGAATTTTTGAAGTCATGTATATTAAAGGGTTTAGGCGTCGGTTGTCGAGAACCGACGCCTAAACCCGGCTCAGGCGTCGGTTCATGAAGAACCGACGCCTGAACCGGACGTTTACGCGTCGGTTCTTACGCGTCGGTTCACCAAGAACCGACGCGTAAACGTCCGGTTCAGGTGTCGGTTCTCGACAACCGACGCCTAAACCCCTTTTTTTTTGCGTTTTTCTACTAGTGACGTCATAATCATTTATCATTCACAAGTCACAAACTTTACATCAAACTAATTTCTCAATCATATATCATGAATTATATAGGTCAATATCATTTATTGGTTGTAGATTATTAAATTAATCGATCACACGATTTATTTCTCGATAAAAAATCTCAGATTTTATAGGTCTTGACTTCTTTTTCGATCACAAATAATGAAAATAGCAATGACAACTTATTTTCGATTACAATTTACAAAAATTGATTGATTCGCTATCGAATCACTTGAAAAGTCGAAGTAGGAGAATCTATAATCTATCCAAGAAAATGCATCATCCTCAGGGCATATAGTAGCCATGGACAAAATTGCTACAACATGTCTGCTGCTCAGCGCTGAGGCACTCTAAAATTGTGTTGAAGCTGAAGAAGTTAATGTACAATTTAACTTTAGCTATGCAATCTTTCAGTTCAAGATTCACTACATGACATACTCCATCATGCAATAGTTTCAATTGTTAAAACCATATACAATATGGAACAAAAATGCAATATCTATAAATTTAACAATTTCAAATTATAAATCATCGTATTTAAAATAACAAATAGGAAAATTAACATTAAAGAAAAACAAAATAAAGTAATTTTAATTAAATTTATTATTTTTAATAATTATGATATATAAACTAACATTATAAAGTTCTTATTCTATTTTAAATTCAAATTCTGAAATTATAATTACATTTATTATTTTTAAGGAAAAGATTATTTTTAACATTATAAAATTATTATTATATTTTTCATTAACTTTATGAAATTATAATTACATTTATTAATGTTATGAAATTATGATTACATTTACCGTTTTTAATAAGATAAATTAGCACTAACATTATAAAATTATTATTATACAATTATTAATTTTATGAAATTATAATTACATTTATTAACTTTATTAACTCTATTAACTCCTTGAAAATTTATGACATCCCTATTTACTAAGTATTTTTTATTTTTATTTATTTTTTGGGGAATTTAAATAAAGAAAAATGAAATTATTATGAAAAAGAAAAATTACGAAAATCAAGTTTAAATGCCTCTTTAGGAGACCCATTTGATCACTTTTGACCCCCAATAATTTCATATGATATATGTACGAATAAGTTCTCGAGACGAGCTTCGAGAATCTGAAATCCATATGTTGATTCAAACAACGGACAGCCTTCGACGAATTTTTTAAGTAGGCACTTTACCGAATGGTAAAGAAAAACAATTTTATGTGACCAACTCCGACAAGCCATGACTTCTTCCTCGGTTAACCATTTTGAGTGTGGTAAAGTGCACATGAAAGTACGCCGTGAGTAATTCGAAATGGTACCAAGAGTAATGGATTTCGATGTTATTTACTACCTCGAATTTGAGCTCAAACCTGGCCTTTTGAAACTGAAATTTCTGAAAAATGATGCATGATGCAACCTTTAGACCTCCACCACCGCCCATAGCCTTGAAGAGTCACCTTCTCTCTAGACTCAACACCTCCTCCTTGCATGACAAATACCCTTCAGCTCCAAGTACACAATCATGTGGAGGATAAGTTGATATCTTCATCAATCCAAGAAGAGGATCTTGTACAACCGTGATTACCTTCCATTTTTGTACACTCTATCTTCTCTAAAGTGAGTTTGAAATATAATCCTTACAACTAAAACTCAAGCAGAAACGCTACATAATCGTCCTTCCTCTTCAAAAACCCTAAGTAAGGATTTATTGGTAAAACCATGTTTCAATCATTTTAAATCATTCTTTTGAACCCCAAACGTTTTTCATCAAAGTTATCCATCAAAATACATGATTTGGGATCAAAATAATCAACAAAAGAAGTCTCAATTTCTGAAAATAGGTTTGGTGCGACATTTGAATATTTGGTATCGAAACCAAACAAGAACGATGAACACCATGTTGACACCCATGTAGACACCTAGTTTATTTTCAGTATTGATTGTGATATGTTGTTATCCGATGCTTTTCAGTTTGATCTATATTGTATAGTCATCAAAATAGTGAGTATTTGATACATTTTTTATGCATTGCATAATGTGACAACCTAAGTTCAATGAAATGTTATTTGATTCATATTGATGATAATATTTGATGAGTTATGATTCATGAAAGAAAAGTTTATACTTAAATATTATAGATTTGAAATATATCCCCTTAGGTAATCAATGTATTGTTATGGGATATCGATGTGTTATGAGGATCTTGCAACTCCAAGGTTCCGACAAACAACATGGTGATCTAGTAGCGCTGTTGGAGTCGAATAGGGAGAAAAATAACAGGATGTAGAAGTCCCAAATGATGAAATATTAATATATAATCATATTATGTTTATGGTCATCTTATCGATATCCGATTTGTGAAACTGTTAAGCGCTTTAGAATAGAGGAGATAATCTATAATTGGGCCTTGAAGTCATGATTTTTTAAAGGAACTTGCATGTGTATCGAATTACTCGTTGAATTGTTAATTTACAATTTTCACTTTTCTATAACTTGTAGATGTTGTACTTTGATCAGTTTGAAGTTATTTCTTGGGAGCGGATCAAGTCAACGGATGGCCGGTATAATAGGTATGCTGTAGAAATTCATACTGTTGGAATCATATATGCCCATAGAGTATAATTCACGACATTTGAAATAAAATATTAATTGATTGTATTAATATGAAGTTGCGTTTTTCCACGGGTCGATTTGATATTATAAATTGAGTGTTTAAGTTGTTAAATACATAAAGATTCAATTTGTGATTCGATCTAAAATTAACATTCACGATCAGCAAATAAATAGAGTAATTCTAGGGAGACATTTTTTAGGGACATTTTTAAGTGACATTGTAACATGTCACACATTTATTGAGTGGTGAAAATAATGACCCCACAACTTACTTTTTCACTATCCAATAAATGTGTGACATGTCACAATGTCACTTAAAAATGTCCCTAGCAAATATCTCCCTAGAATTATTGAAATAAATATGGACAATTTATTTTGATAAGATCGTCTCGATTTTATTAAAATCTATCTCTGACTTTGGTAATAAATTGAGAGTACGTTTGGAACGTATTGGACGGGACCACTTGAAATTAATTTGTGACATTGACCATACAAATTTAATTTCACTTGACTATCGTACGTGGGACATTAATCCTAATCGGATAGTGGACTTCGATTACTAACTTGTAGTTCTTTGAGGTATCAATGGGTGTGATCAAATTGCTGATCAATATCTCGATACTTTGGGAATTTAAGTGAACTGACGAGGAACATATATTCATATTATGGAATCCGTCACCTTTTAGGTATGATCATAATCTCACTGATTCTTCTGGTGGATAGTTGAATCTGAGCTCAGTAATTTGACAGTGTTTGTTGAATTCTATGACGTGATGTGATCAAATCGAACTGTCGATAGAAGATGAGAGTTGAGAGTTTATGAATATTCAGAGAAGGGCATTTTGGTCATTTTAACTTGCTCCGAATATTCGAGTTAATCGGCGGGGGTAACATGTAAGAACGATAAATCAGAGGATATAATTATTGATTAATTGTTTTAGTAATTTCAATTTTGCTAAGAGTGCAATCTCGTTCTTTTAGCGTAATAGAACGTGATTAATAAATTAATTTTGACTGATCAAGAGTTGATCAGGTCATAATTAATTTATTGGAGCTTAGTTTAGTTGGGTCCGATCAGGTTCCCGACGTCGCTTTACTATAATAGGCTTATTACCTGTATTGAGCTGTGCAGAAATGGACCTGGGTTATGGTATTAGGGTTGGTAGGGTTTTGGGTGTAAAGAGGTTACAAATAGTCTCCCAATACTATTTTTCTTAACCTAGTTGGAAAAGTGGCGAAACATACACTAAAGTGTGTAGTGTGTATTTTCTCTTTACAAAGCAAATCCTAATCCTAGTTTAACTGAGGCCTAGAGAAAGGTGACAACACACCTGCACAGCTGCCATTGAAGAACACCGAGGAAAGCTTGAGGGTTTGAAGCTTTGGTGGAATCAAGAAGTAGTGGAAAATAGATTATTGTAAAGCACGCTACAAAAGTAACATCTCTTTCATTTTTGTGTGCACAAAATTATTTATTCCAAGTTAAATACATAGAACAGAAAATCTTGTAACGTGATGATCTATCACAAGAAATCAAATTTTGTGAGTAGAAAAACCTGGGTTCCCAACACATACGCGGCAGGCGTATCGTGATTTCACTGCGTTGACACATTTTTCGCGTTCCTGCTTTGATTTGGACTTTTATAATAGTGCAACTATGGAGTTTGAATACTTCAAAGACTTTCCAGGCGACGACCTGTAAAATAATGTAACTTATGTTAGTTTTGTTAAAATAGGAAAGATGATGTTTTGTTATGCTTATGTAACCTCTCTCCCCATAACCATGATGTAATCGAGCTCGGGAAACTATTTATAGTATGTTCCATATTTTAGAAAGTTATATGTTCAAACTTGCTCTTTCAATTCGAAAAGTAGGTTTTTGACTATCACATGTCGACATCAAAACCCTGGACATCAACACCAAAAATAATTTTACCTTAGGAATAGTGTTTTGATGAGAGCCAAGGAAGTTAAACCTCTTTACATGTGCCAGTGGGTCCCATGACGAGATCCAAAGCCAAGGATGTCCAAGTGTTGATGGTGGGACTTGTTCACAAATTATAGAGTCGAACCTTGAGAACTTATATCATGCGATTGCATTACATTACTCCATGCGATCGCATGTCAACTTTATGTAGATGATTTTCGCGAAATCTTACTTATTTTCCATTATTATTATTTCCTCTTTTATTTGTACTATAAATAGAACACTTCAAACCCCTAGTTCATTGGCTTGGAAGACTTGTGCTCGTGAAGACATTTTGAAGGTAAATCTCCTTCATTTTAAATCTTGATCTCTTTGGAATTTCTTCAACTATATTTTGAGTTTAATATTCCTATGTTGTTGAATCCACATTCTTGGAATTTACTTATTTTACATCCATTGGGCTATGGTTTATTCCTTAGAATTTTTGCTAGGTTATTTTTGGGTCAAGATCCATTTATTTTCAATTTTAGCTTTCTTGGGTTAATTTTCATTTGTTGTGAAAATTTTTGGTCAAACCAAAGGGGTTCACACTTAATGGGTGTGTATTGCTGGAACCTGCCGCGAAAGTCTTTGTTTGAGTCCCAAACTCTTTGCTTCTTATGATATGATAAGTGTATTTTATACACCTATTTCATAAGAAAAGACAATGATATGGAGCACAGGGGGCAACATACCTCTCCCAGACGAAGGTCACCCGAGCCTAATCAACTAAAAAAAAAAATCACCCACCAGGGTGTGATCACGATCATTACCAGAGGACCTTCATGTGTAGTTAGCAGGATAGCAAGGAAGCCCTACGGACATGACGTCCATCAGAGAACATCCTTTTGGGATCGCATCGAAAATCCAAAGTATTATTAGTAACTTCATTCCTATCTTATCTCAAGGAATTCTTAATAACAGTAAATGTGAAGTCAATTATTTGCTTGAATAAAATTAAAATTGTGTATTTGCTTGGAAATTTTTTGAAGTTAGTTCTTAACTCGAATAGCCTTGCAATGGTCGACCACAGTAGACAAATGGGTCAGTGCAACCCTCAATGCTCGAATGGTTGACCACGGTAGACAAATGGGTCAATGCAACCCTCAATGCTCGAATAGTCGACCACAGTAAAACAACCTGGTCACGACAGCTTTCAATGCACAACTAACCGACCGTGGTAAACAACCTAGTCACTACGGCTATCAAACACACAAATGGCTGACCATAGTAGACAACTGGGTCAATGCCACCATGGTAAAATAGCCTGGTCATGACTAACAACGTACAATTAACATTTACAATGGTCGACTATAATAGTCGACCATTGTAAAATAACCTGGTCATGACTATCAACGCACAACTAGCCGACCATGGTAAACAACCTGGTCATTATGGCTATCAAACACACAAACGGCTGACCACAGTAGACAACTGGGTCAATGCGGCCCACAATGCTTGAATAGTTGACCACGGTAAAACAACTTGGTCATGGTGGTTATCAACGCACAACTAGCCAACAATGGTAAAACTGAAAAGGCTAAAATTGAGGACCTTTCCCATTGGTATGCTCTAGAGTTCCTCATGCCTGAAAACATATTTAAATTTCAACCGAATCCAATGGTCATATCAAAAGTTATTTCAATTTCAAAAATTGTCGTCGAAATATATCGCCATGGGATGCACCCCCAACAACGAGCTGGGGCATACATCTCCTCCCAGCTTACATGGCGAGCTAGGGATATATCACTCCCAGCTCTTGTGACGAGCTGGGGATATCACTCTCAGCTCTTATGACGAGCTAGAGATATCACACTCCAGTTCGCTGTGAGCTGCGATGCACCCCTAACTCGCACAATGAGCTGGAAAAAAAATGTTATTTACTACGGTTGGGGAACTACCTAGTGCCCAACATACAAGAGGGGCTCCAAGTTTTTCACATATAAGTGATTTCATTTGCACTTCCCAACATTCATATATTAAGATGATGCACGAAAAAGGGGGCAACTGTAAATAAGTTTGTAAATAGACCCAAAACTACAATTGGGCCTCATTAAGCACAATAACAAAAAATTATTGGGCCACAGCCCGCCAAAGAAATGTCCTACAATGTAACACCCCAAGTTCAAAACATTAAACCTAGGCGTGTTAAATTTTCTTTACTTAAATGCGGAAAAGAAATCATTTAAAACTTCAACGTTGTCATTTTTTTTTATTATGAAATTCTTACAAAATTTCGGAAAAGTCTCCTCTATAAATTGGACTTAACCAACCTGTAGAGGGACATCAAAACCATTTTTCCAACATAAAACTCAACTCAAATAAAAATCCAATATTCAACATACAACCCCAATTATACTTCAAACTCCAACATCACCACACTATTTCAAATTCAATCCCCAAACTCCTCAACACAACATTTTGTATCAATAAGCTTCAATTATGTGAAATAAGTAGTAATAGAACCCATATTAAAAACGACATAACTCATTTAAACCAATTTCAACCGAAACAATTATCAAAATAAATGAATTAAGAAATAATCACTTAGAACTTAAATAAATTCTAATTTAACTTTATTTTCAAGAATTGAAAGAAGGTGTAGCCTGAGTCTGTCGCCAAGTGCTCTCCTCGAATCACCTAACTTTCATCACCTGAAATGTTGGGGAGGGATTGGGGTGAGCTAAAGCCCAGTAAGTAAACTTTATGCATGAATGCATGCAAATCTCATATATGTATCCCCATTTACTTTACTTTCCAGAACATTCAAACTTTTCAAACTTTCACTTAACATTTCAAAACTTTCACTTCATTTCCATCGTGAGCTCACTTGATGTAATTTCTAGTCAATCAGATAACAGTGGGCAATTTCTTATTTGGAACCAGATTAACATTCACATTTTCCACCGCAAAGCGGTTTAACATTCACTTTCCCACCGCAAAGCGGTTTAACAGTCCACCGTAAACGGTTGAACATTCCGTCGCAAAGCGACTTAATTTGGGTACGCCGGTCCCCCGCGCCCCATTTCCCACTCGCAACTTTCATGAACTAGAAGTACACCCATTCATTCTTAAAAAACTTGGGATACATAATTTTTTTGAACAAACTTGCACCTTGACACATTTCTTTCATTTAAAAATATTTGACTTCCCAATTTCGATGCCAATGCATGCTTGATGATGCAATGACATGATAATGTGCATGCTTGAACATTGTTCTCAATAACATATACTTTCATAAAATAATGAAATTCATCAAAGCAAGTAAGTTGCAAGACAGTCATTTACACATTTGACATTTACATTCAGCTTCTATAAAAATTGGGGGGAAGTTTACTTACCTGACATCCTTAGTATTTACCGTTATCTTGACTTGCAAGTGGAAGAGTCTCAGATTCCCGTGACGTCACTGTACCAATTCTCCTGATTATTTCAATTCATTAATAAAATATGTTTTTAGTTCAAAATTCACATTTAAAACTCCTAAACGAGGATGGGACTTTCATGTGACTTACAATTCAAATCAAATGGAATCTTAAACTATGTCAATTACAGATTATACTACATTCGGAACAAGAGATTTACTTAAATGCCAAAATTGAAATCTAACTTATCAATTTACACAAAGGTTAAAGTTATGAAAACTTCATCACAACTTGAATTTCGCAAAGACAAATCCAATTTAGCATTCTAACTATTCGTAAATTTTAAAAAATCACCATTTAATCAACTTTACCCGAACAGTTAATTAAACTACAATTTTCATAAATTTCGAAAGTCTGAAAATAGTACTATAAGTCAAACATATACACTAAAATTGAATTAAAAACCACCTCATTACTTGTATTCCTAATTTGAAAATTTCAATTTAAAACAACATTAAACTAATAGAGAATCAATTAAACAACTTCATCGTTTTAAAAATCCAAAAAAATTACATACGTTCCATGTATATATATATTAAATTAAAAATCTACCAATTCATGAATTCCGCATTTAATCAAAAATAGTTATTTAATTTCTTAAATCCGAAAAATCTGATATGTATGCATATACATTATCCAAATCCGAAAATAAATCAAATTTTAAGCCAAAAATCTGAATATATACATATGCCCACATAAAAATCCAAAATTTACCTATTTATATACATCTATACATACATAATAATATACACATTCCCATACATCAATACCCACACACACAAACATCATTAAATCCTTAATTCATGGTATAATTCGAAATCAAACAAAAAACCAAAATCTGAAAATGTGAAAAATCTTTACATATTTACACACACTCAACATATATACACATATTGACATCAACATAGGCTCGTGTGTGTTTTCGTGAGTGTAAACCGTGTGCGCTGTGTGTGGGTGTGCGGGTTATGGGTGGAACCCGAGTAGGTGTGTGATCGAGGGAAAAAAAGAAGGAATTTTACCGTAGGAGGGGAGGTGGTGGTCGCGGCAGTGGAGTGGTGTGGTGTGGTGAGCGGCGGTGAGTGGCGCGCGAGAGAGAGAGAGAGAGAGAGAGAGAGAGAGAGAGAGAGAGAGAGAGAGAGAGAGAGAGAGAGAGAGAGATGCGTGACCGAGAGAGCGAGAGGCGAGGGACGAGTCGAGACAGAGAGTTCCACGAGTGAGAGAGAATTGGGTGAGGTAATTAGGTTAGGTTAGATTTAAGTACAATCTTTTGGGAATTTGCAAATCGGTCCCTCATTTCTCTCTGTATATAACTTAGTCCATATGTTCTATTTACCCTCCAATTGCCACCAAACTTTTCCCCAACTTTGAATGTAACACAATAAAGTAGAAAATAGCATGTTTAGGAAATAAAACAATTAATCACATAATTTACACGTAAACTATTAAAATAAACAATTTATAAATTTTTAATTGGTATATTGATCGAGACGGCGTCCAAGTTCTTCCACTGCAAAATAATTAAAATTTTAGACATTAAAAATTATCAATTTAAAATTTATAACAACATTAACATAAATATCACGTGGAATTTCAGAATTGTCCATAAATGAAAAGTGGTCTTACAAACAATTAACAAGATCAAGCTGTTGGCGAATAATGAAATCACCCATAATCAAATAGCTAAAATAGGATCAGAGCTGGGACCTAAATCAGAACAATCTCATATACTCAGTAGATTGACTAGCGCAGCACAAGGAATGTATGGACAATCGTTCAGGAATCTAGCTAACCCCAAAAGAAAGGAAGCAACAATGTTGGCTGAGGTAGGGGAAGCTAAAACAAGTAAACTAAGAAATGAGTTTTTATAAGAAGGATACGATAAATAAGAAGAGGGGGACGAATTGAAGTAGACACAAATCACGTTCATATTTTCACTAGTCCAAATTTCACATCAACAACTACATTCATTCAAGACTATTTAATATTGTTCACAAGGTGTTTAATAGTTTGTCTCAAAGAAAAATATACTATTTGTGCCTTGTTGTTCATCATGCGAGTGTTGTAAACTCCTTCTTGTTGTTCATCATGCGAGTGTTGTAAACTCCTTGTTGTTCAAGTCCTTTGTTATTTCGTGTCTCTAAGTCTTCTTCTTACATATCACCAATCCCTTTTGAGTATAACAAGCAAATAAATTCCACTTGCTATTATGTCTTCTTATTCTTAAATTTCTCTTGTTTGATTGTGGTTTAACTTTACAAGAATTAATTTTCTTGGTCTAGTTGATTACCTTCATTTGAGAACTCGAGAAAGGAAAATTGGAATGAAAAAAGACAAGAGTTGTGAGCTCATTATTGGGTAAAAGCCTAAATTTAGTGAAACACGAGAGAAAAAATTTTGTGAGGACGCTTTCACACTTGCACAATGTCTAATACAAATACTTCAAGTGGGCAAGATTCCGATGCCCAAACTCAAGAATTGAGGGAAATGTTGCAAACTCTTTTTTCCATAATAATTAGACAAATGGAGGCAATAGGAAATGTTAGATATGTTAGAAACTAGAAGGGAAGTCACACCACCAAGGGGTGTTGGTGGCAAAGGGACAAAAGAAGAGGAGTTAGGGATGAATTGGAAAGTGAAGGGGGGTAGTGATCAAAATCGGAAAATGGGTAGGAATAGAGGAGAACGTTTTGATAGGGGGTTTGATCGAGCGCATCGAAGGGAGCATAGATGTAGAGATGGAATGGAAGAGAATATTAGTAGTATTAAATTGAGGATTCCTTCATTTCATGGGAATAGTGATTCAGAGGCTTACCTAGAATGGGAGAGGAAGATGGAGTTGATCTTTGAATGCCATAGGTACTCCGAGGAGAAGAAGGTTAAGCTAGTGGTGGTTGAATTTACCGACTATACGTTAGCTTGGTGGGATAATTTGTTACTTACTAGGAGGAGAAATTACGAGGGAAGTGTGAATACTTGGGGTGAATTGAAGAGTCTCACGAGGAATAGATTTGTACCTAATCACTATTATAGGGGGGTCTATCAAAGGTTACAAAATCTTAATCAAGGGTCCCAGAGTGTTGAGGATTATTATATGGAATTGGAGAAGGCAATAATGAGGGAAAATATAGAGGAGGACCACCATTACTCAATTTCTTAGTGGGTTGAATAGGGAGATAGCTAATGCGATAGAGTTGCACCACTATGTGGAGATGGAGGAATTTGTGCACATGGCTATCAAAGCTAAGGAATAATCGAGGAAGAGGGGGCAATACAAGTTTGTTGGGGGATCTAATTCAACTTGGAAATCCAAGTGGGAAAATGAGAGGTTTGAACCATCTAATGGGAAGAAGATTGTAGCCCATAAAAACAAGCCTAAGATTGTTCACACTATTTCTAAGAGTAAGGACATTGAATGTTTCAAATGTAGGGGTAGAGGGAATTTGATAAGTGCATTTGATACACTTATTTGTATGCCTAAATTAGACTAAATGATTGTCGTTTTAGAATATATATGCTATTTAATTTGTGTTTATTTGTTTACATTTTAAAAAATATCTCAAAAGATGAAGAATGAAGCAAATATTGGAAAAAATGCACACTTGGATGCTAATTGGAGCGTAATTGAGCAAGTGAGAAGTTTGAGACAAAAATCGGGAAAGTTTTATGGTGCCAAAGAGGGTAAATCAGAAGTTGGAGAACCTAATTGAAGGAGTTGAGAGCTGAAACGAGCAAATTTAGAATATTCTAGAGTATGAGACTAAATCGCTTCAATTGAAAGTTGAGGACTGAAAATGCAATTAAAATCCAAGGATCAACTTACACAACCGAGAAATGATGGAAAATTGCATAGCAACTTCAACTGCGCGATCGCGGGATCTGAAGTAAGTGATCACGGGAAGGCTGAAAAATATGACCCGAGAGTTTTTGCCTCAACTGCGCGATCGCTGGACTTTGTACTGCGTGATCGCGCCTTTCCGCTGGGTCACGACTTGAGCTTTTTCCACGATGTTTATCTAGTTCTCTTCTTTTTTTGACCTATTTTTCTCCAATACCAATAAATACAACTTGAGAGGCACGAATTCTAAACCTTTGCCTCTACTAAGAACGAGAAACAATTGTGAATTCATCAACAAATTCTTGAGGAATCTAGCATTGCAAAGGGGCGTGAATTGACGATAATTGAAGAATTGAGACTTGGTGCATGCTTTCCTTTCTTTTCTTTTTTTGTTTTCAATGAACGTTTTATTTTATTGTTTTTGCTCTTTAATTATGATGTGTAACTAAATTCAATGTTGGGATGAACGATGTAGCCAAAACATATTATTTTAATTCCAAGTTCCTTTGTTTTAGTAATTCGTTGGATGTATTGATTTATTATTATTCTTAATGCGTAAATGAATTGACCACTTATTCATGATTTATTGAGTTATTTCCATAATCCTAGAGGTGAGTTAATAACTTAGAACGTGGTAATAAATCTGGTAATTGAAGAAGAGATAGAAATATACTTTTGTTATTATTGCGGTTGTGTGTGAATTCTTATGTATTATGCATCTAGATAAGGAATATTCAGACCCTCTGTAGAGATACATGGTTTAATTGTTTAGGTAGAATTGATTTAAACTCGAGAAAGGAATTTCAATATACGTTAGTGAATTCGACCGAATACATTGTTAGGAAATAAAACAGGAATTGAAGTTAATATAATTGGTTAGATGAAATCGGGATTCCCAACTATTTTACAATCGCTTTTAAAACGAAAGCAATCTAGCAATTTTAATTCTTTAGTTTATTTTATTAGTTTTAATTTAAAATCTCAAACAAAATTGCCCGTTCAAATAAGGATAGGAACTAACATATTTCGATACTTAATAGCAATCTCTGTGGGACAATAATCAGGACTTTAAGGTCCACTTTATTACTTCTCACAGCCCGTACACTTGCGGGGTATCTCTTATTGCGAGATATCAGTGAACAAGTTTTTGACGTCGTTGTTGGGGACTGTTTTATTAATATCGATACACATTAGTTCATACCTTACTTTGAACTTTATTTTGCTTTATTTTGTTTTTGTTTTTTATTTTTTATTTTTGTTTTATTTAATTTATGTTAAGAAGAACTAAATCGTGTGATTTGCTTCCTCTTGATACAGAATTTGAACGTGCTTTTCGACAAAGGCGTAGACAACAGTTGGAAACTAATCAACAAACAGATTTAGCCATGACAGATGATAAAATTCAAGACAATCCAGGAAATCAAAATAATCTGCCAGTAGTTGTTTGAACAGCAACAAAATCATGGGAGGCGTGTTTTGAGAGAATATATGGTCCCTCCCGTTTGAAATATTGGGACCTGTGTAATACCACCAGCAATACCAGTCAGAAATTTCTAGATTAAGACTTAATCTGTTTGATCCAAAATCCTGCTTTGTTTCATGGGTTTCCATCCGAAGACCTGCACGCACATCTACGGACTTTTTAAGAATTGTGCGACATGCAGCGCATGAATGGAGTTTCAGATGATGCCGTAAAGCTGAAATTGTTCTCATTCTCATTGGCAGATAAAGCTAAAGCTTGGTTCTACTCCTTACCTCTACACACTATCACCACATTTGAAATCCTGAGTCAGAAGTTTGTAGATAATTCTTTTCCACCTGACTACATGTCAAAACTTAGGCGTGAAATCTTGCCATTTAGTCAACAGTCAGGGGAGTCCATTTTTGAAGCTTCGAAAAAATTTAACGAACTCATTAGACAGTGTCCTACCCATGGAATCGCTGATTGGATCTTAGTTCAGACATTTTATAATGGTTTGACTAATGAAAACAAAAAGCATGTAGACTCATCAACTGGGGGCTCAGTAATTGATATGACGTATGAAGAAGCATCTGAAATCTTTGAGAAGATGGCTGCCAACGGTTATCAGTGGTATTCTAATCGATCTACACCAAAGTCTGGAGGCATTGTTGCAGTTAGTGAGATTACATCATTAAGTGCTAAGCTGGATGCTTTGACAAAGAAAATCGACACTATGGGTGTGCAGCCAATGAATTCAATTCAAACAGCTCTGTGTGATTTTTGTTTCGAAATTCATGCTGCAAATTTCTGCTCATTACAGCAAAATCAATCAAATCTAGAACAAGTCGACTTTGTGGGAAACGGCAGCAGGGCAGTCCTTATTCACAAACTTATAACCCAGAATGGAAGAATCACCCCAATTTTTCATGGTCTAACAATCAGAATGTTCAGCGCCCACCTGGATTTCAGCAACAGCAGCAATCTTAGAAAACCATGGCTGAAAACATGGAAATGTTAATTCATCTGGTCAAAAGTCATAATGGTGAAATAATGAATCAAGCAGCTGAAATAAAGAACTTGAAGAAACAGAAGGGGGATTGGCAGCTAGCAGAGCACACGGCAGACATGACAGTTACCAAGTAACACTGAAATAAATTCACGTGAACATGTAAATGCAATACCCACAATAAGTGGTGTTCGCTAGAATCGTATACCGCAAGTGCACGGTTCACGTTCAAGTAGTAAAGTGGACTAGAAAAGTCCGGGTTATCGTACCCACGAGGATTGAGTATTTTGTAACTAAATTTATTGATTTCATTTTAAAAGAAAAGTCAAGTAACATAAAAATTATGGTTTGGTGGTGAATTACTAACTAAATGACACAAATAAGAAACATGGCAATATGTAAACTAGTTAACTAAAACAAATAGATAACAACATGAAACTTAGAATAAAACTAATTAATCTAAATACTTTGATGACAATATAAACTTGATAATTAAAATAAGTTACATAACATAAAACAAAGTGAATTTAGTTTTCATAACTATACTAATTTCTTCTTTTCAAAAATCAATTAGTGGTAGTTAATTAATCAACCAAATTACATGGAAAATTTTAAATTAAACCTAACATGTATACTAACTTGCAAATACAATACAAAATAACTGATAACATTTTAAGATTGCATAAACATAAAACAACATTCCTAATTATAAAACTATAAACATAAATGCCCAACATCCATAAACAACCTAAAATACTTAATTAAAATTAAACTAGTAAAAAATTCCAACACAATAACATTAACCTATAATAAACTAACAACAACATTTAACAAACAACATAAACATATGAATAATACTAAAAATAAAGATTAAAAACAAGAGAATAAAGGAAACTTTCCCTTTTTGTAAAGTTCTTGAAGTGAAAATCCAAGATTTCTTCACTTCAACACAAGTTCTTCCATCAACTATTAATGTCTTCAACAACCCAAGCACAAAACATTAAATGCACAAGAAATAAATGACATTCTTGATGAAAATGTGAGAAAATAACAATACCTAAAAGTTTAAACAACAACAAAATACTTAAACATTAGAAAACATTACTAAATCATAAAAACATTACTTGAAAAATTGCATTAAAGATGTAAATGTTAGGGAAAATACAAGAGAAAAAGAAGAAAGAGGCAAGACTTACATAATACTCCTCAAAAATCTGATCTTTCCTCTTTATACAACCCTAAAAATCATCCAAAAACCCTAAAAATTGCTTAGATCCGCGAAAAACAGCTATATGGGCCGAACCGGGTCGATCGGGTTGACCCGGTCCGGAAATAAATTAAATTTTTTTTTTTTCATTTCATAACCGCGCGATCGCGCGGTTGAAACTCGAGGCTAAGTTTGGCCTCGGGTCTGATTCGAGTCGTAGTTCGCGCGCGCGGCTCGGTTCAAGCCACGCGATTGCGTGGCTCAGTTGGATAATGATTTTGCAGCCTAGTCCCTTCCGTAATTGCCATCAAGTCCTCCATCTTTTAATCTCGAGCAATTTAGTCCCCAACTTTTCAGATTTCTTTCAAATATATCCTTCTAAAATTGCACTTTTGGTCCTTCAACTTTTGAAATCTTTCAATTTGGTCCATTGGTTAATTGTACGGCTTGTCCAAAACTTCCTGGAAGTGAAAAAATAGTCCCCGAACTTGGAATTTCAGTAGAATCTTCACTCCTTTTGTGGTTTTTGGCCTCAAACTTGGATATTAACCTATTTAAACACAAAATGTACATAAATTAGTAGATATTTGCTCAAGATGTTCCAAAATATGATAATTAAAGGTATAAAAAGTGTATAAAAATGCACTTAACAAGTGGAATTAAGTTTCCTGAAGTAATTGTGGAAAATCATGAGGAGGGGAAGACGAAAATTGTGGAGAAAGAACCGTATTATGAAAAAGAACAGGTGCCTACTTCAGAAGTTCAAGAAAAAGTTGAAGAAGAGGTTAGAGTTCAACCCTTGGTCAAGGCGTATGTGCCTCCGATCCCATATCCACAAAGACAGGAAGCATCAGTTGGAACAGCAGTTTGGTAAATTCTTGGAAATTTTTAAGAAATTGTATATAAATATTCCGTTTGCTGAAGCTTTAGCCCAAATGCCACTTTACTTGAAGTTCATGAAGGAGATGCTATCAAACAAAAGAAAGTTGGTGAATTTTGAGACAGTGGCACTAAGTGAGGAGTGCAACGCCATACTTCAAAAGAAATTACCACAAAAATTGAATGATGCAGAGAGTTTCTCTATCCCTTGCTCTATTGGTAATTTTAGTTTTGATAACGTTTTATGTGATCTTGGGGCCAGTGTTAATCTAATGCCTCTATCTATGTACATGAATTTTGATTTTGGGGGAGCCTAAACCAACGAATATTACTTTGAAGCTAGAAAACAGGTCAATTCAATATCCATATGGGATAATTGAAAATGTGATAGTGAAGGTTGAAAAATTCTTCTTCCCAGTCGACTTTGTGATCCAGGACATGGAGGAAGATATGCAGATATCCAGTCGAGAAGGAAAAAGTCACTTTCACCATCAAGCCAAGATAGGATCGTAAAGTTCAAAATGAAAGTTGTTTTAAAGTGGAGGAAGTAGTCCAGAAACTAGCAGGAAAATTGAAGCATGGGATTAAAATAGAGGAGGCTCCAAACACAAATCATGAGTTCTTAGAGGCTAAGAAGGATAGGAATAACTTGAAGAATGAGGAAAATCCTAATTTTCCTCAACAAACAGTGGAAAAGGAGGCATTGGACTTCAAGAAAGTAAGAAAACGAATCGAGAAGTGTAAGACAGGTAATTGCAAGTTGTGCAGGGGTTCAAAAGGATCATTCATGCCCCCATGATAAATAAGTGCAAAACTTCGAGCTTTAGACTTAAAATGGAGCGCTTGTTGGGAGGCAACCCAACCTTTCTTCCCTTTTATATACTATGCTTTAAGTATTAATTTCTTTACTTGTTTTAGATATTTGCATGGTAGATAACTTGTTTGAGTGTTTTGCATGTTACATGTTAGGACACCTGTGCATGTTAGTCTATTGTTGCATATTTAGGTTTTTTTTTTGTTTTGCATGTTTTCATTAGGCTAGGTTTTTATCGCCATCCAAACTCACATACACACTAGTTAAATCATGAAGATGATGTTTAGGAGTGCATGTTGTAAATCATGAAGTGATTTAGGGGTTAAAAACGAGGTTGAATTTCAAGAAAGAAAATTTTCAGTTCTGCCGGAGTAACCAAGTGATCGCGCTACCATTGGCTCGAGCGATATCGTGAATGCAATAAAAAATGACTTTCGCTACAGGTATAGCCTGGGCAATCGTGGGTGTTAAAACCACGGGATCGTGTGGACTACCTGGAAGCAAAAATGGCAGTTTATATGTAGTAGCTTCATTCTTTCCATGTTAAACATTATAAACTCGTTTTCTCTCCCCAAAAATCACTCCATATATGATCTCTCATCATTTGTGCATATCATCAACACCACATTGCACCAATTTCATTGCTTTTATCATCTCAACAATTCAATCAAAGGTATGAATACTTCATTTTGTTTCAAACATACTCAAATTGTGAGAATTTCTTGAAATTCATGAATTGAAAAGTGTTGAGCTGTGAAGTTTGAGTTTAGGTTAGTTGCTGCAGATTGTGGTTTGTGCTTTGATAGGTAATATTTTTGGGTCAATCCATGTTTCCAAATTGATGCACATACTTTGATTTTTGTAATGCACATTAAGTGTTTGATGAAATGCCACAAAGAAATTTTTGTTCAAATTTGACAAAATCTTCAAAACATTTACCTCCATGACATGCTGATGTGTGTCGCAATACACCAAAATAATAAATAATTCCTTACTCGTTAAATATTAATTAATAATGTAGTAGTGAGAGTAAGGGTCGATCCCACAAGGAACGGAAACTAATTTTAGTTGTTCGATCAATTAGAATGGAATGGGGGGGGTTTTGTTATTTGAATTACTTGAATGAAAACTATGCATAAAAATAAACAATTAAATATGACTAGAGAAATAATATGAGAGGAAATCTTGTTCTCGGGTTCGGTTGTGCCCTCAATTAATGTTATATCTTTTCTTGTAACGTGTTTCTATCCCTAATTCAATTATCAATCATAAATAATCAACAAGCTCTGATTATCTAAATTCTTCCTTATGTGTATTGATTCAAAATAAGCTCTTTGAACCAATTCTAGCCATGGACAATCCTAAACAAGCTCTTAGGATTTAATGCACGACTAGTATGAAAATTTAGAAAAATAGATTGAATTGGATCGTTAATTACACAAGCTCGAATTAAACAATCCAAGTCGAATTATTACTAAACCTGCACGAGATTTATTTGCTACTAAAGTAAAGATTCAATGACAATTACGGATCAATAATCTAAACATAGCATATTCATGAATCCAAAGATCAATAATCCAATTGGCCAAATTAAACTATTAATCAAATAAACTCAATTGAACATTCAAAACATAATAATCCAACAATTGAAATAAAGGAATAAATTCACGCTACTAATTTGTAGGAAAAGAAAATAACATAATTAAATTGACACAACTTCCCCTTTGAACAAGATATGGAATTTAGCCTAGCATGATTGTGGTAGATTCTTCAAGTTGCTTCATGAATTCCATTGTTGATATTCTTGCGCTTGAAAATCTCCAAAGAATGCTCTATATTTTTCTCAATGTGTAGCCTCTTTCAAAAATAATAAAAGTCTCTTTTTCTTGTCATGAAATTCCCTTTTTATAGCCTCAATTTCGTGCCCTAGTTTTGGGATCAAGAAATCCCAAAATTATGGAAAGAATTAAATATGGAAATTTTTGACTTGAATAGTTACGGCCGTGAATTTCCTTTTACGGCCGTAACACGGTTTCTGCAGATTTTCCTTAATTTGAAGTTACGGCCGTGACATGTCCATTTACGGCCGTAATTATGTTTCTGCGCATTTTTCACCATTTGAAGGTTACGGTCATAAATCCTCCTTTACGGACTTAAACGTGTTTCTGCTTATTTTCTTCTTGATTCATCATACTTTTACGGCCATGACTTTATTTCCTTACGGCCGTAACCTTATTTGCACCTAAGTCCCCAAACTTCAGTTTTGAGTGCATTTTGGTCATTTTTCTTCTTTTCTCTTCTTTTATGATCCTATACAATATAAAACATAAAATACATTAATAATACTTAGATAGAATCACATTATTACTTATTCAAGGATATCAGTGCATAAAATAAACGTAAATATAACACTTATTACATGCTTATCATTGATTGTGTGTGTTTAGTTCATTGAGTTAGTTTACTTCTTTGCATTAAATCATAAAAAGCAACATTGCACCATGGCAGCCCCATTGCAAGGCCATTGCACCAAAAAACTGACTCACGTCACCTACTTCTCCATAGTTTTTCATAACCCTATTGAACTCCAAATTACTTGAATTTTTAATATGTTGTAAAACATGCTGTGAAATTTAACATATCAAAATATAGCTCTGAAAAATTTATGTTTTTCTAGGCGATGTCAGGGCTTGAATATGTGTGGTCGACCATTTTTAAAAATTCATGAAATTGCTTTGACTTTAGTTTGGGGCTGTGGAATTTAGATTCCTTAGTTTCTTATTGGTATTTGTGATATCTAATGTCACTTATCTTTTGTATGTAAGGAACACACCAATCAAAACACCTCGAACCAAGTCGGGCAAAGCAAGAATAAGGTCAAATTCATCCAAATGCATTGCAAATGGAAGCTTGGAAGCTACAAAACATCTTCATTGCACCTGGGAAGTTCTCGTTCACTCTCTTTTGTCTTGTTTTACATTTTTGAATCTTTTTGACAAATATTAAGGACATGCATTCATTCATGTATATTAGGGTAAAAAAAAATTGAAAAACTTGAAAATTTTTGTTGGCGTGTTTATTGCCAAGGATGTAGTATGAATCAAATCTTGCTTTAACTTGGATTGTAGTCAACGTGAAAAGTTGAAATTATTTTGAACTAGTTATCACTTGCTAGATTTCATCACCATTACACAGAGTCATTATTGGATAAATACTTGTGTATGGGTTTATTTAACACATGTGGGGCAAGTATTATGCACCTTTAACGTAGGAATGACTGGATAATCCCTAAACTTAGATGAGTAGACATCGTTTTCCTAAACTTAGAAACTAAACTTGCTCAAGAGCGGTGGAAAGAAGTGGTGAAGGTAGGTTTGAACTTTTAAGGGTCTGTAGTTCCTGAAATGTGTGATTGGTTGAAGAGGTCTTGGTCAATGGGTATAAACCATTTACAGTATAAAAAAAGAAAAATGCTGAAGGTCTTATTTTGCTCTTCAAAAGTCTTTTTGACTCGAGTAATTAAGTCTGATGGGTCTTTCAAACCTGGTGCCCTAAAGTCGTCTGGCTTGGGAGTCATCGACTTAAAGCACGCTACAGGGGTCAATTAGAAAGCAAGTACGGAGGGTGGACTTACACATAAGACAATGAAATATCTTTAACTTTTTTGTTTAAGCCTTTATGACTCGAGTAATTAAGTCTGAATGGTCTTTCAAACCTGGTGCCCTAAAGTCGTCGACTTAAAGCTCGCTACAGAGGTCATATAGAAAGCAAGTAGGAAAAGTTCTGCAAAAAGATGGTAAAAGACATGGATAATAAAAGAAAAAGTCGTTCATAAAAAAATAAAAATTGGTATAAGCTTTTTGATTGAGACATTTGACACTAAAGGCGTGGATTAGGGAACCGCTTATCATTGATTCTTTGGGTAGACTTAGCCAATTATGATCACCTGGTGTGGAAAAATGCAAATTTTTGATATTTAGAAACCACATTAATTAAAGGAACCTTGGGATTTGAGAGAAAAGCAATAAGTTGTGACATCCATGAGCGATGCAAGGAAAATCATTAGATTCATTAGGTTGACCACATGGGATTTTGGGCTTGATTGTGCATAATGAGCCACGCAATGTTAGGTATATCTTTTGCATGAGTAAGAGTTTGATATTGGCTATTCACACAAACACACACAATTTGGCATAAGATAATTAGAAATTATTTTACTATGTTGTTCATAACTCTTGCTTAAAGCGTGAACTGGTTTGGACTATTGAGGCACATGGTATACATATTAACAAAACAAAAATAATTTTTGTCTGTTATTTTAATTTTTTTAATTTAGTTTACATTGTTCGAGGACGAACAATAACTCTAGTTTGGGGGTATTTGATAAGTGTATTTGATACACTTATTTGTATACCTAAATTAGACTAAATGATTGTCGTTTTAGAATATATGTTATTTAATTTGTGTTTATTTGTTTACATTTCAGAAAATATCTTAAAAGATGAAGAATGAAGCAAATAATATGAAAAATGCACACTTGGATGCTAATGGAGCGTAATTGAGCAAGTGAGAAGTTTATGACAACAACCGAGAAAGTTTCTTGGTGCCAAAGAGGGTAAATCAGAAGTTGGAGGACCTAATTGAAGGAGTTGAGAGCTGAAACGAGCAAATTTAGAATATTCCTGAGTATGGGACTAAATCGTTTCAATTGAAAGTTGAGGACTGAAAATGCAATTAAAATCCAGGGACCAACTTACACAGCCGATAAAAGATGGAAAATTGCATAGCAACTTCAACTGAGCGATCGCAGGATGGCTGAAAAATATGACTCGGGAGTTTTTGCCTTAACTGTACGATCGCTGGACATTTTACTGCGCGAACGCGCGCCTTTCCGTTAGGCCGCGACTTGGGCTTTTTTCAAGATTTTTATCTAGTTTTCTTCCTTTTTTGACCTATTTTTCTCCAATACCTATAAATACAATTTGAGAGGCACGAATTCTAAACCTTTGCCTCTCCTAAGAACGAGCCACGTCATCAACAAATTTTTGGGGAATCTAGCATTGCAAAGGGGCGTGAATTGAAAATAATTGAAGAATTGAAACTTGGTGCATACTTTCCTTTCTTCTTACTGTTTTCAAAGAACGTTTTATTTTATTGTTTTTGCTATTTAATTATGAGGTGTAACTAAATTCTATGTTGAGATGAACGATGTAGCCTAATCATATTATTTTAATTCCAAGTTCCTTTATTTTAGTAATTCGTTGCATGTATTGATTTATTATTGTTCTTAATGTGTGAATGAATTGGCCACTTATTCATGATTTATTGAGTTATTTTCATAATCCGAGAGGTGAGTTAATAACTTAGAACGTGGTAATAAATTCGGTAATTGAACAAGAGATAAATATATACTTTTGTAATAGTTACGATCGTGTGTGAATTCTTGTGTGTTATGTATCTAGATAAGGAATGTTCGAACCCTCTGTAGAGATGCATGGTTGACTTATTTAAGTAGAATTGATTTAAATTTGAGAGAGGAATTTCAATATACATTAGTGAATTCGACCGAATACATTATTAGGAAATAAAACTGGAATTGAAGTTAATATAATTGGTTAGGTGAAATCGAAATTCCCAACTATTTTACAATTGTTTTTAAAACAAAAAGCAATCTAGCAATTTTAATTCTTTAGTTTATTTTATTAGTTTTAATTTAAAATCTCAAACAAAATTGCCCGTTCAAATAAGGATATGAAATAACATATTTCGATATTTAGTAGCAATCTCCGTGGGACGATAATTCGGGCTCTAAGGTTCACTTTATTACTTCTCACGACCCGTACACTTGCAGGGGTATCTCGCATCTCGAGATATCAGTGAACAACATTATTCTCGTGAGTGCCCAAATAATAGGGTAATGTTCATCAGGAATGGAGAGTTGTATTCCAAAGATGAAGATGAGGATGAGCAATTATTGGTGGGGGTGAGAGTGACAATGAGGAAGTAGGGGTGAAAGGGATAGTTAGTCCACATAATTCTTTGGTTATCATGAGGGTTCTTAACACCTAAATTAAGTTAGTGAGGTGGAGAAGCAAATAGAGAACATTTTTCACGCTAGGTGTCTCGTGAAGGATAAGGAGTGCAGTGTCATTATTGATGCGAGTAGTTGTACCAATGTAGCTAGTGCTAGTATGGTGGAGAAATTGGGATTCCAAGTCCTTACAAATTGCAACTGTTGAGTGATTATGGAGAGGTGAGGGTGAGTAAGCAAGTCCTTACCCTCAATATTGGGACATATAGAGATTCATATGCAATAGGCGTATCGTGATTTCACTGCCTTGACACGTTTTTCACGTTTCCACTTTAATTTGGACTTTTATAGTAGTGCAACTATGGAGTTTGATTACTTCAAAGACTTTCTAGGCAACGACCTATAAAATAATGTAACTTGTGTTAGTTTTGTTAAAATAGGAAAGATGATGTTTCGTTAGGCTTTTGTAACTTCTCTCCCCGTAACCATGATGTAATCGAGCCTGGGAAACTATTTATAGTATGTTCCATATTTTAGAAAGTTATATGTTCAAACTTGCTCTTTCAATTCGAAAACTAGGTTTTTGACTATCACACGTCGACACCAAAACCCTGGATGTTAATGCCAAAAATAATTTTACCTCAGGAATTGTGTTTGATGAGAACCAAGGAAGTCAAAGTGTCAAACTTCGTTACGCGTGTCGGTGGGTCCCATGACGAGACCCAAAGCCAAGGAGGTCCAAGAGTTGATGGTGGGATTCGTTCACAAATTATGGAGTCGAGCCGAAGTGGAAGACAACCTCAATGTCGACATCACATACATTGCGATCGCCTAGATCGAGGCTTCGAAAGACAAGCATCGAGTGTTGGGAGAAGTCCCGAGGCTAATACAATTGAACGGGAGCCAAAATCCAAAGTCAAGAGGCGAAGTTGAAAAGAGCAGGCGGAAATGCTACCATGTGATTACATGGAAGAAATGTCATGCGCTTGCATGATCCTTGAAAACTTAAACATGAGGTATTTGGCGATTAACATGCAATTGCATCACATTACTCAATGTGATATCATGGGGACTTTCTGTAGACGATTTTCGCAAAATTTTACTTATTTTCCATTTTTATTATTTCCTCTTTTATTTGTACTATTTAAATAGAACACTTCAAAACCCTTATTCATTAGCTTGGAAGACTTATGCTTGTGAAGACATTTTGAAGGTAAATCTCATTTGTTTTAAATCTTGTTCTTTTTGAAATTTCTTCAACTACATTTTGAGTTTAATATTCTTATGTTGTTGTTGAATCCACAATCTTGGAATTTACTTATTTCCTATTCATTGGGCAGTGCTTATTCCTTAGAATTTTGGCTATGTTAAGTTTGGGCCAAGATCCATGTATTATCAATTTTAGCTTTTCATGGCTTGATTTTCATTTATTGTGAAATTTTTTTTATCAAACACCAAAGAAGTTCACATCAGCGTTGGTGTCTACACTCATTGTATTGGTATCGACACCAAGGCGCATGCAAGACCCAGTTTCATTTGGTGCCGGCACATTGTCAACACCTAAAACTTTCCTGTGCCCAAAAGTTTAAATTTTAGCAATTTTATGCCTTATTAAAACCATTTAAACATTTGGGAGTTTGGGGTCGTCACATTATATTTTTGTTACAATTATAAAATTATAATTACATTTTTTTAATTATTGTGAAATTATTATTATCATTATTAATGAAAAAATAATTATGTTACGTTATAAAGTTATGAAATTATAATTAAATTTATTATGTTTAATTATTATGAAACTATCATTAATATTATAAATTTATTATCATTGTTAATGGAAATAATTATGTTACGCTATAAAATTATGAAATTGTAATTAAATTTATTATTTTTGATATTTTGAAACTATTAATAACATTATAAAATTATTATTATTATAAAATTATGAAATTATAATTAATTCAATTCTTTTACAATCATTATTTGAATTATTATTATTACTAGTGCATCACCCGTGCGATGCACGGATATTGTATCGTACAAAATATATTGTAAAATTAGTGAATAATTTTGGTATATTGAAAAGAGTAATCCTACAGGTACAGGCCCTGTACGAATACAATTTTCCAATTGAAAATACAAATTTGATTTGTAATAAAATATGTCAACACTTTTCTTTTAAGTTTAGTATAAGCATTATAAATTCAATACTACACCATTTTAATCCATAAATAAAAATAAGTGAGATATTGAGGATGCTATGTTTGTCGGATACTTTAGTATTTTACTTAATACATTGGTAAATAATACTAAAGTATTCGCCAAATATAAATATATTGTGGAATGTATCAATTATTTCTCATGATTTATGCCTCTCGTATTTATGTTTTTCCAATTTTGATTCAAAAATATAAATCACAATAATTATAAATGTGTGCTTAATCTTAAACCCACAAATATTTGTATTTAACCAATAAAAATATATTTTTAATTATAAAATCAAGTAGTCAAAATAATAATTACATAAATTTAGCAATTATCATGATATGACAAAATGCTACGTTGGTGACAAAAAAATTATAACGAAAATGGTATACCATATAATCTTCACACAACTATTAAAATTAAGAATGATTAAAAGAATATTCGCTTTTAACCACAATTTTTGCAATTTCCTCACGTATTTAACATTTTATCTAAATTTCTTTCAGAAACATCAATCACAGTAATTATAAGCTTTTGTTTAATCTTAAGAGCAAATATTTGTATTTGACCAATAAAAATGATTGTTAATTTCAATAATTTTTATGAGTTATTGTCAACTTCAAAGAAAATCCAAATTTAGTAGTTTATTTAATGATGTATCATGTTTTTTATTTAATATTATGGATACAATATTGATTGTGTGGAATGTATTAATACATTTCTAATGGTTTATGCATTCTCCTCTCGTATTTAAACTTTAAATTTTTCACTCAAAAATAAGAATCATAATAATTATAAAAGCATGCTGAATCTTAACCCACAAATATTTGCATTTGACCAATAAAATTATATTTTCACCTATAAAATCAAGTGGTCAAAATAACAATTTCATAAATCTAGCAATTATCATGATATAACAATTGACAATGTTGGAGTAAAAAAATTATAGCAAAAATCGTACCATATAACCTTTACAAAACTATTAAAATTAAGAATTATTAAAAAAATATTATTCATTCTTAACCAATAACATTATAGTTTTACATATAAAATCAAGTAGTTAAAATAATACTTACGCAAATCTTGCAATTATCATGACATGGCAACCGGATAACACTGAAGGTCAAAAAATTATACCGAGAACTTTAGATCATATAATTTTTAGACAATTATTAAAATTAATCTTATATTTGTTTTATTCAAAAAAAATGTATTAATACTAATTAATACTTAAGTTCGGCCAGCAAAGAATTGCATTGAGCATTTAATATGAAATGGGAAAATGAAAAGCCATTTCCCATCCACACCTCATTAATCAATTCAACATCAACAAATGAAAAGTCACTGGCATGACACGTCTTCCACCTATTCCAATACATATTCAAGTTGATAATTAATGTTAAACAATTGTATCGAAAATCAGGAAAAAAAACACAAAAAAACAGAAGGTTTCCAAAAAAAAAATAAGTGACAGTGGGTGGGAAGTTTTTTTTACGGCTGTTGTGGTTTAATATATAATATAGATATATATAATAAAATAATAATAATAATATATTAAGATTTCTCCCGTACACAAAATGCATAAAAAATAATATATTAAAATAATTAATAAAATTTTACAAACAATAAAACTACTTCAAATTATAATAGCTTCTTTGAGTAATAAAAATCAATTTATATATTTAAGTAGTAAATGGTTATTAAGTTTTCCACATTTTTTCACAAAAAAAAAAAAAAATGAAGTTGTTGTTCGATAAAAAATTGATATTATTTTTTATCGAAAATAACAGATATTTGCACATTGTTTGGAGTTGCGTTTTTAAGTATTAAAATGAACATCCTTAATAATTTCAATTTCATTTCCCATTGCACTAAACGCATTATCAAGCCCCTATTTGGTACCTATTATTTTTAAATCTCATTTTTTAAAAACTCATTTTCAACCACACATTATACCAATAAAATAATCTACACATAAATCCAAAAATATTCTCCAATTTTTAACTACACATTCTCTAAAAAATTTACTATTCCAAATCACATTATTCCAAATAATGGGTCTCAAACAGGGACCAAATGCAGTCAACGCGTTATCCATAACATAGTAATTAATTTCACTATGTAAAATGATTTCCATAATACCATTCAAATGTATATCAATGTGATGACATAATAATTAGTTTTAGTTTTAATAAATTATTAATTATCATCAGTACCTCTTACGTTGATGCAAGCAAGTTTAATTCAAATAATTAAAAAAATGAATAGTCACCGTTTTCTAAAAAAAAATTACTGCTTTCTGGAAGAAAAAAAATCTATTAAGAAGTGTAAACAAACTTATTTGTCACTAATATTTTTAACTAAACAAAAAAGAACAAATATTAAAGTTTAATAAAATATTAATCTAATTAATGCACAAATAATGTAAGAAAAAGTAAAGCTATTTTTGTTTTTCAAAGTTAATGTGTAGTTTTCCAAGTGTATTAATTTCTTTATAAAATTTATTTTTTATAAAGTAATTAATGATGAATATTAATGCATTTCAATTTTTGGAAAGTATTTTAAACTGGAAAACAATATTATATTATATTAAAATAATTATTAAAATTTTACAAACAATAAAACTACTTCAAATTATAATAGTTATATTAAAAAAATTTATAATTTTTTTATCATCAACTCTTTATTAATTTCTACATCTTGTCTTTTGAGACGATTTTTGTTCAATATATTTGTTTTGTTGGCGAAAAACACTTATTTATTTCTCATATTTTAAAATAATCAAAATAAATAATTAATAAAAAAGTTAAAAAAAAATATTTGCACATCCTTTCAATGCAAATTAGCAGAATATTTGAATAGAAATTGCGATTAGAAATAAAATTTATTAATTAATTGAATGTTATAAATAACAATGCGATTAAAAAAAGTTAAGGATATAAAAGCAAAACTAAACAAATACCGAAGATCTATCTTGCAATTAAACTATGGTGTAAATTTTAAAAAATGTGTTGTATGAATATAGTTCCCTAAAATAATATAATATTATATATATATATATATATATATATATAGACAACCTATTAGCATTCAATACATGTAATCAAGTGCCTATTTACAATGCATTACACACTTTCCCACATTAAATGTCTCATTAATTGTCAACAACTCATTTCCTAATTCCGGAAATTCAATTGAAAAAAAAAACACTTATTTATCTCTCATATTTTTAAATAATCAAAATAAATAATTAATACAAAAGTTAAAAAAAATATTTGCACATCCTTTCAATGCAAATTAGCAGAATATTTGAATAGAAATTGCGATTAGAAATAAAATTTATTAATTAATTGAATATTATAAATAACAATACGATTAAAAAAAAGTTAAGGATATAAAAGCAAAACTAAACAAACACTGAAGATCTATCTCGCAATTAAACTATGGTGTAAATTTTAAAAAATGTGTTGTATGAATATAGTTCCCTAAAATAATATATATATATAGACAAACTATTAGCATTCAATACATGTAGTCAAGTGCCTATTTACAATACATTACACACTTTCCCACATTAAATGTCTCATTAATTGTCAACAACTCATTTTCCAATTCCGGAAATTCAATTGAAAAAAAAAAAAAAATTCCAAAAATAGAAACTGAAAATGGGCGGGAAAAATTTTGAAGGCTGTTCTGCTTTAATATATAATATAGATTACTACAAAATAATTTCGAATATATTTTTATTATCATTATTATAATTAATTTAATTTTATTAAAATTATCATTATTGAAAAATAATATAATTATAATTTCGGTCCATGTGCATTGCCCAACCTCCACCCGTCCACCACCGGTAGTGTGCTCGTCCATTTTATACATACAGATTATTTCAACCGTTGATAACCTCAATACACATGATAAATTCATAAATCTACATAAAAAATTCCATAAAAACTCGAAATTGTAAACTTCTTTACATAATGCTAGAAATCAAAGCTAAAAATGTAAACCAATCAAGAAGAATGTATAATGTAATGATGAAGAATTGATTTCCAAATTTTTCAACTTTATTTTCAAGATTTTCTTCAAAAGTCACACGGACCGTTCTTCCTCCTCTCCACTTAGACGGACCGAAGTTTGTGAATAAACAGAATGATTATGTTAGACTTTGTCGAACATAAACCACTTTCCCCTTTTTTATTTTTAACTTCGGTTAGTGGTTATTTTGAAAAACAGTGGGTAGTTGCTTTTGACCACCAATTCCTCGTCCAATGTATGAATGGATAGTGTATATCGTGATTTATAGGGCGTCGCACTGGATTTGCCCCTCTCCCACAACAGTGGAAATGCAGAGGCCAATTGGACCAATTGAAAAGCAGAGGAAACGAGTGGAAGAAAATAGACAACACGTGGCACAAACCCACGTGCTAACCCATACATTACGATGAAACTCAAACGACAAGCAGATAATACTCGCAAAAACTCTATAAAATTAATTTATGAAAACGAATGCATTTTGTCGTTGAAAAAGAAAACTATAGAACATATTCTACTATTATCTCTTTTTAGTGTTAATAATATAGTATTATTAAATATATGTTATTATACGGATAATATTAGGTAGCACACTGCAGTAGTGGTAGTCTGTGTGTGTGTGAATTATTACGATTAATTAATTATACACAGGGAGAGAAGGGTTAGCATTTGTGGGCTTCATTTGCATCTGAAAGAAATGGAGGAAATTGGGTTTTTGGGGATGGGAATAATGGGAAAGGCCATGTCAATGAACTTACTTCGCCATGGATTTAAACTCACTGTTTGGAACCGCACTCTGTCTCGGGTAAATTGTTTTACGTTACTTGTGTATATCAAGGGATTCTTGATCTATTTTCCCTGATAATTTTTGTGTGTTTTTTCTGACTGGATTTACACAATAAACTGATTAATTTTTTGTTTTGATTATTCAGAAATATCTTTATTGCTCACACAAGGGTTTGCCTTTGGGTTTACGTTACCAGAATTTGAGAACAGTGATAGATTATTGAAGTCTCTTATATATGAGTGATGAAGATTTTCTCTATTTCGATTTTATGGACTAATTCTTAAATTCAATCTCATTGTTACTGATAATTTTTTTATGCACCTTCTTACAAAAGAAACTGTTTACCTCCAACTACGGATAAGCTAGAGTTATTTGTCTGATCCAAAAACTTCTTGCTTGATCCGGTTCATATTTTGCTATAACATTTCGGAGAAGCAGCAAGTAGAAGTATTAACTCCTGTAACTCGATAGTTAACCTCTGTTTTGTAAATTAAAAATATATATATATTTATAAACAAAGAATGTGATGTTTTCGAGGTAAAATATATGAATCAAAAGTAGTTTTGCCAAATGGAGATACAAATTCATTTGAATTTGCTTTAATTGCAAGTTTATACAATCACCTTTTGTGTTCGAATTTATTTGCCCCGTAATGAGAAATGATTTCGTCCACCTATATGCAGTGTGATGAGTTGGTGGAGCATGGAGCTACTGTAGGAGAAAGTCCTGCAGCAGTAATTAGAAAATGCAAGTATACCATAGGAATGTTGTCTGATCCGGCTGCAGCCCTTTCGGTTAGTTGATAATGGCTCATCCGTAGTTTTATGTGAATAACCTTGTGATTTAAGGCATGTTTTTTATTCCCCAAACACATTTTAAACCGCAGATTTCCATGGGACCTATTACATTTCACATTTTTCAACCACACATTCCTTCAAAAACCCTTTTTCTTTCATTACCAAACAAGTTCTTAGAGTATCTCAATCATAATGACATGTTCTGGTCACGTTTAGGTGGTTTTTGATAAAGATGGTGTTCTAGAGCAGATGGGTCCTGGAAAAGGATACATTGACATGTCAACTGTCGATGCCGAGACTTCCTCAAAAATTAGTGAGGTTAGAGTCAGTTGCCTCTGCTAATTCTTCTATTGTGTAATCTTGAATTCTTTGATTTGATTTCTTAACATTACTTTCTTATTTCTTTTTGGAAGCAAACAGAATTTACTTAAAGTTATCCATCTCCCACCACACAAATGAAAATGCAGCAAAACATACGTATTTACATGCATGTACTTTTTGATGAAACAAATTTAGCTCAGTAGATCAATTTTCCAAGGTTCAGAATAGATCAGATCGCAGCTATGAAGAACTATATGTTTTAAATTGATATCGTCGATATGCAGGCTTCTCTGGATGCATTTTGCTTATGGAAAATGTGTATTTATTTGTTATTTTGATTTCAACTTACATAGATCGCGGCTATGAAGAACTATATGTTTTAAACACTATTATTCTGATTCTTTCAGGCAATCACGTCAAAGGGTGGTTATTTCCTTGAAGGTCCAGTGTCGGGTAGCAAAAAGCCTGCTGAAGATGGTCAGTTGGTGATTCTTGCTGCTGGAGAAAAGGTGAAATCTCGTGTTTCATTTGTCACTTCCACGGTTGACGTCCTAAGGCTAGGGATGTCAACGAGCCGAGCCGGCTCGCGAGCTGAAGATTAAGGCTTGAGATCGGCTCGAGCTTACGAGCAGAGCCAAGTCCCGAATTTTTAATTTTTTTTATATTTATAACAAAAAACCATAATTTTTTTTTGAAAATGTATATATATAGTAAATTGAGCCGAGCTTGTGGTCGAAATTCATGACTCAAGTTTCCATTGAGCTTTTTGAGCGGGCTTTTTTTTGGCTCGAGCCGAGCTGAGCCAAAGTCTGTCTCTAAAAAAAAGCTTGGCTCTAGCTTTGGTTCGAAATCTCGAGCCGAGCTTTTTCCGAGTCAAGCCGAGCTCGAGCCGATGAGCCGTTATGCCATGCCTACCTACGGCTTGTTACAGTGAAAATCATATCCTATTGCCTATTGCTAGGAAGATATAAATGAGGATTAGAAGGGATTTCAAACTATTCTCGCTTCAAAGGAATTGACAAACCGGTGACCTTTGAATTGCTCCCACATTTTGTCTGGAAATGAGTGTCCTTTTTTTTAGATAGAAATGGATAATCGCATTCAAACACAAAAGCAAAGTTCAGTCCCCAATCGAGAAATTTTGGAAAATGAACCTAGGAATACAATCAATCCATAGGTGATTACAGGTAGTAAAAATAACAAACTGTGCTAACTTGTGGGCTACCATGTTCCTATCTCGAATTATAAAGTAACACGATCCACAACTAATACGAATCAGGAGATCTCGGATTGCATCGAAAATACTGGCATTTGGGTCACAACTGTTTAATGTTGTGTTAGTCTGAAATTGCAGACATTGTATGAAGAAGTACTGCCTGCTTTTGATGTCTTGGGGAAAAAATCCTTTTTCTTGGGACCTGTTGGAAATGGAGCGAAAATGAAACTTGTTGTCAACATGGTAATGGGCAGGTAATGATGCCTAACACTTTAATATTGGCGACTTCTATACAATCCTCGTTTCCAAACACGTTTTGGGTGTCAAATAGGCAGGCTCGATAATTCGTTTACTATTCCTTATTTCGCAGTATAATGAACGCATTCTCAGAGGGTCTCGTGCTGGCCGACGAAAGTGGATTGAACTCACAAACACTTCTTGATGTCTTGGTAAGAAAAAAGCAGACAGGTCCAAACTCCACCTTCTATTGTATTCAACTGACTTTCTGGTTGGTGGTTCTCCCTGTCAGGACCTCGGCGCAATTGCAAATCCGATGTTCAAATTGAAGGGGCCGTCTATGATCCAGGGTAGTTATTCCCCTGCCTTTCCTTTGAAACATCAGCAGAAGGACATGAGGTTGGCTCTTGCCCTTGGGGACGAAAATGCAGTGCCAATGCCTGTCGCTGCTGCTGCTAATGAGGTACCACATTAATTCGTGTATTCCCGAGTATAAAACTGAGCTCTCTAGCCATTCTCGTTACGATAATCTGGACACGAACTGAGAGAACAAGAGATCAAAATACACAAAACAATTTGGCTTTTTTTTTTTTTTTAATTCAGAAATTTCTGTTGTTCCCTTGTGTGTAGGCATTCAAGAAAGCCAGAAGCATGGGATTAGGGGACCTCGACTTTTCAGCTGTGTACGAGACTGTAAAAGGTTCCAAAAGTTCAGTCTAATACCACTTGTCTGAATTGGGACCTCGAGTGTTTTTCGCCGCAGAAATTTCTCCACGATTGTGGAATATATATATATAGCATTGTTGTCATATTTGAAAGCAAAAGGCTTATATGGTATATCCACGAGTTCATTGCTATGCGTAGAAGATTTTTCTTGAATTCCCTTTGATTTTGAGTGGTGGAAACTTTTGAGAATAATATGGTTTGCAAAACCAAAATATTTACAGTATGGCACGAAAAGTACAGAATACCGTGACAATTATCCGGCGAACCAGGACTCATTGCACTCACGCTGACCCAATATGAACTGGAAAATATTTTAGATCACGGTGGTCAATTGGGGATGTCAATTGGATGAGAGAGAGAGATAAATATATTATTTTAAGTGTAAGGTTTAAAGTAGGATGTGAGAAAAAAATAGAGGTAAAAGAGCGAAAAAAGTGAAAAATAAGAGAGATGGATACAATTTCAAATAATTTAATAAAATAGTAGTTGATGATGTGGGATAGAAGATGGATTTATAGAAGGTGTTATATCGAAGTACGAAAAAAGTGGGGAAAAAGTGGAATAGAAAAAAGAAAAATGAATATTATAATGGGATTCACATTTTTTTGTGTTTACATCTTGACCTACTCAATTGATTTTGGCATTGGAAACGCTCTAACTTTTCCACACCGAGAAAGTGTCACAAATTCAGGGCGGGATGTAATTCCTTAAAGAGTTACTGTTCCAGAAAATGTGATGAAAGAACAATCAGAAATATGAATAGTAAAGAACCCTGTTTAGAATTGAAGTATTAGATAGAGCGTCATGACAAACTACGTGAGAAACTGCACATTTGCATAGCAAACCACAATAGGTGTGTTACAAACTAAATGAAAAAGGAAAAAAAAAAAAAAAAAAAAAATCCATAATGAATTCTCATATTGTACGAACAGAATTACAGTCACTTTATAAGTAGGAGAAACTGTATATCTCCACATTCGACTCCAGTATATGTACTAAGATTTAGAACTGAACAAGCTTGATAATCTCAATCTGCAAATCTCTACCATTATTACTTCTTAGACTTGGGTTTGAATATGTTCTCCTTGTAGTATTTGAGTTCTGCTATGCTTTCCTTGATGTCATCCAGAGCCCTGTGTTTGTTTTCCTTCTGAGGAGCTTTTTTGTTATCTAGTCATATTCGAAAATGAAGACCACACATTTTTTCAAATCACTTTTCAATCATATATTTTATCTCAATAATATCACATTCTTTGTTTAAAAAAAAAAAACCAAACTGAGGCTTAAAAGTAAAAGTTATGTTTAGGAAACTATTTGTTTTCTTATCAATTCGGATATGGTACCATTTTTTAAGTAAAGAAAACAATTTAGTAATTTTGATATCTTAAAAGTAAGTAAAAGTTGTGTTTAGGTAGATCTTATCTTTGAAAATAAGTAACTTTTTATGTTTATTTTAAAACTTGTTTATTTATATTTAAGTAAACTTTATAAGCTTAGATAAACATGCTTTTAAATGTTGATAAGAAGAATGATATATGGGAGCAAAAGAAAGCGTTATATTTGAATGTTTTCTATTATTGTATACATCTTTAAAAACAAAGCCTGCTGGTCAAATAATTAGCCGGTCATATTATGACGTGTAAAAGCCTAAAAGAGTGACATAATATGGATAACGAACAAAAGTTCACTATTTCATCTGCCTGAATGGAATTGAAACAGAATAATTACCTCTTGGATACCAGCGGTGACATAATGCCTTGACACTGCTGACATCAACAAGTATATGAGAGAATAGTCCAGCTAAATTCGGCATGTACTTCTGCAAACCAAAAAGTTTTGTTCAAAAGGAAAGATAAAAACAATTATTCGATATTTCTCCAGTGAAACCTATATCTCAAACTTGCTTATAGTCCTACCCATGGGGCACAAATAAAATATTTTTACTTGCTTAATCAGGAAGAAAAATGTTGAAGCAGCAACGTCTAGCTTTGTTTTTGCATGTAAAAATCGTTCGCCAAAAAGAAAATTTATTGTGGGGAAATAATGTGAATATTACAGAAAGTCCACGAAACAACTAAAGTTTAGAAGTGGGTGTACCTCATAGATTGGTAGCTCTGCCATGACCACATTCTTGATAACCCACAGTTTTTAATCCATATATTTTGCCCTCGTCTATTTTATGTTTAAGCAATTGAAGTACGTCCCACAATTGGGTGTTTATTATATTTCTTGTAATACTAAAACAAATTATAACATTAATTTACGCCCCTTTTTTTATTGATAAAAAAAAAATCACTGTTTCTTTTTTTAATGTTCATGAGCTATACAAAAATTCCAAATATTACATAGAAACAAAAATTCAGAACATAAATGATAAGAAGTTTTCTTTACCTTCAAAAATAGAAGATCAACATAGACTGAATTTCCTGCAAGAAGAGGTGTGTATGTGCCAACATGTCTCTTCACAAACTCTACAACCTACAAAGATAAGCATTGAGTTTTGACACCACCAAGTGCAGTTAAAGATTTGACCATGGACCACATTGATATAACTAATGTCAAACTTTATTTGTCCATTGGAAACATGCATGCCACCATTGGGCAGTGGTCACGGCATAACTCGTAAAAATTATTAACATTCAAAAGAAGGGAAAGAAAACAAGTTGCAATTAGCACTAACAACGTGGGTCATAGCCTTGTTCCATTGAAAAGTATCACTTGGTATAAATCAATCAGTATTTTGGAAAAGGGAAACATGTAGGCTCTGTGAATTATTGAATGCTGAAAGTGGCTTTTTGATCTCATTAATACATTTTTTAGCAGATAAGTTATGTAAAATTTCAAGATTGTAAAAGATCAACCTATATTCAAACATACATGCAACCTATATTCAAATATAGACGTGTGCACATGTATCTGTTTATGCAAAAAAAATGACACGGGAAAATACTATTGCTACCAAAGCATATGCCTAATCAATAAGCACGTGTAACTATAAATTTATAATATAGATTTCAGGAATCTCTTAATTTATCTAGTTTGTGTCTGCTCATGAAATTTTTCCTGATAGTGATACACCTCTTTACATGAAATTACATATATAACCTCACAAAAGAGTATAACCAGCAGTTGGGTTATACCGTTCATATAGAGATTCATTTGGAAAGATACGAACATCTCATTTTCATTCTGAAAGCAAGATATAGAAAACTTGTGCACACACAGATATCAATGCATGGAGACAAATTTTAGTTTTTACACATAGCTAATGCTACCTTCAAGTCACAGAATATGTAAAGTTTTGAAATTCATGTTGTCAAATGAATGTATGGGAAAATGAAATGATATCCAAGAAAAACAAAAAGTATTATCACCCCTGCTCGGTTGACAGGACGGCAATAAACAAAAATTCCTTTAGAGGATGGGCATGCACAAAAACACACACAAAATGTATTAAAAAAATGAAATAGTTCCTTAATTCAGCATTAGTTCTTCAAATAAATACTTTTCCCCATGACATGGGCGTTAAGCAGTGCGTTGAGACAAAAAGGCTGCAATTACCTGCTTTTCAGCTTCTTGTTCACTGATTGTACTCTGATGCACTTTCTCTGTCAAACCTAAGTACCAGTGGTAGTTTGTGACAAGTGAGAATATGGTAAATGCAACAAAACGTATCTTACAGATCCAGGAGGCAATGATAATATTCTGGCAACAAAAAATGAAAATAGAAGGTAACTAAAATTTCAAAACCGCTTACCACTTTCTCCATGATGTTGTTGACACCATTCTCCCATTTTATCAAGGCATTCCTTTGATTGATGAATAACTAAGTCGGGACCCTACAAAAAAAACAAGGAAATTTTCTCGGTTAAGAAAAGAAGTGAAGCAATGGCCATTGGAAAGATCCAATATATCTTATGAAAAGGCAGTAAAGAGGGGCAGCCAAGATTCAGATGGATTTGATTTGATTCAAACTGTTGAAAAACGGCTTAACTGCCAGATACAGAATATGGAAATACACAAAACAACAATGCAAAATTCAGAAAAAAGCAAAGAAAAATTAATTAATACAATAAAATGAGAAGCAATAGGACGACAGGAAAGATTCAGCAAAAAAGGATGAGGTTACCTCAATTGACTTGGTTAAATTGCCATCCGTAATTATACAAGCAATTTCCAATATTCTATCAACTTCAATATTCAAACCTGCGAAAAAGGCACAAAGAGAAAGGATCTTAAACAGTTATAATGTTTCTACTGATTTAGCCTTTGTTCGGATGAAAATTTCTTCAATTTATAAACCATCCACACAGTAATCGAATTGATCTGACCAATTAGCAGATTTGATGGAATTGATGATAGGAATTCTGCAAACTAACATTTGATTTTGACAACTCATGCAAAAAATATGAATTTAATCCACATGTCCATTTACAAAGGCTGAGCTTGGTTTTTTTTTTTTCCAAAGTTTCAAAAAGTCAGCATCATTTCCATAAAATTTGCTGCAAAAGCTTGCAAGATGCTTTACCGGTTTGGGTGCCCAAAAAAAAATTTGTATTGCCGAACACAGTGTTAAGCAATAGATTTTCAGCAATTTGCGTAATTTGACATGAAGAACGCATGGGTCAGCAAAGAATTGAAGTAGACTAAGCAAAAAAAAAAAAAAAGGATTCTTTTCTACGCTGTCTATCTTGGTTTTCTTTTACCCAGAGCAAGAAAAACAAACATAATAGACAAGAACACAAAAATCTTAAAAGTAAAAGCAGGAAATTTTCCAGCATCCTGAATCGCAAGATTAATTTGTCCGTGTTAAGTTAAATGATACAATAAATAAAATTAGGAATCAAGTATGTACGTATGAACCGGGAGATCCTATTAACAATAACAGGGTTCTTTCACTGAAAACAGTTACTGACGGTATAAGGATTGAACTTTTAAGTCGTGCATTATATAGTTTGTTTTTTAATTGAAAAGAGAGTGAAATATATACTAGCCAATTGAATACGACATCTTCAATCATATCTCGAATTCAAAAAGAAAGAAGTAACAAAGCACTATGTTACCATGAAAATGGACTATAGATGGAAAGGGAAAACTATAGACTTAGCAGCAATAGCCAGCAGATGACATCACAATATTCCATTATATTTATTTTTCTTTATTTTAAATTTGAACCTAAGCAAGATTAATCAGGAAGCAATGCAAAGTTTTAATTGATTATATAGAAGTAATTCTACTTTGACTTAAAGAGAGAAGAAGTTATAGAACCAATAATGCTCTCGTGAATCTACTATAAGCTTTTCGTAACAATCGCCCACTCCCATAGCTGTCCTAATCTGTAGGGAAAGATGTACCACAATTGCAATAACCTAAGGAAAAGAATGTTGGAGAAGACTAACGTCAACAAGAGAAAGCTATTCAGAAGAAGAGATGAAGCATGATAATGCATACAAACTAAAGAATTTAAGCATCGTTCTGTTTCTTCTTTTTCAGGGGGATGTCACATAACGGCCATGGAACCTACTTACAGAATAGACAAGGTAGGTTAGAGTGAAAGGTTCTCCCACTAACATAATGACATGGTATATTACATGAAAGTCAAACTTTGGCATGTAGGAAAATACCAATGGAAGGAACAAGTGAAGCAGGCAGGTTACAGAACCAAATCTGGTGTAAAGAACAAAAGATGAGTGTATGTTTGAACTGCTTTTACATTTATCAACAATCAGGACCCAAACAGCAGCTATGACAAAACTCTAGGTATTTAAGCAAGAAGTTTCAGCCACCATTCGTGCTTCATAATTAAGAGAACTTAATGTTTGTTATGGGATAAGAAATATGTGACAGAATTGCAGAGCACCTAGACAACCAAATTACATTAATGGATGAGATCCAAATCTCGTAACCGAAATTCGAATCAGCATATGAAACATTTCAACAAACAAAAAAGTAGGGCTCCTCAAAAACAAACACGCAAACAGTTTATATTCTATTAGGAACAGCCTACCCCCCCAATCTCTAAGGGTGCGTTTGATACACATTGAATTTCATGGAAAATATGATTTTTCAACTTTGTGTTGTTTGATTGATTAAGTTTTTCATGGAATTCATTTTTCCACTTGCTTCGAAATTCGGTATTTTCCTTGTTTTGAATGAATTCGTTTTCCAAGGGGGGAGGAGGTTTTATTTTCCATGGAAAATCTTATACCATTTTCGTTACGTTTGATCATTTTTGTTATTGTTAATTGATTTTATTTTTTTTCTAAAAATTAACATTATTATTATAAAGTACAAATGTGTGAAAAAATTTAAAATTTTTTTTTATTATTAAAATAGATAAATTTTAATTTATTTTCCATGGAAAATAATGTCAATCAAACAACAAAAGTTGAAAAATTCTCTACTTTTTCCACCTAGAAAATTTAACCAATCAAACATATTAAACTTCCAATTCTCAGGAATTCAATTCCCTGAAATTCATTTTCGTTCCACCCAAATTCCACACTCGCTATCAAACGCAGACTAAGTATAATCTATCAACATCTGTAAGGAATTATCATTATATAGTGGGTGATCCATGATATGCAGAATATCAATATTTGTTCAACAGCCTGAAGATCAAATACTCGCCAGTCATTTCAAGGTCAACCCACACAAGTGGCAACTTGTACTCTTCTTGAATCAGTTCTGAGCTCTGTTGACCCTCATTCTCATTTTTTGACGAGGTTCCATCTCGCGAGTGGTCGTCTTTTCTCTTACCATTACCTGCATCATGGGAATAATTTTTCTGACAAACCATAAATAAAGATAAAATAATATATTTGTCCATGGTTATGCAGAAACGCTTTAATGTTATAGTTTCATCATACAATACTATTTAGATTTTGATTAGCTTTAAAACTTAGAAAAAAGTAGATTCCTTCTCCATATACAAAACAACAGACCTGTGACTTCACATTCTAAATTTAAGGGAACAATAAACAAGACTCCAGTATCTTTAAAATAAAATCAGTCTGACCTTGTTCCTTTACCCTTTCACCATCACCATCACCATCAACATCAACATCGGTGGTAATCGTAGTATGTCCCTTGGCATCTTCCACATCTATATCAAGCAATGAGAAGGCATTTGACAGCTCATTCATTTCTTCTCAGAAAGATGCTAATCTTTGTTAGTTAAGCTCCTGGAGGACTGACTAACAAAAGCCTCAGCCTGCGTGGTAGTCTGTTGGGATAAATTTAAAAGAAATAAAAGCATTACTCCTATTTAACTTAGTGACTCAAGATGGAATAATGCTGAAGCTTAAGAACTCAAGATGAATGACTACACTTAAATACTTCAAATACCATTTAGTTTACATCAGAAAATGACCGAGCTGATGAACATGTATCATATATAAATACTCACCCGCTTCCTTCCCAGTCTCTCCATACATTATGTAATAGCTTAATCTCTTTAAATAATTGATAATCCACTGTAGCTAGGTGCTTGCATGTGTTGCTTGTCAGGTTCCTTCAATTTTTAATTTTTTATTATAATTTGTTTTTATCAAAATTAAGAAAATTATATTTCCTCTATCTAGTTAGTCTTGGGAAGCAAAATGAAATAATCACATTTTGAAAATGGAGTAGAAAATAAGTAAATAAACAAATAATTGAAAGTTTCCATTTATCTCAAAAGGAGATAATTCTTTCTGAATAAGTCAAAGTGGGGGTGCCCTTGAGTCTTGAGAAAGCAAAAGGGAATTACTCAACATGTTACATTCTTTGATTCTTCTTTTCCTTTTCACTTCTCTGTCCATTTCATAGGTTTTGTTAAAATCTTGGTCGTTCAATTGGTTTTGAGACATTAATATAGTGTCAGCAACACTGTCTTTGCAGTTGGCAAAACTCAGACCTCACAATAGCATGAGTTGAGCACCGATGATCATTAGATCATTCGCGCGCGCGCACATGTTAATATTGTGTGAAGCACATAGTTCATGGGTGTATATTGGGAACCAAGATTAGTTTGTTGATGGTGTTGCTGTATGTAGTTCGTCAGATTGATGCCAAAGAACAAAATTAAGTGTAAATGCAAATCAAGACATTCCATCACATCCTGCAACTACAAGTATTTATAATAACTGGAAAAATCAAATGTGAATCTTATTGCTTTCTCCACGAGCTTGCATTGAACAAGTACTACAAATCCTTCTCTACATCGGTGCTGAATTGTGTATTGGTTTAATAATTCGAGAAATTGGTTAAGTGTTGGAAAATCAACTAAATTGACTTAGAGTCAACATCGGCCAAATATTCAAACCCGACCCAATTCGTTTTGGAATTTCAAAACAAATATTGGATGAAGGAGAAATTAAGGAGAAGGGAAAATTTTGGTCAAAATTTTGACCATGTGATCACACATGAAATCCGATTATTTTCGATTTCACGTAAACCCAACTATGTGACCACATGGTAGTCCGAAAAGTTGTGTCTTTTCGAAGTGATGCATTATTTGGCTTCACACCACTTCGTTCCCAACCCTTCATCATTTATAAATAGAACCTTTGGGATGTCCTTATCCTCACATCAATGATATGCAAATATAATATAATTCCCTCTTCTTCTCTTGAATCAAAATTCTTGAATTTTTGTCGCATACTTTTAATTTTTTTTCATATACATTTTGGAGTACAAAAATCATAATTCTGGTTCGTTGTACTTGTGTTTTAGAGTGCTACAAACACAAGTGGGAGTCGTTGTATCTTAGGAGTTGATTGCCTAAACCATAGGCACTGTTGCGCGGAAAATTCAACTTAAGAACAAAGTATTCAATACTTGTCTCGACTTTACTTCTTTTTCTTTTTCTTTTTCTTTTTCTTTTCTTTTCTTTTTCTTGTTTCCTTACCGTTACTCTGTCCATTTTTCGGCACGAATTTCATATAATTATTCTATTTCTTTGGTGTCACTATATACAAAATATTTCAACATTGTGTACCACACTGGGTAGACAACTGGGAGCTGGATTCCCGGGAACAAAGCGAGCATGATTTGTTTGGTTCATCTATTTAGCTGTACATGTATTGTAGCTTGACTAATAGCTTTTTCATGAGCATGATTTGTTCGGTTCATCTATTTAGATGTACTTGTATTCTAGCTTGACTAATAGCTTGTTTATAGTCTTACGATTTTGTAATTTCCAAACATATTTAAACATTCAGGTCTATGAAACATAGATATATTTTAAGTAACATTAGTGAATTTCCGGAGACATTGGGCTTCTCGTTATTGGACCTTTTTAAAAACAAATGATATTGGCAATTGAGAGGAAAGGCCACAATACACACAGATTGTTTTGGAAAACCATACTTTTTCTACCCGACACAAATTCCAGTGTTTTTCACACATGCAACTCCCACTTGCACGAGGAAATGGGAGTTAAACTTCGTGCTACAGGACACTGTTGAGAAAGGATCAATGTGCAAATATAGAAACCGTTAATAAGGTGCAACCAACCATGATACAATGAGCAGGTAACAAAATATAAATTATGAAACTAACACGAAAGAAAATTGTCCAATGACTATCAACCCAGCATCGTGTCAATAATCCGTCACAATGCAAATAAATAATGAATGAAACGTACCACCGACACAACCTATCAGCTTGGAAGAAGTAAATTTTCGACTCAAGCTCCAATTATTTTGAACTCCTAAACATCTTCTAAACTACTCAGTCTCTGGGTATTAAATCAATAATTCGGAGCCAAATTTCAACTCAAGCTCGAGCTTAATCTAAATATTTGGAGCTTAGTAACTCGCGTTAAGTACCGCATATCTCTGCACAGTTTAGCTACGCTGAACAGTTCATATTGAGGTCCCCCAGTATTCAGAATTCCAATCGTAATCACCAACTAAATGATTTGAAATCGTAATAAACTAGAATATTGAATAGAAATTAACTAACTGGGTCATATAATCATCAACAGTATAAAGGATCTCCTACAGAGAGAGGGAAAGTGACTGACCAGTCCCGTTGGGGTTTTCAACCGGAGAAGAAACTTTAATTGCGAGGCTAATTGTCGAAACTTCCGACGCGAGTCACGCGACCTAAAACTTTTTATTTTCAAATTTGTGTAAACAAAAATGTCTAAGGGTGCGTTCGACCGCCATAGCATGAAAAAGAAAAACGAAAACCTTTCTGCCGGGTATAACTTAATTGGTTCATGGTTGAAAGATGAGTTAGAAAATCTCGACTTAGTTAATTGCTGCAGGATGTGAATTTGAATTTTATATTTGATATGAATGAGGATCATTGCAAATATAGTTAAAAAGCAAGCGTCAACCCTGCTAACTGAGACACATCTTGAAATTTACATCATTTACAAATTCTCAAAGCATGGGTTGTAGGAGCTCCTATGATTGGAGTTCAATCTTCTTTTGAAAAACAAAAACCACTTTCCTTAAAAGGGTTATGATTAATTTTGAGCTCAAAGTGATTGTACTCTAGAATTTGAATTTCAATTCAAACTTTATATCAAACAAAAAAAAAAGAAGGAAAAATTAAAGAACGATCACCGTACTTTATAAGTAAAACTACTTACTCACTGTACTTTGAAGTAGAAACAAACACACAAAACTTTAACCATTGTGCACCATCCACCACTGAGTAAAACTCCGTCCAGTTTTCCCTTTCCATTGCATCTGTTAAGTACTTTACTTGTTTTGTATATTGTTCAGATGGGAGGAAGGAATTATGGGATTTTCCATAGCTACAGGAATGCAGGCCACTGGTTGGATAACTATCCAACAAAGAAGCGATGCCCCGTATGTGGAGAGGGTTTTGTGAGGTTCCTGGTGGTGGAGAAAATGTTGGAGAATAGAGGAAAGCTTTTCTTCTCTTATACTCGATTTAATTGTCGATACTTCGAGTGGAACAAGGGAGAGTTGAGTAGGGGTGGACAAAATAACCGAACCAAACCAGAACCAAATCAAACCAAGCGGTTTGGTTCGGTTCTATATAAAAAATAATAATGGTTAGGTTCTTATACTCAAGAACCATTTGATTTCGGTTCTGGTTCAGGTTCTCATTCAAGAACCAGAACCAAGAACAAAACTCAATTTATATATATATATTACAAATTAGTGGATATTCATCTCAGCAAAAAAATTCAAAACTGAAACTATAAATGTGAAATGTACAAAAATATTATTTACCATACATTTTATCTCATTTCCTATTAGACAAAGATTTTAAATCATAAATCCAAATTCTAATTCTAATTCATTTTTCTTCTTTTCAATTATAAATACGCATTCACACTGCTTTACTTGTACTCCATAACACAGTAATCGTTGCACTCCTTAGTCACCATCGACGGCATTGATGTTTATTTTTTAAAATTTATGTATATATAATCCTCAACCCAATTCGTCAATGCTCAAGAGTTAACATAAACTCAAATGGCAAATTTCATCATTAACTCACACAGCATCATGGTAGAATGAGAGTCAAAACATCAATGTAACCTATATCTATAAGTCTAAACGGCCTTTATGTTCAATTCTCTAAGTTTCAACGAGTTGGCGAGCTTCTTTCAGGCGAGTTTCTTCTTCTTTGACTTAGAATAACATGTTACTTTTTCTAAATTTTATTTTTTTAACTAAAAACTCCATTTTCTATTTAGTAATGATGTAGATGAATTCTAACGAAGAAGCGGATATAAACAAATTTTAATTTGAATTTATTATTTTAAAATTTAAGTAATGGTTCCAGAACCAAACCAGAACCGAGCGGTTTGGTTCTGGTTTGGTTCCATATCTTTAAAAAAATCAATTGGTTCAATTAATAAAAAACCATCGGTTTATGGTTTGGTTCTGGTTTCTTCTGAAACCAGAACCAAACCAAACAACGTCCACCCCTAGAGTTGAGCATCAGCACTCAACTAGAAAACAAGGTCCAGTTTAATATAGATGAGTTATCCAGCTTGCTGAGAACGTGTGCATGAATATCGAATGAAGATGACATCGAAATTAATATGATTACCTTTTGTAAGGGTAAAAGAAGTGCAAGGGATAAGGGAAAAGAGAAAGTGGAAGAATCGTAGAATTGTAGGCTACTTATGTTTTCAAATGTGTGCTATTCTATAGTTGTAGTTCAATCTAGTAGATGGTTTTATTGTGGTGACACTTTAGATAGCATAATGGCCATGCTATCTTAGATTTCATAATGTAATGACAATGTATTGTGAATTGTTGTTGTGTATGGAAATCAAGCAAAATTTCTAGATGTGTATATTGATGTATTGTGGAAATTTTCCATGTTTATTTTTATGTGGATCAGTATTTTAAAGTGTCATTAACTTTGCTTATTACAATGCTCACTCGCAGTGGAATGTATGGTTCTAGATGGTGTGAATGTGATCATGTTTTCGTAGCAAATGTGAAGTATTAATAAACACAGCAACTGTGGCAGCACTTAGCTTTAGTAGGTGCTCTTGATTTGTATTACTGTGATATCTGATATTGATTCAAGTAATCCCTTGTTACTGGCAACAATGAAGTAGACAGGTTAAATCGTCATAGCACTAGACCACTTCAACTGCAAATTGCATCCTATCTTTTATGTTTACTTCCCAGACAATCTACTTGCTGAAACCATTACAAGTATGTTTATATCTGTCAACCGCAATTTTTTAATGAAATTTCGATATAGTATATACACAGCATTGTAAATAAAAGTTGTAAAAAATAAAAGCTCTTTCATTAACTCGCAAGCACTTCAATACACGATGATGATATACTCCATCAAAATAATCATATCTCAAGCAATCCATCACAAAAGATTAAGACCTAACAATAAGAGATTGATCATGACAAATTACAGTTGAAACATCATAGTACTAGACAAAATAAATAAAAAAAAAAAAAATCAGCTCTTACCATCTAAAAAAACTAGGTCTTACCATCATAATAATTACAAAAATCATATATTATAGTAATCACAAAAACCACCACATAGACATAGGTTGCTAATCTATTAATGTTGCCTTCCTCATCTTTACAATTCTTCTATTTCTCGTTCTCTAAGCTTTCATCCTAGCTTGTTCTTCTTATTGCATTTGTTATAGATCATCCACCATGTTGTCTAGGTATGAGCTCTGGGTATGCTCTCCTTCATCAGCGATATGTGAAGTCAATTCCTTACTATTATTTGGTATAGGTCTATCTGAAGTGGGTAGAAGTATACCAGGAATGCGCATAAACTGGAATTCTGAAGGTGGTGGTAGTGGACTAGAGGTAGAACTTGTATTCTGGGATCTTCTGGGATGAAGTTTATGCTACAAAATATCACAAATCAGAGACAAATGCCAACAATTTTTTAAAGCTTGTTCGAGAGGAATATTGCCGTTGTTTGGGTTATATTTTGATTGCCAAAGTTAAGTATGGGTTGATCTACCACTGGTGCAAAGCATTTAGCTGGATGCCACGGTGCATTAGGTCTCTCGTGATATCGCTTGTTATGCCTGGATAAGCCACGTGTGCTGCAAGTCATGCAAACCGTTCCAGTCCTCTTTATTTTGCGCATCCCACCTTTCAGTTGAATCATAGCCTCTTCAGCCTGCATCCTCCACTCCTTTTACCTTCTGCCTCTTTTAGTCACTTGCCAAGTAGTTGGGCTCAAAGGTTTTCTCTCACTCGGAGGCCACAACTTCTTACCATTAAGAGGCATCACAAGATTCTCGTAGCAACTGAGATATGTGGGGACTTTGTAGTAGTCATTTACTTAATAAATTGGCCGGTCCCTTTTCTATAAAATGGCAGCACAAGCATGGGAACATGGAATCCCTGTTAGGTCCGACTTTCTGTAAGTGCATGATCAGGCATCAAGATCAACAACGAACTCACCATCATCTCTCCTAACAGACCACTGAGGTTTACCAGACTAATCTATTTCACTGTTCGCTGCCAACTCAAGGTTGTTCTCTAATTTGCAATGGATTTTGGGGCACGATGGCCCTACTACTCTCATCATCTTATCCCTCTAACTTGAATCATTTTCATGCAACTAATGTGCATATCTATCAACGTTGTGACAATGGATTCTCTCTATCCTCCAACATAAACTCTGTTGAAACACTCCCACAAGTTGTTTAAAAGTATGTCACTCTTCACCGTCGCCATGAAATGTGACTTGCTATATCACTCTTCACCTTCGTCATTAAATGTGACTTGCTCCACTCTCTAGGATCCCTCGTCAATTGCCATTCATGAGCATACTTACACTCCTTTTCAAACTCTTGCATCCAAAACTTGTAGTCCGAAACAGTAGTAGATTTTGCTTCCCTCCAAAGTAATTCCTTCAGAGACAATCCCTTGAAATCTGCCCTAAAGAAATTAGTATACATATACCTCACACAAAACATGTGCTCGGCATTAGGATACATCTCCTACATTACATTTTGCAATCCTTTCCGTCGATCACTCATGAAGGTCCACTCATTGCAATATACAATTCGCGAGTCCCCACCCAAATACCTCATAAACCATCTCCAACTAGTTGTGTTCTCCCTCTCCATAATGGCAAATGCTAGTGGGTAAATGCAGTAATTGGCATCAAGAGCTACCGAAACCAACAATTAACCCCCAAAAGTACCATTCAAAAAGCAATCATCCAGTACTACTAGTTGCCTAAAACCTGAGATGAAACCCCGCTTGCAATCATCTAAACACAAATATATTCCCTGAAATTTTGATTCGTGGACAACAATCCTACAAGTTGAACCTGGATTTGTCCTCAACAACTCTTCAGCAAAACTCTACAACAACCCAGACTGATGGTCATCACTCCCCTCAATCAATATCTTAGCCAGTCTCCTAACCCTCGAAGTTGTCTATCTCACTATGTTTATTTTCACATCCTGCAAAACTCTCAACCAATTGCACTAGTTTTCCATCTCGGATCCACCCTAAATGTTTCCACATATCTCTCGGCTACATACTTTGCTTTGCTATGCAATGCCTATTCGTATTATCTCTAATGCAATTGTGGTTTGGATTGTATGATTTTATTTGGATGTTGTTCGATTTTTTGTTATCACATGCACATATCCTCCACTTACACCCATATTTGCACGCTGCATGTGCCCTTCTATCATCATTTGTTTTGAATCTCAAGTTGCACCTCGTTACTACTCCATGGTTTTTAATAGCTTTCCTAAACGATGATATATCTCTAAATGTCTTCCTAACTTCGAACGTAGGATCAAACATTTCCTTCTCTTCATTAAAAGTCTGGTATCTTACATTGTCTTCCTCACCCAATAAGTGATTGGTGTGCAGTTCTTCGGATGATGGATTGTATGAATGATCCAAGTCCATCTCATGTTTATAAGCTTCTTGTTGTGCTTCTTCAACATAATGGTTAAAATTCAATCCCACAGAAACACGTTCTGGAGCATTGTTGTCATATTGAAAATCATCATCATTTACTTCATATTTTTTAATCAGCAAATTCAACTCTCAAAACCTCTGGTTCTTCCTCCTCATTTTCTGTACATGACAAGAATTTAGGGTAGTTACATTAAAAATTAATCAGGTCTAAAAATAAATAACACCTAATATTCAGAACCCATATAAACAAATAAAGTCACACATACCTTCCCTAGGTCCATCATCATTTGTCTCCAAAAATGCATCTTCCGCCATCGAACTGTGATCTATAGTAGTGAGTCGGCTTTGTTGGACAAAAAAGTATTCAACGGCTTTGGGGCTCACTGATTTGAACAAATTATTTTGGAGAAGATAATGGGTTGATTGGAATTTAGGGAAAAGAGAGTATGCTTCGATGGAAATTAGGGCATAATTGAGATTTAGAGCCGTTGTTTAATTCAGATTTAGGGGCATGTTTGGGCTTGTGCTGATTTGGACTACATTAACGACTCAAGAGATGCCAAACGAGATTCGGTTTGCCACGTCTAATTTTCTGTCACCTGACCTGGATGGAGTTTTACTCGACAATGGACAATGTCTAAAGTTCGGTGAGGATTTGTTTCCACTTCAAAATACAATGAGTAAATAGTTCCACTCGTAAAGTACGGTGAGTGATTGATAATTTTTCCACAAAAAAAGTAGGAAAACAATTTCCCCATATGTGACATTTCCATGGAATTGGAATGTTATCAAACACAATTTTTGTTGACATTATTTGGCCTTAGTGTGGTAAGCTATTCATAAATAACAAAACATTTTCCCAAATCATTTCCTAATTACACACATTTTTCAAAATCACTTTCAACCACATATTTTACTTCGAAAATATTTTTTATTTATAAACAAAAACTTTTACCTTTTGTTATACATGTATATATTTATATATACCCATAATACCCTTAATATTGAACCCAATTTACTAAATGCCCTAACATTAGTTCCATTTTGAAGAAGGTGGGTGATAGAAGAATCTTGTGATTTTCTAGCGAGGAAGAGGGAGGCAGGGACTAAGAATATTCCGTTGTCTCCTTTGCGGTCATTGGACGTCACAACAAATAATTTTAACCACACATTTTATAGGACCCTCAAGTTTTCGATACACATTTCAACATCTATCAAATTCTATTAAAATCTAATTTTAATCCTCACCAAATGGGGCCATATATGTGCGTGTGTTTTTGCTACCAATATACAAGTAGTTTATAAATTTAGTCAAAGTCGAATATTAATTTTATCACAAATTCATTTGAAAAATAAATATGTCATTGATTCTTACTAGCAAGTAATAAAATAATAATAATAATGCAATAACTCGTCAATTTTCTAGTGGTGAACAGACAATAAGACATTCGATCGTAACTCGATTCATAAGTCTTGTTCAAGTCACAACACATTTATTCAATGTCACTAGTGATAATCAATGCTCGCTGGTTCAATAAAATAAAAAAATGTGATTGAGATTTTCTTAGAAAGATAGAGATTCTTACTATCTTTAAAAGAGGCAAGCCATTTTTAATTGTTCACAACCTATTCATCGCTCAGCTGCTCCAGTCGTAGAAAGGCCTGAGCTTAGGTAATGTTGCACTGAAGGTCATGAGTTTGATTCCTGTTGTTAATTTTTTCTTTTCCGTTTTCATCAGCTGAGGCTGAGCCGATCAAAATGCTGTAGCACATAAAAGGCATAATTTAGGGTTTCATTCACAGCTCTCCCTCCCTCCCCTTCATCTTCCTTTGCCCTACATTTTCATTTTCTGCCTGTAACTTCTTACAGATCGTGTTTTTTCAAAGTTTATTTTGTTCATTGGTTAGTCTATGAATTTTCGATTTCTGATTTTTTTTTTTTTTACTAGTTTAAGGGTAAAAGGATTTATTTGACCCATTATTATGTATCGTCACAATAAATCCTTGTTTGATAGCAATAATTTTAATCTAAGTAAAAGTCAATAAAATAATTTTAATCACACGCAATTTTTAAATAACACATTTATCAATTTTTATCAAAATCTGTTAAAAGTCTGATTTTAATCCCCATCAAACAGGGCAAATTCTAAAAATGATTTGATCATAATGCAAGGGGCATAATATTTCATGCAAAAATCTAAAAAAAATCTTTATTGAAAACCCTAACAAGAAGACCCATCGGCCTAAAATTGCGTCGTGGCCTAAAAAAATCTTTATTGAAGTATACTTTTTATAGGAGTTGTGTTGTTTTTGAGAAACAATTTATCTCGTTAAAATCCAAACTAAATAATAGAAATGATGTGATCCAGACCACGAATACAAGCCCGCGCAAAGATCCGCTTATGATCAAAGAAGGACCGATGACTCGATTGCAAACGAAAAGAGTCAACGAAGCAATGGACAAGCTAGTACAAGAAATAATGGCCAAAACAATGTTCGTGTCATCAAAAGAAGCAAGTTCCTTGTTGGGGCCTAGCCAAGACGACGAGTGGATCAACCTCATTCAAGCCGTCGAAGGAAATTTGGAAGTTTCCAAGTTAAGGCCGTAACATATATTTCTTACGGCCGTAACGAGCTCACTGCTGAAATTGATATTGCAAGGAATTGGGAATTACGGCCATAAGTGCTGAGGGTCACGGCCATAATGAAGGCACTGCTCAAAACTGGATTTTGGACATTTTGGACTTACGGCCGTAAGTCATAGTGTCACGGCCGTAAATGTGAATCAGTAACCAGGTTACAGCCGTAAAGAATAAGGTCACGGCCGTAAATGTCAAAACACGTAAAAATCCTATTTTCTTGTTATTTTTATTTCTTTCCATATTTTAGCAATTTGATTCATTGTTTAATTATGGCTCTTAAGCAAGGTTTTGACCCTATTTATAAGGATGTAATTTTCATTATTGAAAAGACAACTTTGATATTATTATTGTGAGGCTATATTGCTTTCAACAACCTTATTCTTCATTGAATAAAATTCGAACTTGCGAGTTATCCTTGTTTGTTCAAATCTCGGTGAGAATTATTATTGCTTGTGATCAAGAGGTCAATATATCTCTGTGATTGTATTGGTTGCTTGGTTCAATTAATTTTAATTGGATCCATAAATCGTGGTTTCTTGGCGTTCTTGAGTCGATTCAATATTTTGTGGGTTGCGTAGCTACAATTGCTACGTGGTTTGCATCATTTGGTATCAGAGCTTAGGCTCCAAAAATCAAGGTTATATCTTTATTTTGTTTCTTGAGTTTTCTTGATTTTAGTTCTTCGTGTTCTTCAAGTTCTTGAGTCTTTAGTCCAAAAAGTGACAAAAAAAATTCAAAAGTCGTTATTTCCTTCGTTTGGTATTCAAATTAAATTTCGTTTGTTGCCTTATTCTTGTAGTTGAATTTTCGAGAAGATAAAAAAAACGAAAATTTCATCAAATCCGAGAAAAAGAGTTGTTATTTGATTTCAAGAATTACCTTCTTGAATCAATCTTAGTTTCCATAAAAGTGTCAAAGTCCCTTATAGAGTCAGATTCCATTCTCTTAAGGTCTTCTTCGAGTTTTCCAACAAGTTCATAAATTATCACTCATACTCGATTTGAATCATTCGGGCTTAAACTTCTTTGAGTTCGGATTCGTTCTTTGAAGCAATTGGGGTGAAAGCCATTGAGTGGAAAAAGGAAGAGAGGTGAGATCAATAGAGGGTAAAATCCAAAAATTGAGTGATACACGAGCGAGATACACGTTAGCCATATATTACTTAGTTTTAGGATGTCAGAAAATTCTACTACAGCAAATAACGGCGATCAAGTCAACATGGTGGAAGAGTTGGCACAACGCTTTGAGAAAATGCTTGGGGATATGTCGAGCATGATTGAAAGGTTAGAGCGGCCTAGGGAAGCACCCAATGTGTGAAGAGAAGTGGGGCGTGGTCATAGGATAGAGACGGAGGAAGAAGATGAATTTGATGGATATGATGATATGGCACTTATGGATAGAGAGGTTAGGCATGAACGACGAGGTAGAGAGTTTGTTGGGGATCGATCGGATCGTGGCATGAGTAATATCAAAACAACAATTCCTTCCTTTAAGGGTCGGAGTGATCCGGAACAATATTTAGTGTGGGAGAAAAGGATTGAGTTGATATTCGATTGCTACAGCTATACGGAGGAGAAAAAGGTTAAGGTTGCAGTTCTTGAATTCACTGATTATGCACTTACTTGGTGGGATCAATTAGCAACTTCTAGGAGGCGAAATCGTGAGAGGCCTATTAGTACATGGGGTTAATTAAAGGCTGTCATGAGGAAGAGATTTGTCCCTAGTCATTACCATAGGGAACTTCATCAAAAACTGCAAAGTCTTTACCAAGGTTCTAAGAGTGTCGAGGATTATCATAAGGAGATGGAGATGTTGATGCTTAGAGCTAATGTGGAGGAGGATGAGGAGGCCACTATGGCCTGTTTCTTGAATGGGATGAATAAAGAAATAGAAAATGTGGTCGAATTGCAACACTATGTGGAGTTAGAAGATATGCTACATATGGTCATGAAAGTGGAGAAACAATTGAAGAGAAAAGGGACAGCTAAGTATCAGTCGGGTTCTTCGGGTTCTAATCCGACTTGGAAGCCGAGGTGGGAAAATAAAGGAGTTGTGGCTGTTTCAAAGGGGAAGATTGAGGTACCCAAGGGAAATGAGGAGTCCGTTAACAAATTTCCACCCAAAGGGGAGTCTCAACCATCTAGGAGTAGAGATATCCAATACTTCAAATGCTTGGGAAGAGGACATGTGGCTTCTCAATGCCCTAATAGGCGTGTCATTACCATGGGAGCGGAAGGGGCTTGGGAAAGTGGCAACGATGAAAAGGACTATAGCGACATGCCTGCTTTGGAGGAAGATAGTGATAATGAGGAATTGTTATACAGGGAGCATAGGCCGTTATTAGTAGCGAGGCGAGCCCTTAATGCTCAAGTCAATGTGGATGACGTGGAGCAACAGAGGGAGAACATATTTCATACACGGTGTCGCATTCAAGACAAGGTATGTAGTATGATTATTGATGGTGGTAGTTGTACAAATGTCGCTAGCACCACACTAATTGAGAAGTTAGGATTACCATTGTTGAAGCATCCATCACCTTATAGACTTCAGTGGTTAAATGATAGTGGTGAGATTAAGGTGAATAGGAGGGTGTTAGTGAATTTTTCGATTGGTAGCTATATGGATGAAGTGATGTGTGATGTGGTTCCTATACAAATCGGGCACATTTTGTTGGGTAGACATTGGCAATATGATAGGAAGGTGACACATGACGGGTATAAAAATAGATATAGTTTTACCAAGGATGTGAGAAATATTTCACTTACACCATTGACACCATCACAAGTTTATGCAGATCAAGTTAAATTGAAAAATAATGAAGAACAAAAGATGAGGAAACTTGAAAAAAAAAGAGTTGAGGCCACGACCTCAGAAAAAGGAGAGGAAAAGAGGGTTGGAGCCACGACTCCAGAAAAAGGAGAGGCGAGAGAAAAAAAGAGAGTGTTGGGGTACATACCTCAGAAAAAGGAGAAGGAGCGAAGAGTGCCAGAAAAGAAAAACCAAAAGTGAGTTTCTATGCCAAAAGTAGTGAAATCAAGAGGGCCTTCGTGGAAAATCGACCAATGGTCCTTTTATTGTACAAGGAGTCATTCCTTGCCCTTGAGGAAGCTAACACATCCCTCCCTAGTTTGGCTATTTATCTCTTGCAGGAATTTGACGATGTATTTCCGGAGGATATACCTAGTGGGCTGCCACCCATTCGAGGTATTGAGCATCAGATTGATTTTGTACCTGGAGCAATCATTCCAAACCGTCCCGCTTATAGGAGTAATCCCGAGGAGACGAAGGAGCTTCAAGAGCAAGTGGAGGAGTTGATGAGCAAGGAGTACATAAGGGAGAGTATGAGTCTATGTGTTGTACCCGTGTTACTCGTACCAAAGAAGGACGGGACTTGGAGAATGTGTGTTGATTGTAGAGCCATCAACAACATAACGGTAAAGTATCGTCATCCTATTCCTAAGTTAGATGATATGTTGGATGAATTGCATGACTCTAGCATATTTAGTAAAATTGATCTTAAGAGTGGTTATCATCAAATTCGAATGAAGGAAGGAGATGAGTGGAAAATTGCTTTTAAAACTAAATATGACTTGTACGAATAGTTAGTTATGTCGTTTGGACTTACTAATGCATCTAGTACATTTATGCGTTTAATGAATCATGTTTTACGTGAATTTATAGGTAAATTCGTTGTAGTTTACTTCGATGATATCTTGATATATAGTAAAACTTTGAATGAGCATGTGGAGCATGTTAGGTGTGTGCTTGTGGTTTTAAGGCAAGAGCACCTTTTTGCTAATTTTAAAAAATGTAGTTTTTGCATGGAAAAAGTTGTGTTTTTTGGCTATGTGGTTAGTGCTAAGGGGATAGAAGTAGATGAAGAGAAAGTCAAAGCTATTAAAGAATGGCCAACACCTAAAAGCATAACTGAGGTTAGAATAAAAGTTTTCATGGTTTGGCTAGTTTTTATAGGCGTTTTGTTAAGGACTTTAGCACAATTGCCGCACCACTCACAGAAATTGTCAAAAAAAGTGTAGGGTTTAAATGGGGAGTAGAACAAGAGCATGCATTTGAGACTATCAAAAACATGTTGTGTAAAACACCGGTTTTATCACTTCCTAACTTTGATAAGGCTTTTGATATTGAATGTGATGCCTCAGGGCTAGGCATTGAAGCTGTTTTAATGCAGGATTGAAGGCCAGTAGCTTATTTTAGTGAAAAGCTAAAAGGTACTGCTCTTAATTACCCCACGTATGACAAGGAGTTGTACTCACTTGTGCGCGCTTTGGAGACATGGCAACATTACTTGTGGCCACGGGAGTTCGTGACACACACTGATCATGAATCCTTGAAGCATTTGAGGGATCAAGTTAAGCTGAGTAAGAGACATGCAAGGTGGGTAGAGTTCATCGAAACATTTCCCTATGTCATCCGGTACAAACAAGGTAAGGAAAATGTGGTGGCAGATGCATTGTCTCGAAGGTATGTCCTTTTAACTTCTTTGAATGCTAAATTGCTTGGATTTGAATATATTAAGGACATGTATGCTAATGATCCGGACTTTTCTAGTATTTATGATTCATGTGGTAAGAGGGCCGTGGATAGATTCTTTAAAACATGAAGATTATTTATTTCGAGAAAATAAATTGTGTGTCCCTAGGTGTTTAATGAGAGAGTTACTTGTAAGAGAGGCCCATAGTGAAGGTTTAATGGGTCATTTTGGGGTTAAAAAGACCTGCAAAATCTTAGGTGAACATTTCTATTGGCCTAAGATGAAGATTGATGTGGTTCGGGTTTGTAGTAGATGCATTACTTGCAAGAAGGCAAAATCTAGGGTTAAACCTCATGGATTGTATATGCCTTTACCCGTCCCTAGTGAACCTTGGGTCGATATCTCTATGATTTTGTTTTGGGATTACCTAGGACTAAGAAGGTAAGAGATTCGATTTTTGTGGTAGTAGATCGCTTTAGTAAAATGACACATTTCATACCATACCACAAAACTGATGATGCTACCAACATAGCTGATATTTTCTTTAGGGAAGTCGTGCACTTACATGGGGTTCCTAGGAGTATAGTCTCGGATAGGGATGTTAAGTTCCTTAGTCATTTTTGGAGAGTCTTGTGGAACAAACTATGAACAAAACTACTTTTTTCTACAACTTGTTACCCACAGACCGATAGACAAACCGAGGTAGTAAATAGGACCATGATTCGGTTGTTGCGCACCATAATCAATAGAAATCTGAAAAATTGGGAAGAGTGTTTATCATTTATTGAATTTGCATATAATAGGGCTATACATTCTACTACTTCTTGTTCACCATTTGAAATTGTTTATGGTTTTAATCCGCTAACACCATTGGATTTAATTCCTTTACCTGTGAATGAACGTAGTAGTTTGGATGGAAAGAAAAATGCTGAAATGGTTAAATCACTCCATGACAAGGTGATGTTGGCAATTGAAAAGAAAAATGAACATTATGTATCGCAGGCTAACAAAGGAATAAAATGCGTCATCTTTGAACCCGGTGATTGGGTTTGGGTACATCTGAGGAAGGAGCGATTTCCGGAACAACGTAAATCAAAGTTACAACCGCGAGGAGATGGTCCATTCAAAGTGATTGAAATGATCAACAACAATTCCTATAAACTAGATCTTCCTGGTGAGTATAATGTTTCTGCTACGTTTAATGTTTCTGATCTATCTCCGTTTGATGCAGGTACAGATTCGATGTCGAATCCTTTCGAGGAGGGAGGGGACGATGTGTTCTAGACCACGAATACAAGCCCGCGCAAAGATCCGTCGATGATCAAAGAAGGACTGATGACTCAATTGCAAACGAAAAGAGCCAACGAAGCAATGGACAAGCTAGTATAAGAAATAATGTCCAAAACAATGTTCGTATCATCAAAAGAAGCAAGTTCCTTGTTGGGGCCTAGCCAAGACGACGAGTGGATCAACCTCATTCAAGCCGTCGAAGGAAATTTGGAAGTTTCCAAGTTACGGCCGTAACATATATTTCTTACGGCCGTAAAGAGCTCACTGCTGAAATTGATATTGCAAAGAATTGGGAATTACGGCCGTAAGTGCTGAGGGTCACGGCCGTAATGAAGGCACTGCTCAAAACTGGATTTTGGACATTTTGGACTTACGGCCGTAAGTCATAGTGTCACGGCCGTAAATGTGAATCAGTAACCAGGTTACGGCCGTAAATGTCAAAACGCGTAAAAATCCTATTTTCTTGTTTTTTTTATTTCTTTCCATATTTTAGCAATTTGATTCATTGTTTAATTATGACTCTTAAGCAAGGTTTTGACCCTATTTATAGGGATGTAATTTTCATTATTGAAAAGACAACTTTGATATTATTATTGTGAGGCTATATTGCTTTCAACAACCTTATTCTTCATTGAATAAAATTCGAACTTGCGAGTTATCCTTGTTTGTTCAAATATCGGTGAGAATTATTATTAGTTGTGATCAAGAGGTCAATATATCTCTGTGATTGTATTGGTTGCTTGGTTCAATTAATTTTAATTGGATCCATAAATTGTGGTTTCTTGACGTTCTTGAGTCGATTCAATATTTTGTGGGTTGCGTAACTACAATTGCTACGTGATTTGCGTCAAGAAAGCTCTTGGAAATGTATTTCAATTGAGACTATTATTAATTTATTAGACAAAAAATTGCAATTCTAGAAAAATAAGTTTTGATTATAAAAAAATGAAACTCTTCTTAAGGATGACATGATAAATGAAAATTGATGAAACTCGACATCTTTGTCTTTTCATCAAATTATAAAGAATAGACACTTCTTGAAAGAGAGATAGGTTCGAGGACAAACTTCAACTCGAAATGTTCGATGCCAATCAACAAATAAATTAAATAATATGTCCTTGTGTGGTAGCAATATTTTTTTTAAATTTTAATATAATTCAAAATCAACATTTAATTTTATTGAATATTGATTTAATAATTCGAGAAATTGATTAAGTATTGAAAAAATCGACTAAAGTGACTTCGTGTCAACTTCGACCAAACATTCAGACTCTACTCAATCCGTTTAGACAAATTACTTTACTACTTTGCCACTTCGAGGTGCAAATACGGGATTACTTAGATTGTTTTTGTTTAAATTTCTATTTCGCGTAAAGTCATGAGATCGCATGGTTGTCTGAACAGTTGTGTCCTTTGGAGGGTTGCATGGTTTGACTTCACACCACTTCGTCCACTACCCTTAATCATCTATAAATATGACATTTTGGATGTCTTATTCCTCGTAACAATAATATGCAATTATAATATCATTCTATCCTCTCATCTTAAACAAGATTCTTGCATTATTGTTGCATAATTTTGATTCTTCATCTTCATTTTCATTTTGGAGTATAAAATCACATTTTGGTTCGTTGTGCTCGTATTTTGGAGTGTTATAAACACAAGTTGTAGTCGTTTTATTTTGGGAGTTGATTGCCTAAATCGTAGGCACCGTTGCAGGCAAATTCGATTTAAGGACAAAGTGTTCAATACTTCCTCGACTTTGTCTCTTTTCTTTTCTTTTCTTCTCATTTCTTTTTCTTATTTCCTTGTCGTTACTCTGTGCATTTGTCCGCACGGATTTCATATAATTATACTTTATTTCTTTTGGCGTTACTATACATAAAATATTCCAACAAATCTAAACCACACTTTTTATGAGAATTATAACTTTTCAATCACATATCTCATCAACTTTTATCAAAATTTACTAAAATTTTGATTTTTATTAATATCAGGAACTATATGTCGTTTCTTATATTTTTTTTTTTAAAATGAAAAGAAAAGAATAATATCTCAGCTATTCCAATAGATTCCACGTCAGTTTACTGTATCCTCGTATTAAAACAACCACGAGACGTGGCACGTGACCATGTATCGAAAACGGGTCGGGTCAAATCCCAGACGGGTGGGTTTAGGGGGTTATGGTATTGGGGCAACAAAGGGTTTTTGTTTTTCCTTTTTCGCACTCTCCATCCCTCTCTCTACTACACAGCCGCTCAAGAAGAAGAAATCACTCTTCTTCTTTTACTAGTCTGACTCGTAACTCAAATTCCGAGCTGGAAATGGCTACACTAATCACTCCGCCTACTACTGCAGCAGCTCCACAGACGACCGGTTCTAGTCCGGCAGCGGCCGAACCGCAGAAAGTCGATTACATGAACCTTCCTTGCCCTATTCCATATGAGGAGATTCACCGCGAAGCTCTCAGTTCGTGCATTTTTTTTAATTTTAATTTTAAATCCCGTGTTTTTTTTTTTTCATCCGTTCTGGATTTTCTGTTTATACGTAATAGAGAGGAGTACTATATAGTTTGGGTTCATTCTCCATTTGCATTTAACCTTAACCAACAAAAAATTAAAATGTCAAGCCTCTGTAATGTTTCATTCTGGTTCACAGGCTTAGTTTGAATCGTGTATTACTGTGAGGAATACTCTAGTGAATGTGTGTGTATTTTTATTTTTTTTCCCAATCGGTTTGGATTGAAAGGAGAATGTGGGGTATGTTTGATTTTTGTATTACAGTGAGGAAATACTCGGTAAAATCAAATTTTTTTTTTGGCTCAAAGTTGTATTCATAAATATGTATGGGACCTATATCCTATCTTATACAAATTTCATGCCCTTTTTAATGAGACATGACAGCTTTCAAAGCTTGACAGTTATTTCATTAGAAGGGGATGGCAATGAAATTTAGTGTTGGCTGATTTTATTATTCTCTTCCATGAAATTAGGGTTCAATGGAGGCCTAGTGTTTTTCTAACCTGGGAGTTTTGTTTACTTGGGACAAGAAATCAATGAGCGCGGGAGCCAGAAGGCTTTAGTGGAAACTTCACGAGTGAATTGGAAACAGAATTCTTGAAATAATTATTGATGTTTTAATAAAGAATTTTATATAGCGACTTACTTCTAAAACTTACCATCCTTATTCCTCGATGTAAATGATAAAACACTCCATCATAGAAATGAATAAGTATAATGGAGTTGCTTCCTTTTCTTCTGCTAATTAACCAAGCATTTTTCTTGCAACTAAGGATAAATCGTAACTTGAAAATATGCTGAGGAAAGTTGTAGGGAGGAAAGAGTTGCTCAAATAACAAAAGAGAATTCAAACTGTCAATTACATATTGTTCTAGAGAGATCATTTGCCTTGTGGACCAGTAATGAATTGGCGCCACTTAATGGAGCTGACAATTAATTCATACGTTTTTTTTATCGCAAAATAAGTTGTTGCTCTTGGCATTTGATGAGAGCAGAGCATGGGCTCTGTAACTTTGCTTTGTATTCTCCAGTTATAGAGATCTTTTTTTTTTTTTTTTTTTGTCGTGATAAAGGAGTCCTAAAGGGATAGGGTGGGCTTGGAATCTATCCAGTTCCATCTTCTGGATCTCAAAAACTATTTAAAATATGAACTTTGCCTTCATAACCAAGAGAGTTTGATAGGTATATAAAGGTTACTGGTTACCAATGCCACTGCATTGATTTTTAGACTCATATTGAATTGTTCTCTATATGTTCTTGCAAATGTGAATGTGACGTTTACTCGATTTTGCTAAAACTATGCCCGTGCCAGTGAAATTCCTTAGATAGAGGATACTGAAAATGCCAGGAAGAAATGAATTTGGATATACTTCAATATATGGAGTTAAAAGTACAGTGATAGCTTTATAAATTAGGTGTCACCAGATATTAATCGTGTACCCTTTTATGAAGAATAACCACTTATTCATTTCAGAACTCGCTATTCTGGAATCTCTTAAATTTATAATGAACTGTTCCTTGTTTTTAGAACTCTTATCAGACTGCTAACGATTTAAATAAGTAGTTTGAAATTTTGATTCATTTAGATTCAATTGGTGAAATCTAATTGTCTCGGATGTAATTGGCAGTGTCTCTCAAGCCAGAACTTTTTGAAGGGATGCGCTTTGATTTTACTAAAGGGCTCAATCAGAAATTTTCACTGAGTCACAGGTAGTTTTCCTGTTATATTATCGTCTTTACTTGTATTTGAGTTTCTATTATTCTAATTCTTTTTGGGTGGGGTTTCCTTGTCCTTTCTCTCAATGATTATCGGACATGCCTTTTTACTGTTCATCAGTGTGATGATGGGCCCTACAGAAATTCCTTCTCAGTCATCTGAAACAATTAAAATTCCCAGTGCTCACTATGAGTTTGGCGCTAACTTCATAGACCCAAAGGTTTTTATGTTTTCCCTTAAACTATTCAGTTGCATTTACGGGACATGTGGCTTCATTAATGCATGGAGCTTGTTCTTTGACAGTTGATGCTTTTTGGAAGGGTATTGACAGATGGGAGAGTGAATGCAAGATTGAAGTGTGATTTGTCCGATAATCTTACTATGAAGGGCAATGCTCAAGTACAATCTATTTTTCAATTGCTCAATGATCTTTTTTCCATTACAATTGTTTAGAAGCTGGTGATATCTGTTCATTTTTTCTGTAGCTTACGCACGAGCCACATATGTCGCATGGCATGGTCAATTTTGATTATAAGGTTGTTTTTTTAACTTCTTCAAATGTTACTACGTGTGGCTATTTGGATGCATATCAGAAATTTATGTATTTATTGTGCAACCTTTCATCTACCTATTAAACCTCCGTTTGGTAATTTGTTTATAAACTTGTTTATAAAAAACACATTTCTCCAAAATACTTTTTAACCCCACACATTTTCCCGAAATCACTTTTCATGTTTTACCTCGAAAACATTACATTCTTTGTTTATAAACAAAAACCTTTTACCAAACAAAGGCTTAATGCACTTCTATGTGGGCATGTCTAGCTGGCGACATCATACACCACATATGGTGCCAAATAACTGATACAAGTGTAACATTTTGAGTGACAAGTTAGGAGCTAATTGTGTCCCCCTTTTAACTTATGTACAGGGATCGGATTACAGGACTCAATTTCAATTAGGAAATGGAGCCTTATTTGGTGCAAGTTACATCCAGGTAAATGATCTCAAAATCTCAAAATTTCATTGTCAATTACTTGTACATGTACTGGGATACTGGAGATTCTATATATGAAAATATGTGTTTATTATATTTTCAGTGTTCATAATACAATTTGGAGACCTCTACGACCTGCCATGTGAATGAATATTTTTTTGCAAGATTGAATGGCACTGAGCATTCAATTGAAGCAGATGACATATTTACGTAAGGATACTGGGTTTCTTTCCCATTAGGCCAAAAAGATTGATACCATATTCAAGGATTATGGAAGCCTATTTTATGAAACTTACCACACCACCCTTGAGAGAAATAAGTGAATTCCAAAAATCTCGGGGTTGTAATGCGTAGTATTAGAGCAGCTTGGATGAAAATGGAGAAGTGCTACAGGAACTCTACAGTGTTCTAAGCACTGGCTTGTCTCCTAGATCAAGGAATTGGAAACTGATTTTTATAATGTAAATAAGGTGCAAGCATGTCATGAAACGCTGCTGTTTCCTGCATTACTAATTGAATATAGAGAAGAAAGTTTGTTAATTGGTAGTAACTTCATTATCATGCTAAATATTTGTTGACACTTCTGAGGCATTTGTATTGTCATCTTCAGATTTATTTTTAATCACAATTATGTAGGTTTGATTTCTGTCTTAATTTTGTTAGCTAGGCAACTTTTTATGAGATGTGCAACTAGTAACAAACCACCTCTGCATATCACTCACTTGTTATGTTCCAGTAATTTTAGATAATGGTGGAGCTTTTGTATTTGAGAATAGAAGGCTGTTCAGTCATCTTAATGGAATTGATGTACACTTGCAGAGTGTGAGCCCTCACTTGTCATTGGGTGGTGAGGTCTTCTGGGCTGGTCAACATCGAAAGTCTGGCATTGGATATGCTGCTCGCTATAACACAGACAAGATGGTACAATTTTCTTGTCTTTCTGTATTAGACATGCCCTAAATTTGATGCACCTTTATCTTATGTATTCAATGTATAAACTTGATGTTTATACCTAATCTCAATTAGTTGGTATTCTTCTTGGTTGCAAATATAGTTTTCATTTCTGTTTTAGGTGCACATTCAAAGGGGAAAAAGTGTCTGCTTGGATTTTTCCTCCTTAGACCATTAAAATATTTCTATTTTGATGCGCATGCTTTTGTTTTACCCTAGTTGAACAGTTTTGATGTGTAATTGTATTTGTTGTTTGACTTGCAGGTGGCAACTGGACAAGTTGCTAGCACTGGGATGGTTGCTCTAGGCTATGTTCAGAAAGTATCTGAAAAGGTAAGGGGCTGTTATCTTTGTGTTTCGATTTTGGATTTTGAGTTTTGAATTTTGTTTTGAATTTTAGATTTTGATTGTTTGTTTTGGGATTGCTGAAAACATGTTCTCTTTGTGATTTTGGAAAACTGTTTTCAAAAATAGAAAATTGAAAAATGCGTTTACTTTGTAATTTTTTGATATATTTATTTTGTAATATTTTATATGTAAAAAATGATTGATTTGTTGAATATCATTAATTTTAATGTTAATAAATCATTTAGTTCTCTATGTCAATAAATTCATCATTAATATTGTTTAGCTAAACAAAAATTTAACCACATACCAACAAAATCTTAACATGAATCTATATATAATGAGAAAATAACATAAGAACTTCAAGTGAAGGAAGTGTCTCACATTTACAAATAATAATAATAATAATAAAAAATTACAAAAAAAAAAAAAGATTTTTTTTTTTAACATAGATCTATAAAATGACAAAATAACATAAGAACTTCAGGTGAACGAAATGTCTCACTTTTACAAATAAAATAAAATAATAAATAAATAGAAAAAATAAAAATCTTAAAATGGATCTATATATAATGACAAAATAATATAAGAACTTCAAGTGAATGAAGTATCTCACTTTTACAAAAAAAAAAAAAAAAAAAAAAAAAAAAAAAAAAAAAAAAAATCTTAACATGATCTATATATAATGACAAAATAACATAAGAACTTCAAGTGAAAGAAGTATCTCTCACTTTTACAAAAAAATAATAATAATAATTTACAAAAAAAAAAAAAAAAAAAAAAAAAAAATCTTAACATGGATCTATATATAATGACAAAATAATATAAGAACTTCAAGTGAAAGAAGTGTCTCACATTTAAAATAATAATAATAATAATAATAATAAAAAATTACAAAAAAAAAATATTAACATGGATCTATATATAATGGCAAAATAATATAAGAACTTCAAGTGAAGGAAGTGTCTCACATTTACAAAAAAAAAAAAAAAAAATTCAAAATGCGCGTTTTGGTCGTTTTGAACTTTTTAACACAAAATATCCAAAACGTAATAAACTCGTTTTGAGTTTCCTTTGTAATTTTTTTGGTGTTTTGAAAAACTCGTTTCTGAAAATGGGCAAAGTGAACGCGTTTTCGATATTTCCAAAAATCGAAAACTCAAAACGGGCTCAAAACAGCAAAGAGAACGGGGCCTAAACAAGATATTATGTAGTTTGGTACTTGTCATTTTCAATTTTGTCTCTGATCAGTTCTTGGGTTGATCTCTTACATATAGGTTTCTCTAGCTTCAGACTTCATGTATAACTATATGTCTAGAGACGTTACAGCTAGCTTTGGTTATGATTACATCCTTCGGCAGGTAACTTCCGATCAGCATGTTTTATAGAGTTTCATTATTTCGGTTTTATCATCACTCATTATTCCGATCAGCATGTTTTATAGAGTTTCATTATTTTGGTTTTATCATCACTCATTATTCCGATCAGCATGTTTTATAGAGTTTCATTATTTCGGTTTTATCATCACTCATCTTTAGTTTTTGTTTTTCTGAGATGTTAATGAGCCAGTAATATGGTCAGATAATGTAAGATAGAGCGTTGATGTAATTCGATTAGTATTCTCGTCCAAGTACATATGATATAGTCAAACTTAAAAATGTGAAAATCTCCACTATATTTATATTGTTAGAATTCTTGAATCTTCCATTCTGATGGATTATTTTTATCTGTAAGCGCATTTAATAATACCCTATCATTTCATCGTGGTCGGAAAATATTATTGCCTTGTTATGTACGTGGATATGGTTTTTAGTGAGGAGATTCACTTGCTTCCATACTAGACTCATTTCTATCTTGCATTTGAATCCCAATTTAGAACAGTTCTTTGATATCAACTTTGCGTCCAAATGTATGACTTGACTTTTCTCATTTATGCGACAGTGTCGTCTAAGAGGAAAGATTGATTCTAATGGTTGTGTGGCTGCTCTTTTGGAAGAGCGATTAAACATGGGTCTTAATTTTATTCTTTCTGCTGAGGTAAGGATCAACTCGTTAAATGACACTTCTATGTTATTTTAATCACAGCACTGAAGAAAATTGTATCCCCTTTTATCCCTTCCCCAACACCAACTTGCTACAAAAGTGGAAGTCATCACTTGTGTAATAGCCCGTCATCAATTGGAAGCCGGCAACATGGTGATGAATTGCAATTGCAGTTGGTCTAAACCTTTACTAGCTATTTGCATACCTGTCCCTTTATCTTACCTTAAGAAGAAAGAGGGGTGTCCTCGTACAACTGACATTTCCTTTTCTCACTTTGCACTTCTTCATCCTTTAGCCATGCCTATAGTGCAGAAGTAATACTGGGTCCTTTAGATAATTAGGTCGTGTGCGCAACCTCTGTTTGTAGGTTATTTACCTGAGAATGAATTGGTCGACCCACTTACATTGTAAATGTTATTGTGCCACGAGCCAGAAGAGTTCATTTTTCTGGTATAAAGTTCTCACGATCTTTTTTTTTGTGCACAACACTTGTGTCCTGCAGATAGATCATCGTAAAAAAGATTACAAGTTCGGGTTTGGACTGACGGTGGGAGAATAAATAGGACACTTATTATTCCATATTTCCATATAAGATTATTGTTGGAAGAGCATCATTATGAGGGGATTTGTCTCTACTTGTGACGAAAGTAAGAAAGAATCGGTTTTTTGTACTTTTTTTTCGAGTGACATTATTTGTGGGCAACACCAGCACGGCTGCGTGTTTAGAATCACTTGTAGTTGATTTTGCAACTTGGAAAGATTTGCTAGATTCTCCTGCTGAACTGTAGTTTTTATTATATTACAGAAAACGGTATTTATTAATTTTCTTACGGTTGCATTAATAAGAAGTTGCCTTAATTATCTAGTACTAGTATCCGTATTGCTCTTTTGTCCAGGTATTGTGTAAGCCATGGAGGCATTTTCGCAATTTAAGTTGGGTTCTTAGGGTTGATGGAGTTGAATCATCTTGTGCATCAATTGTTCAACATCCCAATTTGGTTTGGGTTCAAATGGGGATTATGAAGAATACAATACAAAAAAGAAATTTTAACAAATGATTTAAATTAAATCAATTCCTTCATGCTTAGGCTCATGTTTCGTAAGGATTATACTCTGGATTTTAATTTAAGTCAAAGTCAATAATTAATTGCATTTCATGTGACCCACAACTTTTTAATTCCATATTAATTTAATTTTTATCAAAATGTACTAAAAATCTAATTTTAATTCTCACCAAATAAGAGCTTTACCCTATGAATGTAACTTCATAGTTATTCGGTAGCTACATGAAAATCATAAGCCAAATGACGAAATCGAAAGACTTAGGGGTCGTTCTCTTTGTGTTTTAATTTTGGATTTTGAGTTTTGGATTTTGTTTTGAATTTTTGATATTGGTTGTTTGTTTTGGAATTGCTGAAAACATGTTCTCTTTGTGATTTTGGAAAACTGTTTTCAAAAATAGAAAACTGAAAAATGCGTTTAATTTGTAATTTTTTGATATATTTATTTTGTGATATTTATGTAAAAAATAGTTGATTTGTTGAATTACATTAATTTTAATGTTAATAAATCAGTTAGTTCCGTACGTCAATAAATTCATCATTAATATTGTTTCAGCTAAACAAAAATTTAACTCCATACCAACAAAATCTTAAAATGGATCTATATATAATAGCAAAATAACATAAGAACTTCAAGTGAAGGAAGTGTCTCACATTTACAAAAAAAAAAAAAAAAAAAAAAAAAAAATCTTAACATGGATCTATATAATGGCAAAATAACATAAGAATTTCAAGTGAATGAAGTGTCTCATTTTTACAACAAAAAAATAATAATAATAAAAAAAATAATAATAAATTTATAAAAAAAAAAAAAAAACTTAAAATGGATCTATATATAATGACAAAATAATATAAGAACTACAAGTGAATGAATTGTCTCACTTTTACCAAAAAAAAATATATCCTAACATAGATCTATATATAATGACAAAATAATATAAGAACTTCAAGTGAATGAAGTGTTTCACTTTTACCAAAAAAAATATATCCTAACATAGATCTATATATAATGACAAAATAATATAAGAACTTCAAGTGAAAGAAGTGTCTCACTTTTACAAAAAAACTAAAATAATAATTTACAAAAAAAAAAATAAAAAAAAATCTAAACATGGATCTATATATAATGACAAAATAACATAAGAATTTCAAGTGAAGGAAGTGTCTCATATTTAAATAATAATAATAATAATAAAAAATAAAAAATTACAAAAAAAAAAAAAAAAAAAAAAAAATCTTAACATGGATTTATATATAATGGCAAAATAATATAAGAACTTCAAGTAAAAGAAGTGTCTCACATATACTTAAAAAAAATTCAAAACGCGCTTTTGGTCATTTTGGACTTTTTAACACAAAATATCCAAAAAGCAATAAACTCGTTTTGAGTTTTCTTTATATTTTTTTTGGTGTTTTGGAAAACGCGTTTCGGAAAATGGGCAAAGGGAACGCGTTTTCGATATTTTCAAAAATCGAAAATATCGAAACGGGCTGAAAATAGCAAAGAGAACGGGACCTTAGGATGTCGAAGATCATGACGAGTAATTTGGCAGATCTAAATTCATATAAATATTCACCTTTTCATTTAACCTGCCCTGAATAATCCTCATTTTGTCGGATTATTGTCGATATAATCATAAAAGCTAATTTTTCAGGAATTTTAGATGAGGGTTCTAATAAGTTTTGATTTTCCGCTCGCTTGACATTAACTCTTCGATATATCTTTTACTGTGATAATGAGCTAGCCCAAATAATTAGTATTAAATATAAAAAAATAAAAAAAAAAAGAGAGAGAAATTTACGTAACTATCAAAATGTAATGAGAAGTAATTGGAAAATATTTAATTTTGAAATTATTCGTAATATTAAAGAATCTCACTCCCAAAATTATGGAATCTATGATTTAGAAATGTAGTTACTATTCATTCTGTTCCAATTATATAGACATGTTTGACTTTTCACAATGATTAAGAAAACATATTTAATGTCATTGAAAAAATAATATTTGTAAAGAAAATTTTCAACTTACCCTTATTTAATATCAAAACCATAATTATTGAAAGTAATAAATATGGGTACATTAATACACAAACAAAATAAATACTACCTCCGTCCCATGAAAATAGTCCCATTTTCCTTTTTCGGTTGTCCCAAATTATAGTCCACTTATCTTAATAAGAGTGAAGTTAATATTTTTTTTTTTCCTAATTTGCCCTTAGTCTAATTACCTAAATGTGTGATGCATTAAATTCAATTAGTATTGAATAAGGGTATAGCAGAAAAGTCATTGTAAAATTTATATTTCCAAGCACATTAATTAACATTTTTTAATCTGTGTGAAAATTGGTAAGACTATTTTCATGTGACGGAGGTAGTACTTCTCAATAAAGAAACAAGTATATATAATTGAGATAAGAGAAAAAGGAAATGAAACATATATAATTGAGAAGGATAAAGTATTTATTTAGGAGATGTGTTTGATATTGTTTAAAATGAGTTTTTTTTTTTTTTTAAATGAATAATGATTTTTAGGAGAAATAGTGGTTGAGATTTGGTTGAAAATTAAAATTTTGTAGATTTGACTTTTAATTGATGATTGAAATTGAGTACTGTAGAAAAATGAAAAAAGTTTAATGAAAACCAAACAATGGAGGAATGTGATTACCTTTAAAATAAACTAATAATATGGAAATTATAATTACTAAATTAGTTTAATAATAGGGGAAGTCATCTTCTATATCGGACGTGACATTACAGTATCTATAATCTCATTGAACATTATAGTCTAACTGGTCAGAAGTATCGTAATATTACAGTGCCTGTAATATCGTGGTGTTTTATTGCGTAGAGTATGTATAATAATGTTTGTAATATTATAGTGCCCGTAATAACACCTTTATTAATGAATTTGAAGTGATTATTGAGCATTACAGATGTGGTAATGTTGCATTACACGAATTGTAATGGTTGGCAAAAAAATATTACACGATAGATTCATGTCGTGAAACTTGTAAGTGACATATTTCTGTTGGTATAATTCAAAAAAATATTACATTCCTCATATTGTAAGATATATATGCTATTTGGCTTGAAACTAATTATGAAGGGAGTACATTTGATTAAATGAATTATAATCTTTATTATACGTATTGTAATTTTATTAAATATATGATATGAATATTGTATTTCGTTACAATTATCGTATTTTCATTACAAGCATTATAATCTTCATTACAACTATCATTATAAGTTTATTTTTATTTTTATAATATAATTATTAATATAAAAAATCTGAATTTTCAAATGATTTTTGAATTAATTGGTTTGAAATTATATTTAGATTGATTCATAATAATAAGGTGATGGAGATAGAGATTTCTTGTAAAAGTCAAAGATGAGACAAATGAATTGGAGAGAGGAAAGAGAAGGAAATAGTGAGAGAGATAGGTAAGAGAATGTACATTAAAGTATTATTGTAGAAATCTAAATAGTACGTAAAATATATATTTATTTAATGATACTAAATAGAACTAGCGTGAAGTCTAATTAATCCTATAAAAAGTAAAAAAACACTGGCTAATCAACTAGAATAGAACAAGAGTCAACTAGAAAACGTTGAATCTATTACTATCTTAGTTGCATTCCTAAAATTCGCCTCGTAAATCAATCTCTAATGCATTTGTAGAGACGTTTCACTTTGTTTACTTCAACTTTCCCCGCTTACAAGGAAATTCATATTAACTTTGACTTCGACTTCCTGCAGGTATCAAACAAGTGTTTATATTGCGATGATCAAGAAAACAAAAAGGAGAATAGGGATTGCCAACAGTAACTTCTATGAATGCATACATATAAAAAACATGTACTTTAAGCATTTGAAGAACATGCATCTTCACTAAACTTAGTCTCAATCTAGGGGTTATGTGGTAATCAGTAAGGATAAATACGCAAACAAATTTGAGGAAATAGATAATTCAGTTATTAATAAAAACAGACAAATCCTTTATCCAAACAATACATATCAACAACATTTTTCTCCAAAACCATTTGTTAGTTCAGATTATAACATTTTAAGAACATATATAGAGTGCAGGGACGTAGCTAGGATTTCGATATTGCGGGGACGAAAATCCGGGGGCTGGAGGGGGGCGGGCCCCCTTCCCGAGGCGCCCCTGAATTTTTTTTTAACTAAGAAAATTGAAAATGATGATTCTAGTACCAATATAAACAAGTTAGATTGACTGACAAAAAAACAATCAATTTATCGATACAAAAATAATTTTTCTATCTATGTGTCTAACGCTATACAAATTGAAAATATGAACATTAGATGGACATCAAAAAGTAAACTGTCTATCTATATAACAGATGACTTGGATATCTAAAATTGATCTCTCCTTATCCTTGTCATTTGCTTAATTGCTTTTGTATTGAATTTGGGCTATACTATTGGATCTTTTGTTTAGGTCTAAAATTTTTGTATGGTTGAATTTTAAAGTGTAAGTTATTGGATCAATATTTATTAATGAATAAAAAAAAAAATTGCAGGGGCGAGTCAAAATTTTTGCGGGACGAAACTGAAAAATACATTACAAATTAATTAGGAATAGTGGACCAACAGAGAATGTTGGGGGCAGTCATCCCCCTGCCCCCTATCCCTGTCTCTGATAGAATGGTAACAGAATGCAAATGAGCGTGATCATTAGAATAGGAAATAGCATTTTTTTAAAGCAAATACGCGAAAAAGAAACGGCCTTAAAGCCAAAGGATAATCGACCAAAAAGAATGCACCTCTTCTTAGCAATGGTCAAAGCTCCCTTCATTTACTTTGTTATTAAAAAAAAAAATTAAAAATTGACAGGCATCGAAAATAGTCAGGAAAATCCTCGTGAAAAGAAATGAGTAATGTGATTTCACCATTTCAATAAAACATGATGGGCTCCATACGAGATAAAATACCAAAAAGCTTATTAAACAATAGACAACAATATTGCATTTTGTTATCTACAAAAAAAGTTGAGGTAGATTTCCAAGGAGACATTCCAATACATATATCCTCGTTATACTGTAAAGATAAACAAGACGGCAGTTGAACATCAGATCAAGATGAATATGCAAACATTTTCCAAATTCAGAAAACAACATTTCGCCTATATAGTGCACAGATTCACCTAAGGTTTGGTTGTTTTTTGTTTGGCCTTCTCTATCAGGGGTCTCAACTGTTTCTTCTCAGCAAGGATCTTCAGAAAGTTGAACAAAAACGGAATGTAATTGTGTTTCCGACGGATGTTATCCGTTCTCCATTTCTTGAATTTTTCTTCCTCGATCAAAATTTTCTCGGTAGCAGCCTCGATCCCGGCATTGATTTCTGAAAGAGTTTGGTTCGGAGCTTCCACATTACCGCCATCGACCAGCCTCTCCAACTGGAAGGCTGCCAGTTGTTGGAGGATTCTTTCCCTCTTCCTCTGGAGATCTTTGAGCTCTGCTGTATACATCTCTTTCCTGTTCTTTATAATTGCCATTAGGTTGAACCGTATTTCATTCTGGGAATACCTCTCGATGCGTTCTTGAATCACGGGCTGTACCATTTGTAACCATCCCATATCATCTTGCCCACCCGGACACTGCCCGAGGCTGATTGGTCCCTCCTTCAATCCGTCAAGCTCGTACAGTACACCATCAACAGGTATATAGCTTATAAAATGATAGACATCATCGTCTTTCCCAGCAGATTTCTGCTCTTCAGCTACAAATGGCTCAGGTCTTGCAAAGCTATTATGTGCCGTGCGAATTGCTTCACTGTTATTGATAGCCAAACCTTTAAGCTCAGGTGGAAAGTTTTTGGTGAATTCTTTCAGTGCTGACAGCTCCGGGCCAATGTCAACATCTGGACAGTTCATCAGAATCGACAGGATTGCTTGCGTTGCACATGCATTATTGATAACCTGTAGTTATTATTAATGAGTACGATTTTATGATTCAGAATTTTAGAGTGGTTCAGCCATTCAGCATTATTGATAACCTGCAGTTATTATTAATGAGTACGATTTTATGATTCAGAATTTTAGAGTGGTTCAGCCATTCAGAGCTGTATATATTTCGTCCAGCAGATATAATTGTACCGTTGCATGGAAACTGACCTGGCTGGCAAAAAACAAGTTCGGGTTTGGATCCTTAATCACAAGTCGATCATCCTTTTCACCAGGACGCCATTTGAAAAGAAATATTAGGCCATATATAGGTCTGTAAATTGGAAAATAGAAAGAAAACGAAAATCCAGAGACATGTAAGAGAGTGCCAATAAATTAGACAACAGGAGGTGCACTAATAGATTTACCTTAGATTGTTTAAAGAATCAACATCCAGTGAATACAACTCCTCAACCTGCTTTCGCACCAAAAACGGAGTGAGGAACGTGATCTTTTACAGGAAACAATAGCAAAGGAGAACTATAGAAGAAATGGAGAACATTCTCAATATCCGTACTGCTGAAACACCAATATGGACGCACAAACAGGATAACAGAAGGGAAAAGAAAAATATAAAATTGCAGAATAAAAGGGAGAGGATAATAGAGCTTTATATCTTCTTTAGATCACATTATTGAATCAAACTGAGGAACCTTTTATCTGCATCTAGTTTCAGAAGAACTCAACTATCAACATGCCAAACCATGCTCAGACTGGTTCAGAGATAACCAAAATCCTCGAGTTTCTCTATGCTCATCCTGTAAATTGCCTAACCCTCTTCCTCTTGATTGTAAAATTCTGATTGAAAGATAAAGAGAGAGCAAATCCAACTTCTCTTTGGCATTTAAAATATTTAATTTATATTTTCTATGGTATGTACGTATGAAAATAAAGAAATCTCATGAAATTATTTTAAAACCAGAAAAGAAAAATTAATGAAAATTAAATAAGCTTGAAAAAAATCATCTTGATCATTAAAATAATATTATTTTAAAATAAGGGTAGTTATTTTCTTGGTTTATTCATTTAATTGCCCTAACACAGGAACTGACATAATTAAATTGAAAATTTCAAATAATTAATATAAATTGGGTTCAAGTAATTTAGAACTACTTTATAATCTTCATTTTGCCTGATTGAACATATAAATTTCAAATCACGAAGTGAACACAGACTAATATCAAGCTAAACATGCAACAACCTGAAAATATTGCTATAAATGATAACTATGAGCAAATGTTATATTAGCATGCAAATTGCTAAGATTTGAAATTTAGAATTAACAATGTGACCGTGATTTGCTACCAGCAACCAATGTGGAATGCTAAGGCAAGTCGTCTTAGATTACTTCATCAATAAAGTTAACAATTCTTAGTTGATGCTGCTGAAATTACTTTATAATAATGAATCATTTTCGTAACTTAAACTGCAAAGAAAGTAAAGGGAGCTCACCAGTCTTACTGTAGAAGAGCTCATTTTTCTACTAAACTTTTTCTCAATATTTTTGCTTCATAATGATCAAATAGATGAAAGGAGTAAACAGCCAAATAAGGACCTATCGTTTTAGGTCACTGTCTATTAAGGATATATTGTTTTTTTTTTGGGCAAGATTAGACCCCAAATTGCCCGATAACTTTTTTTTGAGTAAATAGGCAAATAAGGACCTATCGTTTTAGGTAGTTACCTATTAAGGACATATCGTTTTAGGTCGCTGTCTATTAAGGACCTATTGTTTTGAGTAAATAGTTAAATAAGACCTATCGTTTTAAGTATCTACCTATTTAGGACCTATCGTTTTTTTTGCATGATCTTACCCCAAATCACCTTATCATTTCAAAGTTTTGCATTTTAATTTACTCTTAGAATATTGTCCCATCAAATTTCATTTCCCATTATAACCCCATTGAATAATTCAAAAAATACGTTTATGCGTTTAATAATTTATTTTCTATTCTTAATTCAAATAATTATCTTTTAACCCTCTGTTGGACAATACTATTTCGTTTATAAACACACCCTTTGAACAATTCAAAAAACATGTTTATGTTTTTAATGAATTTTTTCTATTTTTAACTCAAAAAAGTATGTTATAATTACCGATAAAAATATATATATATATTTTTTAAAGTAGGGTGAATGTAAAACATTTATTTTATCGAAACTACCAATTAATTGTTTTCCAATTAATGCATATAAAATAAACAGGTCCTTAATATTAATTTGACACATAAGACTTGGGATATTATATATTCTTAATTATTTAAATTATTTATTTTATACGCGTTAATTAGAAAATAATTATTTTTTCTTTTTATTATATAAATTAACTGATAGTTTCGATAAGAATTTATGTGAGTTTAAAATAAAATGTTTTACATTCACCCTACTTTTTAAAAAAAATCTATATTTATCGGTAACTATAACATACTTTTTTGAGTTACAAATAGAAAAAATTCATTGAAAGCATAAACATGTTCTTTGAATTGTTCAGAAGGTGTGTTTATAAACGAAATAGTATTGCCCAACAGATGATTAAAAGATAATTATTTGAATTTAAAATAGAAAAAAAATTATTAAACGCATAAACGTATTTTTAAATTGTTCAATGAAGTTATAACGGGAAATGAAATTTGATAGGACAATATTTTAAAAGTAAATTAAAACGCAAAATTTTGAAATGATAGGTAATTCAGGGTAAAATCTTGCCAAAAAAAAAAAAGATAGGTCCTAAATAAGAAGCGACCTAAAACGATAGGTCATTATTTGGCTATTTACTCAAAACAATAGGTCCTTAATTAAATTATAGGTCCTTAATAGGAAGTGATCTAAAACAATGGGTCCTTAATAGGCAGCTATCTAAAACAATAGGTCATTATTTGGCTATTTACTTGGAAAAAGTTAACGGCGGTGGACGGAGGTCCTTATTAAGTAAAGAAAGATGATTTGAGGTCTAATCTTGCCAAAAAAAAAGAAAAAATGATAGGTCCTTAATAGGCAGCGACCTAAAACGATAGGTTCTTATTTGACCATTTACTCATTAGAATATTTTATAATTGCCATATTTACAAATTGCTAGTTTATCAAATTTGGTAAATCAAACATTACGACTTTGATAGATACCAATTTGAAAATCAAACAAGTACCACTTTGATAGATACCAATTTCCTATGAGAGCATACAATGCGTTCAAGTTTCACCTGGTTATATTTTATATTAATGGTTATGAAAATTGAAATTGAGAAAGTGGAAATATGGAAACCGCACGTACCACCCCACCGGGGGGGGGGGGGGGGGACACACACACAAGAAAATATAAGGAATCTAAATAGTACCTGCACACCTTTAACTTGCATCTGCTGTATGAGTTCAGTGAAAACACCTGCCAGCACAAGCAGAAAAATACAAATGTAAAGTTCCGGACCTCATTACAAAGAAATCCCACTCTATCTAGGCCTTGTTAAAGTTATAGAGAAATGCAAGAATATACTATATGGAGAAACCAACTTCTAAAATCCTGTGAAAGAAGCTACAGAGTGCGAGAAGTGCAGAACAGCTTAAAGATGGTGGCATCGTGATAATTAACATCTTAAGGGAACTGAAGAGTCAGTAGTCCAACACCAATAAATGCTACAGATAGATCCAGGAATGGAACTTGATAACATACTGAAGTTTGAGAACTCCATTACCAACAAGAAGAGGGACAGAAAGGGTAAAGAATACACTTTTCATGATTTGTTTGCATTTGATAATATTAATTTAATTCTTAGGAGGTTTAAAAATGCTTTTGAGATTTCCACCTCAAGTCGCACTCACATGATATTTTCATTTAGAAGCCTCGAAGTTTATGCCTTGGGAGCCAAGCATATTAAGGCTTGACATAATCTACTCCTAGAGGCTACCTACTTGCTAAAAAAAATTTCACAAACCCTTTTCTCAAGGTGGCTAAAGAAGAACCAGCAACTCGAAGTCATTAAAATACAAGGCACTGCTAAAAATTGGTCTTGTTCCTGAGTTATAATGTCAGCTTACTGGACTACACGAGTCTTGTAGAAACTCGGCCCTGCTAACTTGGCTTGAGGTTAAAGTAGAACAACAAAGATTAAATTCCTCATTTGGCTTAGTAGTTGGATACTTGCTGCTGTTGTTGGTTATGTCGTTATAATGGTCGTCATTTGTTGATAGCAGTTGCTTAAAGGATAAAAATAGTGTCAGGATAAAATATTGATAATTGTAATCTGAAAATATCAGTAAGCAAAGTCTTTAAAAGAGTAAAAGATAAATTTGCACTCCCCCCCCCCCCCAATATACTATTTTTTTCAATCTTTCCTTTTCTCGTAAAGCCAGTCTTTAAAAGAGTAAAAGATAAATTTGCACTTTTTTTCCCAATTAGATTTTTTCTATCAAACGAATCTCAACTTTAAATATGAAGCAGGTTGGTCCCCAAAGACCAAATGTGTTCAAAATTTCAGTTAAAAGTATCACGCATCTCTCACATGAATATTTAATGAATTGGAACTTATCTAATCACTTTATAATAATAATAATAATATTAACAATTAATTAATTAAATTTACAAATTGAAAGAAAAGGAAAATATGAATTTCCCCATCACCAATGTTGTTTTCCATTTGACATTTCCCACGTTCATCCTCGCCCCTCTCCCTCCCCCAGTGTCCAGCTCAGTCCCTCTAAAGGATAAGTAATCATTACAAAAACTAAAAAAAAAAAAGTTTTAAAAGATGGCTTTCACTATGCACATAATTCATCAAGGTTACGATAAAATCTGTAAAAATAAATGTTTTCATCTATTGACAATTTACCACAAATACGATAACATTTCATATCATTGAAATGTCAGCTCATAATATTCCCAAAATCAGTTACTCTACCCTACGCATAAATCACAGGCACTTTAATAGGAGCCTTGTGGGTGTCTTTATTGATAATCATGTTAAGTGAGTTTATTAGAATAAGGAACATAGTTCAGAGAGAGCAAATTAGGAACACACATTCTGGAATGATGCAAATGTGCAAAAACAGACAGAAAGAGTTCAAATGGAATTACAATTGACTGTTGACATCAAGTTTATCAATGTCAACTAACTTTGATAAAACACTAAAATTGGCCGTTGAAGGCTAAAAAGATCTAACTAAATGCCTCCAGTAGCCTCACCAAACAACCTCTTATCTAAGAGCATCTATAATGCTAAACTTTTCACATTGAATAATTTTTCCATATGACAATTAATGTATGAAATTTATTTCCACATAGGATGAATGTTTAATGAAAAGAAAGAGAATGTCAGATGTCATCTCCAATGCATTATTTGATTATTTCTAATCTCATAGTCATGCCCATGTGGTATTTCTTTTATTTAAATAAAATAAACTAAAAAAATAGCATTTAACCAAAATTGCTTAGTCATCATGTTAAACACTCTTTCAAGTGGTAAAAAGTGGACTTGAAACTTTCTTCATTATTGTTTCCATGTCATCATGATAGATTCCAAATTTAAAGCATTGGAGATAAGAATATTGGCACAATGTCTTTCTTAATGATGTGGCAAACATTTTTGAATGTGAAAAGTGTAGCATTGCAGATGCTCTAAACTGTGCACTAGAACTATTTTTCCGAGTAATAAAAATTACCCGTTAATATCCAATATCGAGAAACAGGGTCAAACAAAACTTTAAACAATAAATGCCAAAATAAAACATACCAGGATCCGACTCAATGGTGCACCAAGACATGATTTTTAATCCAACTGCTGCTATATTAAACGATAAATTAGGTTACAAAACGCACAATTTTGCATCAGTAACATAAAAATTCTCCCCGATACTCGAAAAGTGCATAACACAAGAAATAAAGATTTCAAGTCAACCTCACAAGAAAAATCTCGAAAAAGATATCCATCTGAAATCAGCTAATACAAATTGAACACAGTATTTGCAATCCAGTTGCCTCGAAATTTAAGCAGCATAACCCAGCAAATTGGGCATAAATGACTATACCTCAAATTTCTATGGCGCGGTGGAGAGGACGGTTTTCTAGGCTCCGGGGTTCTTCCAATGTTATAGAGAGCGGTAGAAGATGGATGTGTTTCGAGTCTGTGGATGGTAGGGTTCAATCGGGTGGGCCATGGAGCAGGAAATTTGACATAAATTAAATTCCAAGTCAAATTTAATAATTAATTTAGCTATATATTTTATGAATCTCACAATTTTTTAACTACATATATCAAAATTTGTTAAAAATATAATTTTAATTTATACCAAATTGGGGCATAAACTGGTTTATTTATGATTTTGAAGTAAAATGTGTGGTTAAAATGTGAAAAGAAAAAATTTGAATGGTTAAAAAGTAGTTTGGAAAATTATGTGATTTATAAACCGTTTACCAAACTATTGCGCGTGACGAAGCGACGAGGCTGACTTTAAGCTTAAGCACTAAAAAAATCCAAACAATGCGCTAATGAAGAGTGAATGTGAAACTTAAGTATAAGAGTCCGTTTGGTCTATGGAATTTTTTTTTATTTTTATGGTTTTTACTTTTTATGAATGGTTTAAATTGATTTGAAAAGTAAAAAATTGTGAGATTGATCAAAAATGAATGATAGAGATTGAATTTGAAAAATTTTGATGAAAATAATTGATACACTAAAGAAGTTCTAAATACACCTACTAATAGTAAGCGGACTTTTTAAACTAGAGGACATAATAACTCAAACAGTTGAACGGAAAAATAAATAGCACGTGTGTTGCAACCAATATTTTTCTAAAAAACTTGTTTTATTGATCGATCAGTCACATTTTACAATTTTTATATTTAAGCCTCTGTTTGGAAAATCATAAAAAAATTATTTTTAAACAATATAATTCTCCAAGTTACTTTTTAACTGTACACATTCTTTTTATACTTTTTAACTACATATTTCACCTCGAAAATATTAAAAAAAATGTTTTTAAACACAAAAAAATTAACAAATTTGGGTATGTATAGACTCAAATTTTTTTAATTTGACAAACATGTTTAAAAACAAAATTTTTTCAACAAAATTTCTCAAATCACTTTTTCACTAGGGGTGTAAGGGGTCCGATTTTACTGATTTTTGACATATTTTAAAATCAAATTGCTTAAATCGATTTAAAAAAAACTCAAACATAAACCAAACTATTTAAAACGGTTTGAGAACAGTTTGAGAAAAACTCAAACCTAAACCTAACGATTTGGTCTTATTTTAAACTGCCTATTTCATCATATATTTTTTGCGTGTCTACTTTAAGCCATTAGTTTATTTATTTAAATATTTGTATACTTTATTGACAATAAATCTACTATAAATTAAAATACTAACTAAATCAAAACGAAAGTACGATAAAATTACAATATAGTTATTTTGTCGATCTTTTTAAACTAAGATGTTACAAATAAAAGTCACGACAACGTTATAATACAAGTATATAAGAACAAAAAAAATAACATGATGCCTAATAAGACCTTCGTGATCATCATATATAGAAAAAACAATGTTTATTGATTAGATAGAGAGTATAACCAGACACAATAAAAAAAGTTTATTGATTAGATAGAGAGTACATAATCAATATAACAATTACATAAACTTATCATTATCTGTTATTACGAACTCAAACCATTCATCGAATATATTTAAATGGAGATTATTGGATTTATTTAAATTTTGAAGTATGGTAATTGTCTTGTTGGGTAATAAATGTAATATAAATTAACAAAATACACATATAACTATTGAATTTGACATATTGGCTGAATTTTCAAAAAAATTCCATTTTTTTAATTTTTATATATTTTTTCGTCGGTCTGGTTTGGTTTCAAACCGTAATTAAAAATTTTAAACATAAACCAAACAATTCTTGACTGGTTTGGTTCAATTCAAAACAATTTTGCTGACGGGTCTACATGGCACCAATTCGACGATTTCTAAAATACAGTTTCGGTTCAGTTTTCCGATTTAACGATTTTTGCTTACAACCCTATTTTTCACCACCCATTTTTTCTCTCCACTTTTTAACTACATATTTTTAAACACAAAACTTTTAACAAATAGAGTTTTAACTTTTTTTGTCTTGCTATATTTTTTTTGTAATTTTGTCTTTTGTAATATGTCATTCTTATTTTCTATTTTGAGATTAATGTCGTATTGAATCCGTATAAATAATATTTTTAGTATAATTCTTTTTTTTTTTTTTTTTTTGAGAAATTGTCTGTTTTTTTATACTATGAAAAGCGAAGAATTGTTCAGTTAAACTTTCTATATAAATTTATCATTTTTATATTTGTAAATTTATTACTATGGAATTTTTTTTTTTTTCTTTTGAGAAATTATATGTGAATACTATGGTTAATAATGAATTTTATATTTTCAATCATTCTTAATTTTAATAGTTGCGTACATGTTATATGGTATACAAATTTCAGTATAGTTTTTTAATTCCAGCATTGCACGTTGTCATATCATGATAATTTTTAGATTTACGTAATTATTATTTTGACTATTTAATTTTATAAGTAAAAAAATATAGTTAAATACAAATATTCATTGGTTTAAGTTAAATACGTATTTATAATTATTGTGATTGATATTTTTGGATGAAAATTGGAAAAACCTAAATTCGAGAAGAGAATGCAGAAATTGTGAAAAATATATATTAGTCTTCTACCAAATTAATATTGTACCATAATATTACATCAAACATGATATATCATTAAATAAACTACTAAATTCATATTTTATTTGAAATTAATAATAGCTCATACAAATTATTAAAGTTAACAGTCATGTATTACTTAAATATATAAATTGACTTACTAATAAAAAAAACTATTATAATTTGAATTAGTTATATTATTTATTAAAATTTAATAGTTATTGTGATATAAAATTATTTTCATACATTTTGAATTTGTGTTAATTATGTATAAGCATTAAAATTCTATAAATACTTATCAAAATTGATATTTTTAAATAACTTCTGTGCATCACAGGGAAAAAATGCTAGTTATGCATTGAAGTTAGGGAAGGAGAAATTTTTGTACAATTTTTATTTCATGGAAATTGGATTCTTTGCTCTTAAAATGATAATGTCCCGCACAGGTACTAATGATTATTCGACATTCGTCTCCCAAAATACGACGACCACGTCCAGCAATAGAAGCACTCCAAATTACATAGACCAACGAACCTTATACTTTGAACTCTCTTCACATAAAACTCGACTCCAAATAAATGTTAAATTTATTTCTAAGTGAATATGCATCAAAATGATAATGCAATAAATGGAAAATGAATTAAATGATAAATCCAAGCATATAAATCTATTTATAAATGTTGAAAAGTTGTTTCTCAAAAGACACATCCTTTGAAATTTGTCTTAAAATAAAGAGACACAATATTGGAAAATAACAATTTCAAAAGTCACAATCTTTCATATAAAAAGACACATCTTTTCATTTAAATTAATTCTAGAATATTTTATAATATTCTAAATAAATATATATATATATATATATATATAAAAGTTGATGAAATATATGATTAAAATAGTGGATTTCATGAAATGTGTATTTAAAATATTAATCATAAACTTTAACTTAAAATTTTTTTTCAATTTTTAACTGAATCAAATTATGAGATAAAACTTTCAGAATATCAGTTAAATTAATTTGAAGTGTAGAAGATATCGAAAATACTAATTTGCACCAAAAAGATATTATTGCATAGAGGAATTTTATCGTTGTAATTAATTTGAATTGAGTGATCTTATCAAGGAAAGTAATTTCTTCGAATAATTGTTATCCACGTTTAAAATAGTTTACACATAGTAGTGATAGAATTATTTTAAATTTTAGTGTTTCAAAGGAAATTTAACAAAGAATATTTTAAATTAGTGTTTCAAGAGAGATTTAAAAAAGAAATGCTAGTAGAACTAGACGTTTCAAGCACTATAGGTCCCTTCCTTTGGGAAGTCATTCTAGGTAATGAAGTCAAGAGAAGAAGGTTATGTCAAATATTATGTGGATAATAAGGTAAAAGTCGCGCTTTTCTTTGTCTAAAATATGTTATTTAACGCAATCATTACTATTTATATATCAATTTATAAACAACATAATTTCTCAAATCACTTTTAAATCACACATTCTCTTTCCACTTTTCAATCATATATTTTACTTCAAAAATATAAACAAACAAATTTATAATTACTACAGTGTTACGGAACAAAGTAAGTTTCATAGTTAAACAAAAAGCTCCTAATTTATGTGAGCAATGGGAGTTTATGTTGAAGTTGTTACTGGTTTCTGGGCTGAAATGTGTTCTTCCTATATCCTCGTGGATATCTTCATAAAAGCACATTAGATCTAGAATCAAACCGTGTGTGACCCTAATTTGAACTTTTTAGCTTGCCAACAATTTCAATAAGAAAAGACTAGGCATGTTGAACTTTATACTTGAGTAGAGATCAAAACTTGTTAATGCTCACTCACCTCATTTGCCTCATTAGGTTCTATTTGAGATAATATATCTGCGCACGCGCTATTCTATGCATTGCAAACCCAGAGAGGCCAAGACACATGACATTCATTCTCCATCACTGCTACTTCTTTTCACAAATTATACACTTGGCAATTTCTAACAAGAGCAACTTGCAGCTGCAGACTTGGAATATAACAGAGAAAGATCCCAAAAATTGAGTTGTTACATAACCCTATACAGATTATTCTTTCTAAAAATTGAAAACTCACTCACCAGATTGTTTAGCAGATCTACTATTGCCTCTTCCTTTGATCCACTGAAGTGTTGCAAGAGGTCAGATAGTGAAACCTGCACATTTTTGCTGTTACCTTCTCGAGGAAGAATATAGAAATATGGTTACCATATATTGATTGAAGAGGCTCAACACTTACCCCGTCATCAAAATTCTCAAGCCAGCATAATATGGAACTGTGTTGCCTCGACTGCAGCAGATTGTCCAGCTTGTGCCCCATCAATTTTTTGGCGTTTCCTAGAATTTGGTGAACCATCAGTACCACATACTGACTGTTCTGTGTTTGCACTCCCTATGAGGATATCAGAAACTGTGACTTCAGATTTCCCGAGTGAACTACCACCATTCACATTGTCCACAAGTGATTCACCATTGGCTTGACCTCTACTCCAGAGTCTTGATGATGTCCTGATGATATAAATTCAGTCGATATCCCCATCTCTTGCATCACAAAGCAGGACTTGATCTGGCTATAAGTTACCAAGTTGTATAAACAGAATTATCATACATCACCACAACACACATGGAATCTTAGTTCATTTAATTGGTATATCATAGGATGCACGATCCACAATATTAATTTTCCGTGAATTTTGGTATGCATTTTAAATTGTTCTTTAATAGTAAAGTTAATCTGCCTTACTAAACATGCTATGATTATGTTAATGCATCCCTCCAAATATTCAATCCATAAAGCTTACTTCTTCAGGTAATTCAGTTTTGATAGGCTTTAGCTTCTCTATGCCAACTTTTGACACAACATCCTGAATATTCGTAAATATCTGATGTGTCAATCCAATCTCCTCACAGAATCTGGTCCAAGCAATTGTACATCCCTTTCTTGCAGCTTCAAGAAGATACTCAATTACAGTTTGTTCTTTTATTGGAGCTGCTCGACTGGGGAAGTTCTACAAAGAAGAAAGTGAAAAAAAGTCCATGCTAAACTAGGCGTAACTTAATGACAAGCAATTGTATTAAGACATACGGCAAATTTATGGAATGTATAGCCATCTACTTGCCACATTTTCCAAGCTTCAAACTTTGCCGGAGATACTCTCTTGTTGTTTGGTACTGAGCGGACCTTTCTTGGCGTAGGAGTTGGAGCATTTGGCTCCCGGTCAAAAGCAAGATTCAAATGTTTTGATAGATGTCGAATGCTTCGTAGCCAACAATCTCCATGTGAATTTAGAAAGTGCTACAACAAATAATAAAAGCTTCTAATTGAGATATAATACGCGTCCCAACATGCATCCAAATAAAAAAAAGATAGCATAATCAAGAGTTTTAATATGATGATTCTAAAATATAACTCACACCCCCAACTACAGTATGTTGATCATGTTGCCTACTATTTTTATCACAAGTTGCAGGCCACGTCTTGAAAACAATTGGTTGTACCACTCGATTTAAAAGCGATCAGTTAGTAAATATTGCAACAAATATTTGAGCAAATATACCAAACACAAATATATTTGTAAAAAAATCCTATAGGTCAAGCAAGAGGATAAAGAAGATGCTGAAGAGTTGACGAGTCTCTATGGCTAATTTAGAAGTTAAATCAAGCTTAGTAGCAGCCATCTTACCTATCTGATTCCTGAAACCCAACCCTCATTTGTAAAATTGGAAGATCTTCAATCTGTTTAGAATGAATGCTCTACTGATAGCAAACAATGTATTTTTTCCTCTAAGTTTAAAGATGATGCATTATTGCAAGAACATTATGAAGTCGTCTTGACTTCACAGTAGTTCAAAGGAGAAAGAGGAACATGTTCTAACTAATCTGAGTGAGATAAGGTATCAATTTCAATTCAATTATGATTTTCCTTCATCTAGAATAAAATCAGCAGTTATTAATTAAGGTATAAACCCAACTGGACCATTGAAATGTACTAAGTGAGCATATTCCAAGCATGTACAAGATCCTGTTAAGCTAAAGTGGAATGGACCGAGAAACATTGCTATTAAGTACTTAAATTATACCTGGTTCACACCATCTATATTTGCTAGCCTTGCTCGAGTTGACGGCCTTGTCAATGCTATCCTTCCTAATGTTTGATCACCACATATTGCATATCTGCAACCTAAAACAGATCAATAGACAGCCTTGCATTTCCTCAAAAGTACAGTTGTACAATAATGTAGGCTCTGTTTGTTAAAAGTTTTTGTGTTTAAAAATATGTTTTTTATGTTTTCGGGGTAAAATATGTGATTGAAAAGTGGAGAGAGAAAAGCCAGTGATTAAAAAGTGATTTAGGGAATCGTATTGTTTAAAAACATGTTTTTAAATGACAGTGCTGCAATAATACAGGTGCATCGCAGTTAGAATATACTCCTGTCACACTATTGTCCCAGGTTGAGTTTTCATCTACATTTTGAGGAATAGTTTTGCTACACATAAATCTAAGAAATGAAGCTTGGCAATTAGTATGCCTGTTCCTGTGTTAACGACTTTTCAGGTGTCCATCTTAGATTAATATCATATTAAGATTAATTGCACTTCAAAAAATGGGGTCGATATCGACCCCAAAAGTCCAATATGATATAGGTATGTGATACAGGGAGTAGCAGCTCTAAGAACAATAAAAAAAAAATAAAGAGACAAACTCACGGAGCAGTTCCAATTTTTTTTGCCATCTTCATTCTCTCTTCTAGGAGCATTTTATAGAACTGTGCCTCTGCCTGAACTTGTAAGCATAAAAGTCAGGTTTTGGCCCAAGTTAAATTGTTGAAGACGACAAAAGAAATGTCTTCAGGTAAAAATTTAAATAGAAGTGCATAGAGTCCTTTAATTCACGTGCAAAAGATGTTTAGGATGGTAGAAAATCCTACCAGGGACAACCCCTCGGATTTAAGTGGAGCCAAACCATCGACTTCAGCATCACCAACTACATCTGTGACTTTCGTATCACCAATTACTTCTGAAGGTGATGGCTGATATAGTGGAGGCTGATGATCAGGACTGCAAGAATTCAAGAAGTCCATTCCTTTTGGTCCAACACTGAAGCATGAAAGGAAAATCACAAATCAAATTTTATTCACATTAGAATCTTACTAATTGGCTGCAAAATGTCCAATATTGATGTTTTATTATCGCTCAGGAGAAGCACAGTATTTGGCTTGCCCATTTGTTTTATTTACCAAACAAGCTTTGTATTTTGCGAATTCTACATTTCTGATTTACACAAATTCGTACTTTGCATCCTGCAGCAAAAAAAATCTATAAAGATGACCGTAGGGAAATTTTACACCTGTAAATCTTTCATCCTAATATGAACTGACACAATTTATCTCTTAAAAATATTCACCAGATATTTTGGACAAATATGAGCTTTTTTGGCATTAATTGTTCATGAAGAGACAACTAATGAACGTGAACAAACATTTTGATCTCATCACAAGCACCGCTGAATTAGACTTGCCCTGTGAAAGTATGTCCTGGCTCAGTTTATTCAATTGCACGCAATAATGACAGGCTGATAAAGGAAAACTGAGGTAATATGAGAGAAAGGTCTGACACCTGAACTTGTATCCACATTGGTGAATTACAAAAAAAACATGAACTTATTTTGGCTCTGTTTCTCACGACAACCATTGATACCACAACAATGGATTTTAGACCTCATTGCATTTTGCACTTGAAGGGATTGGAGCGTGCTACCAAGTGAAGAATTATGCAGGACAAAGTTCTATGTTATATGCAACAATTATGTGCATCCTTAGGAAGGGGTGTGATTTCAACTTGAACATAACGGAGGTGGATTACGGAAATTATGAGCGAAATATAAGCTTACCTAAGAGCCAACATCAGGCCATTAGTACAACTTGTTAGAAGTGGATTTAGGCTATACTGCATATTGCAGGCGGTGGGCTTGGATGCTACTATCAAGTCAAATGGGCTTACGGATGACGTGTGAGACAGAGCGCAGTATATTTTTACACCTCAAAACACATAAGCCATGTTTGACAATCATTATTAGAAACTCATTTTTCTACCATACTCATTTTCAACCGTGCAGTCATACAATAAAATATTCCGCACATAAAACAAGAATATTTCCCTACCTTTTAACCAGAAACTCTCCTAGAAATCACTATTCAAAAACTTATTTTTCCTAAATAATGTTTATCAAACAGGGGCATACAATAGTCAGAGAAAGAAATCTACCTTACAGTTTTGAATACGTCTCTGAAGGTCTCAACCAAATAATCTGCACACAACATAAAATAGCCATTAAATAACTGTTCAAAAGTATAATTTGAAAGGATTCAAAAGTGAAAGTAATCTACAAACATGATCAAAGAAAACCAAAAGGAAATGGTAATCCAATGTCACTACTTCTTGACTGCATCCAAGTACAGAGCATAATAGAAGGATAGGGAGCATAAGTAGTGCAAATTTCCTTTACCTTAAAGTAGGCACTACAATTTAGCCTCTGTTCGGCAAAAAGAAACTCTTGTTTATAAACAAACCGTACAAACATTTAGTGCCAATTGACCGAATTTTTGACTTCCAACTATGCATTGTCAGAATATGGACCAGGCCTACAAACTGTCATTTCATCGAATATGACAATTGGATGGTTGGGATTTTCTCCAAAATACCCTTCAATTTGAAGACAAAAAACAAAAAATTCATGTTTGGAGGGCATTATGGTAAATCTTCAGCTGGATTAAAACTCAATTTGGTACCCAACCCCTGCAATGTCTGATGAAAACTTGACCTTGAATTCTCGAGAAGTGCGCTCGTTTATAAACTGCCATGAATTTTTATTTTTTTTACTGAGCAGATAACGTTTCTGCATATTTCTTTCTTTTATAAGCAACAGGTTCTTAATTTTGGTTTGGCGTCATAAAAATACACGCAATATTTCAGGAGAGCAAGCTGCTGATATTTTTCATCAGAGGTTAGGCCAGAATTAGAAAAGGTAAAGTTCCAATGCAATGCTTTGTGGTCAAATAAAATCATTTAAGTGAAAAAAATATTTATAAACAAAGTTCTTTCTTTAGTAATGTCTTTAAAATATCAATGACCCAATAAAATATTCATCTCCATACTTTTTTTTTTGTGTATATTCCAAAACTCAAAGGGCTAACCACTGAATATACTCAGACTGTATCGAGGTCGCATTTTGCACTTCTGCAGGATTGAGATTTTAGCTGAATATTTGAGCTAATAAATTATTCTGGGTCTCTCTATTTGCATTCATATTTGCTTACCTTATTGACCTAGAATATAATAATAAAAGTAAGCACAGATCAACAGCACAATATGGTTCTTTTCATTGCTCCTTAATGGATGCAATGTGGTATTTACTTCACTTCTTTCTTCTTAGTAAAGCAAAAACATCTATAAACACAGATCCTTGATACAAAGGGTACTTTCACTTACCACTTGAAATCAACTGATCAGCTAGAGTCTTCCACCAATTTGCTGGCATCTCTTTCCCGAGGCCATGGAATGGAAGCTTATCAAACTGAGCATCAAGAATTTTCTTGGACTGTGACCAAATTAAAGGCACTAGTGTAAATTTGCAATGACTGAACCAAAAGATCGGTGAATAGATTTAAGTAGTACACGCAACTGTGGAATTAACTCTACTTTCGAAAGCCAATTGTTCAAAACAAAGAAAATGAATTCATCATATCCAATGAAAATTGGTGGTCACCCTTCTAACCTTATTACTATTGTCTAATTACTTATATAACAACCTTGGTTCCCATACATGCCATGGAAGAATATCTATACACTATCATAGATTTTCATAAGAAAGCTTACTCGAGATCCACGAAGAACATCTACTGGCAGATTGAGACCCCACTGACCACCACATGCTTTGATGCAAGTCATTAAAAGAAATGCCTCTCGAGACATATCACTCTCATTCTTTGAGCTAGTGCAATTATCACAGGTTCCTGCACACATTTGGCTACTACTAGGATCAAGGTAATTCAAAAGATAATTTCTGGAATAAGGTGACCTAAATTATGGATAAATTAAAAATATAGAAAAGGTCCAAAGACCAAAAATCTCTGGCCAATTTTTTTTTTTTTTTTTTTTTTCCCCTTCTTCCTTTCCAAATCTGTTGAGTATGAAGCACATAAAGAATTATTGTTGACCAAAAACAAAGCTTTAAACAACATATTTCCCCATGATAACTTCAGATAGGAGAAAATATCATCATCTCAATCTGTTACTGTTAGTGCCCAAACAGACTTTCTTAGACCAATTTAAAATGAAACGAAAGCAATGACCAAAGCTTTGACTCATGTGGCTGAATACAAAGCAATCATCCGGGAAATACGCCAAAACACATGGGTCTTGCTGCTTGTATCACTTCTAATCATAGATGTGGGAACCATAAAAAATTTAAAAGCTTGAAGAAGAGAAACTTACAGTGCCTTCATAAGAAATGCCATCACAAGCATACAAAAACTATATTTCCACTTGCTTAAATGTTAATGACAAGATGTAAGAATGAACCCAGATAATATTTTGGCAAAAAGGGAGCAAAACTTTGCCTATTAAATGGAATGCATGTAGACATAAAAAATGAGCTGTACTCTACCTAGTCATGTACATCCACATATACAATGCAGTATCTCTAAGCTGTCATTCTTATCTTTTCGCATACCTTCCTATTGATATCTCATGCATTCTTTACTTACATTCCCGTACCTTTGTTATCTATATTTTATTCCCTTTCTCTTGTTTTTCATCTCTTTCTCAGACAGTAATATGCTATACTGAGCCTTGCACTGATTTATAAATGCAATCTGCCTCGTACCACTTTTATCATCAATGATTTATATTTTTAATGCAATATTTTCATGATTTCTCAATCAATTATATTTCACGTATTTTGTTACTGCACTTGACAATTTAAAGGTCAAATGCTACTCATACCACAATTGACAGTGCCATAATTCTCTCCAAAGTACTCCAGAAGATACTTTCTTCTGCAAACTGTCAGCAAACAATAGCGTTGTGCTGCCATGAATGACTCCATAATTGCTTTTCTTTGCTCTGCCTGGTAGATTCATACATGTACCATACATTTAAGCAATACAGAAACAACCTTAAGAAATTAATGCTGGGAACTAGTATATAAAATATTTAATTTATGAAACTCTCAGAATTTCAACAAAAGAAAAAACATACTGTGCGTGCTTCTGAACAGTAAAAATCGACTTTCCCAAAGTCGCTTCTTGCATAATAAAGCCAGCAGGTTGAAGGAATGCCATATCTACCACATCCCCCACTTTCTTGATAATATGACTCCAAACTCTTTGGGCAGCCGAAATGTATCACGTGTCTAATGTTAGGCTTATCGATACCCATGCCAAATGCTATAGTTGCAACCATGACATAAAATTCATCGCTGATGAATGCCCTGAAATGCATCAAAATTTCAGTTGCCAGTCTGACCAGATAAACAGTAATTGCACAAAGAATAGTGAAGGGCACAGACCATTATACATCCTCTGACAAAATAAACTAAACAAAAATATTAATCAATACAAATACATATATTCAGGAATAACTGAAAGAAAAAAGCTACTGAATAGTAAAACCTGTGTGAATCCTCACGTGCTTTATTAGACATTTGTCCATGGTAGATTCCAGCCTCAATTCCGTCCTTGTGAAGGAACTTGAAAATCTAAAGAATCATGATTTAATAACCCAACTCAGAACATCTCATCACATTTTTTTTTTCCAGATCTTTCTAGAAGACCATGAGATAGATAAAATGATTGGCAGTTAGGTAAAAATCCACGCGCATGCTTACGCGTGAGAACAAGAATATAAAATGTGCAAATCTAGAAGCAAAAATAACCTTTTCAGCATCTTTGACAGTTGTACAATATACTATAGTTGAACTTCTGCTGTTTGTATATTTAGAAATCTCCTTCACAAGCTCATCCAAGAAAGCTGAACTGCGGTCGGAACATTTAACGCCATAGAAGAGATTTTGACGATCAAATGAGCCAATAGTTACATCAGGATTTTTCATCTTCAGTGAGTTTATAATGTCAGTGCGGACCGTGTAGAAAACAAAGTCTCTTCAAAGGTTTTACGAGACTGGTTTTAAATAAAAGCAAAACCATAGTGAAAAAGAAAATCTGAGCTGATAGATTATTGGACTATATAAAACTAGGACAAGAAAGATGATGAATAGTTTATGAATTTCCACATATTTTGAACTTAGATCATGTTTGGTCGGTTGGTCCCAATCTTTTTTTTTTCACATTTTCCCTCAAATTCATTTTCAACCACACATTTATATGGGACCCATCACTCACACATTTCAACCATAAATTCTCCCAAAAATTCAAAATTCCTCCAAAACTCTCAACACCAAACAACCTCGTGGTAACATTGTGAACAAGAAATAGATGAGAAAACCCAAAAATAGTTGGCAATATCCGAGAACTACCTGAATAAGAAAGTACTGTAATTAATATGATTGAGACCTTATGAAAAGTTTTGCAATGTAGTATAATATCGATAAGGCTGTGGATTTTTCCTCAAAAACAGAATTTGCAGAACCAAAAGGCTTAATTACTGATTAGAATGCTATGGGCAACCAGAAGGATTAGAACAATGAGATACAATATGGAAAAACTATCTCAAAATGCAAAAACCTACTTTTCAGTAGCAGTTGCCGTTAAGCCAACAAATGGAACATCTGATAGAACATCCCGCAGCCTACCTAGTTTTTTATACTCCACCCTATATTACAAATGGAAAGAGCCATGTTAGTAGAAACATATAGAAATAAGACTAAATAGAACAACCAACAGGAGAAGGGTCAGAACAGAAAGTAGCACAGATATAACAAATATGAACAATAAGAAATTATTAACACTTGAATAGATGTTTATTCTGAATGAATTGACTAGTGACAGAAACTGTCATTACATACTAGATCCACGTAGTCAGTCTTTATTCATCATCAATCGACTCATTGCTCATGACCCATGATTCTAAGTTATTGTCACTCCAAATCCCATTCGTATTTTTCATTAATATCATTATAACATAAAAGCTCGTGTGATGAAAGCCTTGGATAGATGAGAAATCCCATTCATTAAACAAACATAAAAACAACAGTGGCATCATGCATTCACTTGTCTTTGAACCAAAACTGGTTTACGAAGGTCCTAATCCAGTCTTCAAAACATGGCCGGTACAATTGCATACCTACTCTATTTTAGATGAATTTTCAGATCCATTAAAACTTCTGACTTTGGAGTGTCACAGAAATCATGCCCAATGGATTTAAATATTAAGAAAATAATCATGGAACGTTAAACCATTGAAGATCTAACCTGAAAGCATGACCCCACTCTGAAATGCAATGTGCTTCATCAACAGCCAGGAGACTTATTCCTGAAATTAGCAATCTGGACCAGAAACTGCAGTAACATATAGAATAAAATTCCCTCCAAAAAAGAAAATAGAGGCGAAAGATGTGGAAAATTGCAAAAGTAAAATCTAAACACTAGCGGTAAATTAGGAAAAAGGGAAGAGAAAAAGTTTTGGGATGGCACTGTCCTGATCATCATTTGCAACAAAGGTAACACATGAAAACAATGTCACGTGGTTTAGTGGTTATCTACTTATCTTCAGCTTAATGAACCAGTGTCCAAAAGGAAACTAATATATTCCTAATTTAGAAAACAAGACAAACAAAGGAGACACAAATTAGAAATTAAACCTTAATAGACTTATATGCATGTGCATTTGATAAGTAGAATAGCCACCAATGCAATTATTGCAGAGATAGTAAAACAAATGAACCAAGTTAAGACCTTTTCATTAAAAAAATTATTTATTTTCGGCTTACCTGGTTGTAAGCACGCAGGCCTTCTCTGGAGTCATGTACAATATATCATACTGACCACTTTCAGCATTACCCTGTGCACTATGGTTAGTCTGAGCACTTGAGAGATACTCAGCTCTTATACCTCTTTGCTTCAATGCCATTACCTAAACGTCATGACTAAGATACAATTTTTTTTTTTTTTAATAATCAAGATTCACCCATACATGTTCAAAAGAATACCAAGAAGATAAAGCACAAACCTGATCTTGCATCAAAGAAATAAGAGAGCTTATGACTACAGTAGTCTTTTTCGCAATCAATGGTGGCACCTGATAGCTTAGTTTATTATTCAGAAAAATGGTTAATTAGAAGTATATTTTCTTCGAACAAGTAAGTGTAATAAGATTCCAATGCAAAAAAAAACAGTAATAAATTAAAGCTTACCACAAGGACTTGCCACTGCCAGTGGCCATAACCACCAAACAATCTTTACCATCTAAAATTTTCTCCACAATTTCTTTCTGGTAGGGGCGAAATTTCGAAAACCCAAAACATTCATGTACTAAAAAATAATAAAAACATTAAAAACTTTGAAGAAAAACTTAAGCGAATAAATTTTAAAAAGTAAAATTTTGAGAGGAAATGAACCTTGAGGGTCGACTCCATTTTCTGTGTTTGATTTTCGAGTGATGAATCCGTTGAGAAGGAGAAGAAAAACAGTAATAGAAATTGTGAACTTTTTCAATTGGAAGTGCTGTAAATTTGGAGGGTATACACAGGTTTTTTTCCCGCCTTACGATGCGGCCCGAGGCCTTTATTTTCTGTTTATTTTAGATTGTTACTTGCGATACACACCTACATATATCAAATTTATATTTTAACATATGAAATGAATATTTAATTTTAAATGAGAAATGAATGAAAACAATTAATTACAAAGGTACATTACACATACCTTAATTATTTTTTAATTTTTTTTACGATTCATATGTTTATCGTTGCAGGAATTTCTTTAAATATTGTAATTTGAGTTGATTTAAAACTTCAAATGGAAAAGAAAAATTACATTTAAATAAAATTTGTAATAAGTAAAAAAAATAGATATATCTGTGATTAACGCTTAGAATTTTATTAAAACGAAAATGAAAAGAAAAAGAAAAATAGATTGATGAACGTTCTTATTTCATTATCTTTCATTATCTTATTTTTTATTCTTAAAGAAGATTTTTCACAAGCCCAAATTAGAAAAAATGTCAAAAATACTTTCATCCAAATGATATTCAAATCTTTAAATTTAAGCAATCAATTTAAGAATTTTAATATAGACATACGTTGCAAATTATATGCAACGATACATTCAAGATGCAATAAAATTACACAGCAAATAACATATACCAGTGTGGCTTCACACAAGAAATCGAAACAATTATGCTAAAGAAATAAACCTTAAAAGATCAAAATTTCCTGGTTAAACCATATATTTATACCAGCAAAAAGAAAACCAAATATTCAATCCAATGCAATCAACTTTACAATCACATCCAGGGCAAATCGAGTTTTCATCATCTGGAGGAACTGTATTTAAGCCCAAAAAGGAATAATATTAGATCAAGAGATAAAAGTAAGAAGATATTTAGGACATGAGAAACAAAATTAGGCTGTCAACTGAATGAGTGGAATTACTGTCTTGTATTAGCAGATGTGGTTCTAAACAAAACTGGTGAAACCCACATTCACATGCTCCATGAAGAATAATGTCATTGTCAGTTGTTATATACTTATAGCCACATTTCGAACAGAAAATCTGAAATAGAAAAATATACTTGAACAATCCCAAACCAATTATGAACTATAGACACAAAACTAAGTCGTGTTTTGTGCTGATCATATATATACACATATGCTCCATGACACAACTTACATCAGATATATACACACATATGCTCCATGACACAACTTACATCAGATATATACACACATATGCTCCATGACACAACTTACATCAAAAATAAAAATGTAATTGCTTTGTCTCCGGAAAGTAATATCCGAAGTATAATTGAAATTGAAATCTAACTCTTTTGATTCATACATGCTTGAAATATTCTCCAGTGTAATTGAAATGCTAGCCACACTCAAATTTTGGAGGATTCTGAAAGCTTCCATAATAATTGCTTTCAAGCTCCTTGCTATTCATCTATCGATCTGCTGAAAAAGCAATGAAATTGAACACAAGATGTTGAATACATAAATTTAAGGACAATGTGATGGCTAGATATGAACCTTTAACTAAGTAAATGAAGCGGCAAGAGCCACAGGTAACATCCCACATGATTCTAGCCACCTATGCTATAACAACATCTAATAGCATCTCCATTCAACCCCACCTGGAGAATAGAAATAATTTGATCCTCTTCAGGCCTATAAATTCTTAAAGGTAAGATATTGCAAGAGCTCTTAAGGGAACACAGTCACTGCACAATAAAAAAAAAACCCCCATTGTCAATTTATCCCTTCAACTTATAATAAGGTAACGGAAGAGACCTTTCAGAGAAAAATGGAATGATAACTTCCCTTTTTTGTAGGGAGTGTGGATCTATCAAACCCAACAATTACACAGGATGAAATTAGGTGTTAACTACATAGCCAATAGTAAAAAATACAAACCTACTGCACTGCTAGCAGAGTCTTTGCATCTGTTTCCCGGCCAAAACTTTGCTGGCTTTGCTATGTACCTCACAATACCTTATGCTAGTTGTGATAGTCCTTCAATCTAATATTTGCATCATCGTTTTTGTCTTTAATAGAAAAACATATTCTTGATAAACTCAGAATCTTGATTTGTTAGCAAATGACCTATAAATGCTCATATGTTACAGTTATTGATTTTTGAATCAATAGTTTTCCATTGGTCCATTACAACAAAGTTGAAGTTAAAAATAACTTCAAGAATAATATAAAGACCAATTTATACAAAATTTCCAACAAATAGCTTTTTCATAGATTATAACTTTTTAATATTGTAAATCCCATGTAAATTTTTCTAGATCTTACAAAGTACAGACACAATAGTAGAATCTTTATCAAAATACTTCCCAACTTTTACATGAAAAAATTATCAAATTCATAAATTGGATATATAACACTATTGTTGATTGTATAGACGTAAAGAATTTATAAAAAGAAACTCTCAATAGTTTCAGGGGATGAATATTACCAATAGTTACAATCAATTCAAGAAAAGAACTCATTCCCTTTAAAAGTAATCAAATTCAAATCAATATCACAGTGCAAGCATACTTTTATAAAACTTATTGCTTGAAGATGAAATAATAATTAAAACCAAAATCATACCTTTTGTGGATCCACCCACCATGATCACAATAACAAATCTATCTTCTGAACTTCCTATTTTCTCCACCAAAACAAAGCAATAACTCAAAATATCCAAATTTCAAAATCCTCTGTGTAGCTTGCTAATAACTAAACACAGCTCCAAATTCTACAGTATTTGTGTCTTCTTCGACACTATAAACAAACCCAAAAAAAAAGTTTCAAAATAAATTGGAGCAATTAAAATTCCAAAAAAAAAAAAATTACCTCAAATTGATTCTTTTTTTCCCTATGGCACTAAAAAATTTTACCAAAATGCCACTCAACTGTCTCTGCAAGAAAAAATTATCAAAGTCGGAGAAATCTTGAATTTAAAAAATAAAAAAAAATAATATATATATATGATGTTAGAAGATTTATCTGTTTCAAATGGATAACGAACATGAATGCAAAGAAAAGCTAAAGATCCAACCTTTAAGACTCAAGCTACAGCCTTCTTTCTCTCAAGAAAGAAGCTACTTCATATGCTAATGCTATATCTGAATCTTTAAAGAGAAACCCAAAAACTCAAGCTTAGAATTTACTATCAATGATATTTGGAAAAGGCAATTAAATTACCACTAAACCTAGCAAGAGAACTTGTCGTTAGAAGAAGGCTCGGTAAGATCAATTTAAGACACACAACTACAAATATAGAATCAAAAGATAGTAGAATTTCAAACAAACAAAGTAAAATTCAGTGAATAAACTAAAACGTTTAATGAATGAAGCCTCATTTGGTTAAGAAAACCAAACCAAACCAAACATAACTTACTTTTCGATGATTTGCTTGTGCTGAGTAGGTGAACTCATTGGTCAACAAATTGATCACGGCATTAATTTTATCATGATCTCCTGCCTGCCAACACTAATTACTTCACTATCCCTTCCACCTAGAAGCCACCAAGCTAGAAAAACCAACATTTACACAATTTCAAAAAATTACCCCAAGAAAGATAAAACAAAACTATCATACAAACAAATACATATATGTAATCAATACATGGTGGTGACGTTTGCCTTTGTCCCATTCCCATGCCTGCCCTCTACTCTTTCACTAAAACATACCCTTTTGCAACTTCTCATCCCCCCCCCCCCAAAAAAAAAAAAACACATCTATTTCACCTGTGGTGAGGACCCTTCAAAGTGTAACACAATCAGACCATATTCAGACATATTAGATTGAGCATATAGTCTAAAGCAACCATGGCTAACTTATAGGGAATCAATTACAAATCATTCTTTTCCATATCATGGGACATAAAAAAAATAACAGCGGTGCACAACCACAAATAATAATGAAAGAACCAGAGAGGATATATTACCGGCTGATTTTTGCATGTCCAGCTATAATTCTATTGTTCTTTCCTCACATAAATACAATTTCTATCAATGTGAATCCGACATTATCAATAAAAGTTAAGCGAGGACAAAAATAAACTATAATAAATACATAATAAATGCCGAAAAATGTCCAAAATAATCAGTGTAGAACTTACTGTCCAAAACGGCCACCGAACCAACGCCGGACAGCCACGGGAGTTACTGCACCAAAATCAATGGGAACGGTCGAAGGTGCTCCTTGGCCTTCCAAACCGAAATCCGGTGTTATATTTTCGAAGTTCCGGTTAAACTTCTTCACGATGAAAAAATCAACAGCCGCAGCCGGAAACAATGACTTCCCACCAGTCAAGGCTTCGTTCTCGTCTCTCGAAACCACCAATTGACTATTGTGAGCCTTCGTCCAACCAGAAAAAGAAAATGAACTTTCAGCCAAGAGGGTTTCCTCCCGCAGTCGACCGATTCTTCTACACTGAGAGAGAAAGGTTTTTGGCAGAATACATCGATGCGTTTGGGAAATTTGCTGCGTTTGAAAATTTTGAATCGGTGGAGTGAAGCTTCGGCTAGAAAACGTTTCTGCATTTGAGAAATTTGAAAAAGAAAAAGTGAAGTGGAAGGATTCTGTGGGTGCACGTTTTCAGAGGCATATCTGTCTGAAAATATTTGTACAAATTGTATCAATATGTAAAAAAAAAAAAAAAAAATTATTTTTGTGAACTGAGCGGGAGTGTTTGGGCGGGAAAACTATTCCAACACTCTTGCTATTATATATTAGATAGATTATGCAAATGCAAATGCAAAATTTTTTCAAATGAGAGTTTTTTATTTCAAAAACATTACATTTTTTATATAAATAATTAAAAATAATTTATCAAACAAATCAATAAGCATCTGAATGGTCGACAAGTTTATAAACAATATATTTCTTCAAAATCACTTTTTAACTACATATTTTACCTTGAAAGTATCACATTTTTTATTTGTAAACAATTTTTTTTTTTACCAAAGCTAATTTATTACCTCTCTTTGGTATTGACATTCAGCCATGTTTGACCTCCATTTTTTTAAAACTCTTTTTTTCTCGTACTCATTTTTAATCACACTTATATAAAATAAAATATTCTACACATAACACAAAAAATTTCCTTACTTTTCAATCACACGTTCTCCAAAAAATTATTATTCAAAAAGCAAATTTCTCGTTAAAATCTTAAACAGATCGCACCTCATCCAACATCTTAAGTTGTAAGAGGACATTTATTTATTTTAATGTAGTTTTAAACATGTTTTGCTTTGTACGTATGATGCTTGTCGTGATGCACCAAAATAATAAATAATTCCTTACTTGCTAAATATTAATTAATAATGTAGTAGCGAGAGTAATGGTCGATCCCACGAGGAACGAAAAATAATTTTAGTTGTTCGATCAATTAGAATGGAATGGGGAGTTTTGTTGTTTGAAATTACTTGAATAAAAAATATGCATAAAAATAAACAATTAAATATGACTAGAGAAATAATATGAGAAGAAATCTTGTTCTCGGGTTCGGTTGTGCCCTTAATTAATGTTATGCTTTTCCTTGTAACGTGTTTATATTCCTATTCAATTATCAATCATAAATAATCAATCAGCTCTGATTATCTAAATTCTTCCTTATGTGTGTTAATTCAAAACAAGTTCTTCGAACCAATTCTAGCAACGGACAATCCTAAACAAACTCTTATGATTTAATGCACGACTAATATGAAAATCTAGAAGAATAGATTGAATTGGGTCGTTAATTTCACAAGCTCGAATTAATCAATACAAGTTGAATTATTACTAAACCTGCACGAGATTTATTTGCTACTAAAGCAAAGATTCAATGACAATTACGAATCAAGAATCTCAACATAGCATATTCATGAATCTAAAGATCAATAATCCAATTGGCCAAATTAAACTATTAATCAAATAAACTCAATTGAACATTCAAAACATAATAATCCAACAATTGAAATAAAGGAATAAATTCACGCTACTAATTTGTAGAAAAAGAAAATATCATAATCGAGTTAACACAACTTCCCCTTTGAACAAGACATAGAATTTAGCCTAGCATAATTGTGGTAGATTCTTCAAGTTGCTTCATGAATTCCATTGTTGTTGATATTCTTGCGCTTGAAAATCTCCAAAGAATGCTCTATATTTTGTTCTCAATTTTCCGCAATGTCCAGACTCCTTTTTTGTGGTGATTTTGCTCCTTTAATACTCCCAAAATCGTGCCCTGACTTTACCCCCAAAGATATACCAAAGATAGACCTTGAATTAGATAAGGAAATTTCTTGGTGAGCAAGTTACGGCCGTAACTTTACTTATCACGGCCGTAAGTAGCTACTGAAATTTTTTGGAATTTGGAAGTTACGGCCGTAACTTTGTCATTTACGGCCGTAAGTGCATCTTTGCCGATAAGCGCCTATGCTCGATGTTTTGGTCATAACTTTCTCTCCCGAAGTTCGATTATAGTGATTCAAGTTGAGTTGGAAAGAAAACTCAAATATCTACAATTCTTTGTGAAATGTCTCTTCTCAAATTCGAAAGTCTTATATGACCAAATTGAGCTTCAATCTATGACTAAAATTCATGATCACAATCCTTGCAGGTTTTTGATTTTCAACTTCATCCCAAACCTTCTTTGACCATAATTTTTGCATCTAATCTTCTTCCCACATGCCATTATTGATTTGGAACTCTTTGAATATGCTATTGAACCTCACTTCTTGATTTTTTTTTTGTATTTCTCTGGTCATGTTTCCTTTCTTTTTCTTCTTTTTGACTTTACATAGCACAATAAGTGAAAATGCATTAAACGATACTTCAATAAGGTCAAACCAATAACAAAATAAGATAATAAGTGAATTAAATACATGTTAATAAAGCACTTATCAAATCCCCACACACTTAAATCATTGTTCGTCCACGAATAATGATATGAAAGAAAAGAAACATAACTAAAACAAAAGAAATAGACCTACAATCGGAAAGTCAAGGTTACAGTCCACTTCTCTTTTAGCATGAAAACTCAATTGCATAACCGGAGTGTGTTAGTGTGTGCAAGAGATGCGTCATCCAATATCCTCTGAATAGAAAAGAAAATCAATACCCCCGGACCAATTCATTACCCAGTGTAGCTTGTATCCTCCCACCTCTCGTGAGTTCTCTCTTAACATCTATCAACGATTTACTACATGGGTGTTAGTTTTGGCCAACTCGAAAGCACATAATATAGATCAAGCAATTCAAACCACTCATAAGCATATGTAATGGGAGTTAACACTCTCACTAGATATTTCTCTCTTCGCACAAAGTGTATAAGGGTGAGAATTTTCACTCAACTCACTACATGGAGAATCTATTACCACAGACTGCTCAAATGTCATAACCGGAGCCAACAATAACACAAGTGCAAAGTGAAGGTCTTTATTTGGTTGTAACGGGGCTTCGGGTCAGGTAGGATAAAATGACATATTTAGGCTGAGTCGAGAAGGAATTTCGCAAACCAAGTCAATTCACAATGACATTACTTCCTTCGCCCCTTAATATGAACTTCATTATTTCTCGAGAAGTGTCTGTGCTCGATGTTTTGGTCATAACTTTCTCTTCCGAAGTCTGATTGTGGTGATTCAAGTTGCGTTGGAAAGAAAACTCAAATATCTACAATTCTTTGTGAAATATCTCTTCTCAAATTCGAAAGTCTTATATGACCAAATTGAGCTTCAATCTATGACTAAAATTCATGATTACAATCCTTGCGGGTTTTTGATTTCCAACTTCATCCCAAACCTTCTTTGACCATAATTTTTGCATCTAATCTTCTTCTCACATGCCATTATTGATTTGGAGCTCTTTGAATATGCCCTTAAACCTCACTTCGTGATTTTTTTTTATTTCTTTGGTCATGTTTCCTTTATTTTTCTTCTTTTTAACCTTACATAGCACAATAAATGAAAATGCATTAAACAATACTTCAATAAGATCAAACCAATAACAAAATAAGATAATAAGTGAATTAAATACATGTTAATAGTAATAAAGCACTTATCAACGTCGTAAAGTCGATATCCCATAAACAAGATTATAATCTAATCGACAGCCAAACGACAATAATGGTTTTGTTGTTCCGTATCGATAGCTGCATGTTTCTTGGTAATACAAAAGAGACCTAATTTTTTTTTACTATGTTAGTATTTTATGATGACTATTTAACGTCTAGCAATTTTTCAGAAGTACTAGTAATAAACTATCAATGTGTTCGGGAAAATTTGTTTATAATAAACACAATTTTCAATATTAATTTTTAACCATACATTTTTTCTCTCTTAAATTTTTAACAACACATTTTACCTAGAAAACACAAAAAACGCCAATCATTATTATTTATAACAGTTTCCGAACAGGGCTTATATGTTCCAATAGCTAGAGGATTTTACAACTTGAACTGTTCATAGTGTCTCACTTGAATAGGCAATGTGAGTTTAGACGACATCAATCTAGCATTGAATGAAAAAAGGATTAATTTTATTTGCATTACTTATGATTGTTTTATGAATTATTTAATAATTTAAAATACGTAATGCAAGTTTGGCCAAGTTATCTAATGCTTTCATATTTTTGTTTGCACTTGTGTTTAGCAAATGAATTATTCTATTTTAACAAGGTTATTGACGAAGAGCTTGACAAAAGCTCTCAAGTGTGGTGTATAAGGTCAAGAGCAATGATTACTGACCTCACTCTCTATGTGAAAGCTTTTGTCAAGAGCTTTATTAATGTAACAAGGTTGTTAGCAGATAGTCATGCTCGGGACAAACACAAGTTTCATGAGAGGAGGAACAAACAAAGTACATTACATAAGATACAAAATATGTAGTCTCCCACATCCAAAAGAATTTTTTCTGATCTAATTCATAAAAGAACATTTCCCTATTCTGGTGAAAACTGGAAATTATACATCCAGTAAATGTTTAGTTTAGATGGGACCGGACACGTTGACTTCCTAATGAATTCAAAATCGAACTTTGAAACCACAACCCGATATCAAGCTTATGTGAAAAGCTTTCTGTAGTTAGCTGCCTCTTCAGTCATCTCTTCCATGGTTCTGTCCTTCCTTTCTTTGTCCAAATCAAGGTTCTGCTTAAGTTCCTTCTCCTTCTCGTCAATCTGTGAAATGGATTCAACAGCAGGAAGAATCTATTATTTCAATTCAGTGTTAATCAAACTTTACCAAAGGATTAAAGACTCTTACAGCATCATAAATCTCATCATTTTTCTCAAAATCGCCACTTTTGCGAGGGATTATATGAATGTGAACATGAGGAACAGTCTGTCCAGCCTGAGGCCCGTCCTACAGTATAAACAAATGTCAACAAGTTAGGACTTGCAGTTGCAGGATCAAATGGAGTTTAATCAAATGACAATGCCAGCAACTAAATGTAGAAATTATTAGTTAAGTGCAAAATTCCAGGACTTCTCCAAGAACAGAAAATGCAAAAATTTCTTTCGTTTTCATGACAAAAATTTACAGCATACGCAATTCCCTTGCTTAATAAATCAAAAGAAGTAATAATTAATCATAATAGCCTATTCTCAGAATGCACGTTCCGCTAAAGAGGTTATTGTTTCTCTCTTTTATCTTTTTGTTGCTTTTTATGAAGAATATGGTAAGTTGAAGACAGGAAATGACAAGCATGCAGCACCATAAGATCATTCTTATTGAACAGCTTCAGTAGCTCTAAAATGAAGACGGTGATGCACGAATAGAGGAATGAAGAGGAAAACCCTTATTTTTCCTAAAGGAAGGAAATATTTTCATGAGAGATCAAGAGTGAAAAATGTGATTATAAGCTTGTTTATTTCCTTGAATTTTTCCGAAGTTTCAGATATCTAAAACTATTTACTATGGCCGATAGTAGGATTCTTAGATTTAATTACTTAAATGAGTACCGATTTTACACAATCCGAGAAACAAAAATTGGCCAGTTTTTGACTTGTTAGAGTTCATTTCTTATTCTACTGATTGTATTTAAATCCAAAAATTTCAAGAGGGAATGGGGTTCCAAAACTACTGGGAGGAGAGAGATTCTCAGATATACGCTTGCAATTAAGTTGATTATTATGTGAATTGTTTACGAGTGTTTGATGCATTTTAACCTTTCCTATGGTTTTGATTCTTTCCTCTTTTCCTCCTCAACTCTAATTCTTCCAGCAATCCTAGAATCTTCATAAAGCCCTTTCATTCCAAGAACACAATAAAGCAGAACAGCACAAACTTCGATAAATTTAATGCTCTCTGGTACGAATCATTGGCCACAAAACAGACCCTTATTAATGCTCTGTTCGGTAACACTACAGCAGTTTATAAACGATTTTTTTACTATTTAAAAAGTAAGATATGTGTGGTTGAAAAGTGGAGAGAGAAAATTTGGATGGTTAAAAAGTGGTTTGGGAAATTGTGTTGTTTATAAATTGGTTTATAAACAATAATGATTACGTTAGGGAACACACTATAAAACACCTCAGTGATGTTCAAATGCCCTCCGTGGGCATTTGGTTTGGGGCGGGTGGCCCCCACTTCCATCACCCCATTGTGTGTGGGGGGGGGGGGGGGTTGGCCCACTTTTGGGCATTTAACATTTCTATAAAACCCCTTTTATTTTCTGTACATCTCCCTCTTTTTTCTATGACTTGTGCAAACACCTTTCCTTTTGATGCTTGCAGCAAACCTCCCTTCCCCCCAGGCACACAGAAGAAATTTTTACAGAATACTATATCATGCAGAAATTTCATGGAAGCTGGAAACTATTAACTGTTCCAAATTCCAATAGTCATGCAGTGTTCTTGTTTTGATAGTTCGGTACAAAGTCTGCATCCACCTTTGAAGTTCTTATGCCGAGAAATACAAGAAAAGAGAACAAAATGCTATTACATTGATTACATTCCGTCTCAAAATTAATTAGTGTAAAGAATGTCCTCATCTTTGAAAAGTAATAGCTTGGACATAAGAAAGTAAAGGAAGGACGGACCGGCAGACGGACGGAAAGCAAGAATTCTTATATATACTTTCTCTCAATCAGTTTATTACATTAACAAGGTTCTTACTAGCTTTATCATAGGAAAACTTAAAATATCCTATCAGAGATTCCAATTTCATGAACCATATGATAAAATGTTACCTTCAAACAATTCACAATACTGCAAAGGGATAAGGGTGAAAGCATGGAACATTGTAAAAGTCAATTTTGGATTAACTTACTTGTATAAGAGAACAGTAACTGTACAAATAAAGATTGGCCTAATTCATAATAAGTCAAAGAAATAAAGAATAATTTGCTCTTCCATATAGTATTGCTCTTACTTGGATTGCAAATGTTAGTGAAGATGCCTTATGATAGGACTCAATCTGCTTGCCAATCTTTTGTGCCGTAAGCCATATATCACTAGTCTCATCAGCAGTGAGATCAACAAAACGCTTCACTTCACGCCTCGGGCAGACAAGCACGTGTAAGTTTTGTCAAGTCAAACCAAATAAGCGAAAATGCAAGAGTAGAGCGAGATTATTTATCAAAAGGCTTTCTTCTTACTTCAAAATTTTCCCCCTTTTTCCTTTTATGAGAGCTGAATAAAAGACTTAAAATCAAGATGCTCAGCCAATCGGATGACAAGGTTTAATTGTCTTCTTTAAATGGACTCTGGTAGCATCTCCAAAGAATTTATATAGGAACACATATACTTAAATATTATGACATGATATGGATCCTTTTGTAAATAAAGTGATGCAAAATATTAAAAGCTTAGCTAATTAGCTTAAACCTATTAATTAATTCATTAATAAGCAAAATAACTTCGAACCCCTAATCACCAGTTTACAATATTAGAATAGCAAAATCAATCCCTTCCAAATAGTTCAAGGGTTAAGCAGTATCCATATCAATAAGTCAATATGCGTCCCACTTATATCATTTAAACGGAACACAGGTTAGCATCAGTTTGATTCCTTAACCTCAAGAGCAGTTCCTTCTACCTCTCTATTACCTTTGTAACTCCATAAAATACTATATATGTTTGAGCAGATCACCATATACACTATTAAAATGGGCATACAAAAGGATATGACCTGCAAAGTAAAAATTAAAAATAAATTACAGAACGTAAAACTTAAAGATATTAAATGTTTGTTAAAACAAAAAAATAAAAAAAATAATGGGAGAGGCTGCGTGTGTTAAGCATCACATATCATCTCTTTTACTCAAAATGACACCGAGGTACTAATATGTTTTTGTTCCACCATTCTCTCTTTTAACATATTCTATCAAGATCACTTCGCTATCTTAAATGGAAGTTTCACTTCCCTTAATTCACAGTTCGTTGATGTCGACTCAAATTGTCTGCGTACATTCTCATTTCTTATTTAATTAATCATCCAGAAATCAATTTTCAAAATCCTCACAACGGACCTAGAGGCGATTAAGGTTTTCTCTTGTTTTTTGGGGAGGAAGGGGTCAAGAAAATTCATGTACAGACATTGAATTTCTGCGTTTAGGTTATTTAGTCAAATTACATTACTCTTCAAATCAAGCCCCCGCGCATTGAACGAGTTATAGAAAGAAAACAATTCCAGCAATAGCATAAACAACAAAATGAAACCCGTCGAGATGCTAATATTTTTCATTCTTTTCATTCATATAGCTAGATCACATAAGAAACAGAAACTAGAAATGGGAATTACGTACCAGGAACAAGCGGGCGGAGATTGACCAGGGCATAAGAAAGGCGGGTAGAGTAAAACACTTCCTTCGAGTCAATCTTATAGGGTCCAAACATGTAGCTCTCAGAATCCATCTGGGCATCAAAAAATTTCAATTAAAACGTCAATAACATCCACAACTACAGTGCAAAAACAACAGAATTGAAATAATTATACATAATTATACAGTATTAGATATTTTCTGAAAAAGACTTGCCTTGGGAGATGTGTGAGTGGAAGAAGAGGAGGCTCTGGCAATGGAATGAACGCGGCCTCTGGAGGGGTTCAATAATGGGGTAAAGAAGCAATGGGGAGAAGACAGTAGCTTTAACATCAGTGCTCAGCAGCAGCACTCAGGAAGCGAAAGACCAGACCGTCGTTTGTTAGAAGTTTTGTTTTAAAGCATATTTTTTTTATATTTTCTGAGCAAAATATGTGATTAGAAAATGAGGAGAAAAAATATGTTTAATTTAAAAGTTACTTGAAAAATTGTTGAAAATTTGTGTTGTTTACAAAAATATATATATAGTTTGTCAAATTTGCAAATTTTTAAACTACTTTTTAACTACGGATGTTTTTTCAAACATTTTTCAACAATATATTTTATCTTGAACGTTTCATAAAAGGAAAGAAATGAAATTAAACGGAGTACTGTTCGGTAAAAAATCATTTTTTCCTACAGGCCACAACCCAAGGCAATGACTTGAAAGGTAGCCCAGCTTCTACCTAACTGCCTAATCGTCTACGGTGCTCCTACCGGTGTTTATTTCAAATTCTGCATTTCCAACTACTTGTGTATCTCCAGCGATTTCTCTCCCACATGAAACCCACTACACGGCTCGACACCCACCGGAAACAACACTGTCGTCAAACACGTCTGCAACTTTGAAAGATGGATCCAGCTATTTTTAACAAGGTAAGACTGTTTCCCCCAATTTTTTTCCCAGCCGTTGCAACTAAGGGCTACTCACCCCTGTCTGAAAATGCACCTGCAGTACGCCCACGTCCAACCCTATAATACCATATCTTCACTGAAGAAGAAGGCCCTCGGAAAGGAACCCGCCAATCGAGTCAGCTGAAAATGGGATGACCAACGGCATGTCCTATTTTTCACACTTTCTGTCGAGGAAGTTCAAAACAGGAAGCGCTCCGGTGCAAGTTTGAAACCGAGGTCTTGGAAGGCAGTAGCAGAGGCGCTCAGCGCCGCGTTCGGTGAAACATGTTCGGATACCCAGGTCAAAAACTTTTGGACCCAACAAAAAGGGATTTTAGATGACAGTAAATAAATTGTGTTCTGCGACAGGGCTTGGCTTCGATCCGTTGAACGAATCCTTCGTGGCGGACTAGGAATGGTGGTCGGAGGCCATGAAGGTGAGGTCATTTGATTATGTCAAATTTTTTTTCTTTTTTCCAAACAAAATAACTTCCTGCATTATATTCATCTGTGATGGTTCATCCATTTCCCCCGCATTGTTCATCTGAACTATGCCAATTCATCTAATAATATTTCCACTACCACAATGTGCTTGCTTTGGAGTATCATCATATTAGTCTGCTTTATTTCCTTTTTTTTTTTAATGAATTTATCTTCCCTTATTGTTATTTACTTACTTTCAGATAACATTTATATGAAGATCCTTGGTGATTAATCTTGGTTCGTTACAGAACATTGAGATGTATTATGCAACAAATTTAACTGTCTGTGGATGTCAGATATATAATTTTCACGTCTCAGAGTTGTTTATAAGGTCCTGGTGTACTCCATTCATTCAAGTCTTTAAGTAGCATACATCCACGTGGTGTTAGAGCTGGGAGGTTTATTCACAGTCTGGGACTTGTTTGCTGCTTCTGTTATTTCTGTCTTTTACTTCATTTTAGGCCATTCCATGAGTCCATCTATTCCCATTGAGCTGTACTATTTCACTGGCCATGTTTCTGTTTATGTTGTGGTAGCCCAGCTGCACCCCTCACTCACACTCTAACTCACTTGAACTATCCACTACTTTCACTTCACACATCTGCCTGTAAATAAAGCCTGGGTTACCATGTGAGCCAGCAGGTAAGCCTTGAAGAAAAAGTTATTTTTGAAAACAAAATTTAAAATCTTTACAAGTCATAAGATCTGGGGTGCGTTTTGCATTCATCAGGTTGGTGAAACAGTGGGTTGTTCTATGAAGGGTCATTGGATGCCTGCAATCAGATTGTTTTGAATCTGTTTGTATGTTTAGCTCATTGGAATTGTATTCATTCTGTTGCTTGTCTACGATATGGAAGATTTATGTTCCTATTTAAATTCCAATTTGAATATGTCATTCTATATTTCGTGTCGTCTGTTCATGCTGAGTTTACTGGGCAAAATAAAATTTACGTACTGTCATTTGGTTGGTATAGGATGCTCCATGCATGGTTAAACAACAATTTGTTTTGGTGCACCATTTTTCTTCTTCCGTTTGTGTGCACAGTAGTCCCATCAAATAATATTTTTCCAGCAACATGGTTCACATACAGATAATACCTGAGGCCAAAGCTCTACGGAATAAGAACATAGTAGAATTGCTTTCCTATGGGGATATGTTGTTCAAATCAGTAACCGCAACTGGCGAGCACGTGACCTACCCATCCACTGCGTGCGGCCAACAAGATCTAATCGACCTCACTCGCAGACTAGATTTGAATTTCGATCCGGATGGGGGAGAAGGTGCGTCATGTTTTGTACCAGAAGTAGCTACTCCAGTTAGTGCAAGCACTATTGGAAGCAAACTGAAGTTAGGTGCAAGTGGGTCTGCAAAAGCTCAGAAAAAACAGGCGGTCTCAGGGAGGGAATTACTTGGGGCTTTTGGTAATGCTAACTAGTCTAAGATGCTAGACGAAAGCAGTGCACAGGACATTGACACATGCATGCCTTTTTTAGAGGAAATACTAGAGTACGACGAGGAATTGTACATGTACGGCACTACATTGTTGGGGAGCAATGAGAAGTACGTGAAACCATTCCTTGCGCATGAAGACACTTGACATGAAAATGAAGTGGCTCGTTTACATGAAGCGCAAGGTTGTTTTTTAAGTATTTTCGGAATTCGATGTTTTAGGTTGTTGTTAATGTATTTTCTTGATTTGAGACGAATACCCTAGGACTGATGTTTGTATAATTGGATGTTAATTAATTTGCATGACTTTGTGGTATGCAATTGTGGACCTCGGGATATGACTCCCATCGGCTTCTCATTCACGATTTTATGTCTAGTTTCGAAGGATTTTTATTATAATTTATCTTTATCTCACTTATGAGTATGCACTTCGACAGTATCAAATAATAATAGGTGCAAAAAATTGTTTTGCAAGCGATTCAAAAATGTTGAAAACGTGAACATAGATAATAAAATTGCATGTTGCTTTAACTAGTACAAGTCATAATATATGGCCCATTTTCATTAATAAAGTCAGCAATTCTTTAGAATTGGTGGACATAAATAGGTCAAAGGATCAGAATAATTTTGGCAGAAATGGTGAAGGCTTTGTGGCTAAGATTAAGGGAATCCGTATGACTGCATTTAAAGCATCGGTTGACCAAAAATGCGTACATTTTTTGACTCTTGTAGGAACACTCATTATAAATGAAGTAAGTTCACTTAGTAGGAGATCACATTGAAGGAGCCTTACTTCCCAGTGCACATATCCAAGCATTTATTTCTCATAAAATCTTCCCAACCTAGATATGAATCCATCTGATTCACTAGATCTCTTAGCTAAAATCCAAAGATTGCGAAAAGAACGCGCATCGTGGCTAGAATTCTGCAGATTTGGGTTAACACATTTATTTCCATTTGTGTGGGATGAACAAGCTCTCTTGCATGGGTAGACATTTTCGAATGAAAACGTAGGGGAAAATTTGGTGGAACGAGTTCTAAATCAAGATAGTGGGGACGATCGTTTGCAGCTGTGCAGAATGTGCCCTCCAGCATTCATAAAGCTTGTTGCACACCTATGAGACAACTATGGTTTTGGAGACTCGAGGTACATCTCAGCTGAGGTGAGACTTGCATTCACCATGTTCATCTTAGGTCACTCGGTTGGAATGCGGTTGGCTCACATTTTTTTTGGTACTCCACGAAGACAATACACTATCACTTTCACTAAGTTTTGGAGATGCTAAGACAGTTTTCTGATGCAATGATACGTCCACATCCCAACTACAATCAAGGAGAAGGAGCTCACGCCCCAGTAGACCCTAGACACGAGCCTTTTCGGGTAAGTTCTCAAAGTTATGAAGTTTGTGTAGTGACATCTAATAATTTTCTTAGGATAATGATCGACACGTATAAAATGTAGGATTGCATTGACGTAATTGACGTTACCCACATACCTGCAGTACCGGTGTCTGCTGGTTCTGAACGATATCGTAATAGAAATGGCGAACTGACCCAGAACGTGATGGCAGTTGTGGATTTTGATATGTGCTTTGTTGGGAACCCGGGTTGCTCTATTCACAAAAATTGATTTCTTGTGATAGATCATCCCGTTACAGGATTTTCTGTTATATGTATTCAACTTGGAATAAATAATTTTGTGTACACAAAAAGAAAGAGATATTACCCTTGTAGCGTGCTTTACAATAATCTCTTTTCGCTGCTTCTTGATTTTACCAAAGCTTCAAACCCTCAAGCTTTCCTCGGTGTTCTCCAATGGCAGCAGTGCAGGTGCGTGGTCACCTTTCTCAAGACCTAGGTTAAACTAGGATTAGGGTTTCTTTGTAAAGAGGAAACACACACTACACACTTTAGTGTGTGTTTCGCCACTATTTTAATTAGGTTAAGAAAAATAGTCTTGGGAGACTATTTGTAACCTCTTTACACTCCGAAACCCTACCAGGCCTAGTACCATAACCCAGGCCCATTTCTGCACAACTCAATACAGGTAATAAGCCTGTATAAACCCATTATAGTGAAGCCACCAAGGGAACCTGATCGGACCCAATTAAACTAAGCTCCAATAAATTAATTATGACTCGATCAACTCTTGATCAGTCAAAATTAATTTATTAATCACGTTCTATTCCACTAAAAGAACGAGATTGCACTCTTAGTAAAATTGAAATTACTGAAACAATTAATCAATAATTATATCCTCTGACTTATCGTTCTTACATGTTACCCCCGTCGATCAACTCGAATATTCGGAGTAAGTTAAAATGACCAAAATGCCCTTCTTCGAATATTCATAAATTCTCAACTCTCATCTTCTATCTGACAGTTCGATGTGATCCCATCACATCATAGAATTCAACAGTCACTGTCGAATTACTGAGCTCAGATTCATCTGTCCACTAGAAGAACCAGTGAGATTATGATCATACCTAAAAGGTGACGGATTCCATAATACGAATATATGTTCCTCGTTAGTTCACTTTAATTCCCAAAGTACCGAGATATTGATCAGCAATTTGATCTCACCCATTGATACCTCAAAGAACTTCAAGTTAGTAATCGAAGTCCATTATCCGATTAGGATTAAGGTCTCACGTGCGATAATCAAGTGAAATTAAATTTGTATGGTCAATGTCACAAATTAATTTCACGTGGTCCCGTCCAATACGTTCCAAACGTACTCTCAATTTTATTACCAAAGTCAAAGATAGACTTTAATAAAATCGAGACGATCTTATCAAAATAAATTGTCCATATTTATTTACTGATCGTGAACGTTAACTTTAGATCGAATCACAAATTGATTCTTTCTGTGTTTAACAACTTAAACACTCAATTTGTAATATCAAATCGACCCTGGACAAACGCAACTTCATATTAATACAATCAATTAATATTTTATTTTAAATGTCGTGAATTATACTATTTGGGCATATATAATTCCAACATTCACCTTTGTTGGAGCTGGCTAGGAAGGGTCAATACATGACAGCAGGATGTTGCAATGAGCAATGGGAGATCCCACATCCACTTTTCCTTTCCCGAGTGGGGACAAATATTATGTTGTAGATTCCGGATTTGCTAATAGACGCAGATTCCTGGGGCCGTACAGGGGCAATAACAGATACCACATACAGGAATTTAACAGAGCAACATCCGCACAAGCCCGTTAGCCAAGAAATAGAGAAGAGTTTTTTAACTACGTGCATTCATCGTGTAGGAATATTGTCGAAAGAAGCTTTGGCGTGTTGAAGAAGCGATTCATTAATCTTCAACAGATTTCGGACTATGAGTTTCGTTCACAAATATCGATTGTATTGACTACCTTCGCAATCCACAACTACCTCAGCAAAGTTGATCGTCGAGATCCTGGTTTTCACGCGGCCATGCGACCCGGCTACATACCTAGAGAGTCTGATGACTACGTTCGTGAAAGGCATCGTAATATGCAGCCACAAAGTGCGCAAAGTAGACAGGAGTGGGAATTGTTTCGCGAAAATATTACCGATGAGTTATGTCAATTATAGGCTAGCCTTTTTCTTTGCTTCTTGTAATGTTGAAATCAGCCGGAAAGTTCATGGCCGAAGTGGTTGATTCTGGTAGTCAGTTTGAGTAGTATTCTTATTATTATCACCAAATTGCATGTAGAAGGGTCCACAAATGAAGGAAATGGTAAAAAATGTATGTTTGAATATTCAAACCATCAATTTCCACTTGCCTCTGACCATCTTTATTATTAAGTAATAAAAAGAAAAAGGACAGCCCCCTCTTTCAATTCAACAAACGCTGCAACCGGTCCTGTCAATGTACGTTGTTATTTGTGACATCTTGTTTATAATCTAAAATTTTTACATTTCGAACAAAGCCTTATTTTGACGAAAATGCCCCTCAATGTTTCAAGTGCTTATTGTACAAGGCCAAATCAACGTTGGAGAGGTGTCCATCTAATTTAATAACAACATAAATGACGTTTTGCTCAAAAAAAAAGGAAACGTTGGGACATTTTGAGCCAGAAATCAGAACGTTGGGATTTTTTGCACAATGTATATCAAATGTATGGATGTTTTGTGTAAATTACCCATAAAATAATATTACATATAAACTCAAAAGATTTCTTACTTTTTAACCATATAATCTCTTAAAAATCATTATCCTAAAAACTATTTATTTAAATAAACTACTTAAAATCTACATCGAACACGACTTTAATCTCAAAAACATATTAGAGGATAAGGGGAATGGGAGATATCAGATAAGGTATTTGTATTTCATCATCTTCTTCTTTCACCATTTTCTGCTTCCAATTCTACTACAATAATAAAAAATTTGACATAAGATTTTATATTCATACACATTTCAATCATCGCTTTTATATGTCAAATCAACATTAAAATCAACGGCTCACAACATTTTAGTCATCCTAGGTAGCACCATTGAGTGGACAAGTAGCATTTTCCTTTCTGGTCATGCTTTAATCCAGAACTACATAAAGAAAACGAGAGAGAGAGAAGGTTATTTACCGTTTGTTAAAATTTTTGTGTTTAAAAACATAGTTTTTATTTTTTTGAGGTAAAATATGTGGTTGAAAAATAAATAGAGAAAATGTGTATGGTTAAAAATTATAAAATACAAAATTTAAAATTCAAGAAACTCGAGGTCTTCATTCAAAAATCAAGCTTATAATTAAAAAAATTGTAATTAAATATGTAATTAAATATGTTAATGTCATAATTACACAATTTATGATCACAATCACAAATACAAATTTTATAAGCCACAAATTAAGATATTTTTTTGTCATGAATTTATAAAATCATTTGGTTACGATTTAATTCCCGATCACAAATTACAAATTTAGAGGTTACAATTTATTTTTGGTCAAAAATTATCAAATCAATCTTTCATAATTTATTATTCGATCACAAATATTAAAGGTCATGACTTGTTTCTCAGTTAAAAAAAACAAAATTTGTAGATCGTTAATAATTTATCTATAGCAAATTATAAAATTATTTGGTTATGACTTATTTTTCGGTAAAAAATTAAAAATTTATAGGTCACAACTTATTTTCGTTCGCAACTTATAAAATGAATCGCTCACAAATTACGAATATAGTTATATCGGTCACAACTTCATTCTTGATCACGACTCATTTTTTTGTCACAAATTATTGATTTAACTGGTCATAGTTTTATTTCGATCACAAACCAAAAATTTATAGGTTACAATCTCTTTCTTGGTCACAAATATCAAATTTTATAAGCCATGACTTAATTAACGATCACAAAATTCTTGGTCACAACTTAAAAAATTATGAGTCACAATTACAAATTATTTAGGTCACATAATGTTTATTAGTCACAATTAATTTTAATCATGTCCCACCAATGCCCCTTCCCAACCATTGCCATCACCCATTCTTAACACCAATGTACAATACAACTTACACAGCCACCACCCAAACACCCTTACCCCTCAACACCGCCACCGCAATCACCTGTTGTCGCTGCCTCCGATGCACCACCGTCACCTTTGACAAAAAAAAAACCACCGCCATTTCACCACTACAAATTTTTCATCCCTTGCATCACCACCAAACAATCGTCGATGCAGCACTGCCATTACCACCACCACCATCGCACATGTACCAACACTAACCACCACGAATCCATCATCTGCTCCACCTCTTCCCCACCTCTATCACCACCACCACTGCAACTTTTAATAAAAGAGGTAGCAATGATCTCGCATATTGTAGCAATCATATTGCCATACTACCACAGCATCACATGCCACCACCATCGCCAGATCTACCGCCACCACATGGAACCAGACTTCCCCCGCCAGAACCACGCCTCCACCATAACAGCCGGAACCTGACACGACCCGTCCCGAATCACCCTAATGGAACCGAGACATGGTGTGTGCCGATGAGAAATGCCAGCTAGACGTCGGACCCACCACCAAGGCTAACTATAAAATACTAATATTCATTCGCTAAATAATAAATAATCATTTTATTTCAAAAGGAATGTGGCCCCAAAAATGATATTCAAATGCTTTAACATGAAACAGTAACGTACATTTGTCATACTGGTGTGGCTCCAAAATCAACAGGCTATTCGGGCTTCTAAAACTCATTTGGTACCTGTTAAGAAAAATTGTGGGAAAATAATGAGCTGATAATTCAGTGAGTGTAGAATTTCGAAAGTAATTATACTTTCTCATTTATACATTCTTTTAACGAAAATCAATTTTGTATCACTTAAAAGTGGATAATATCATATAATCATATTCAAAATGTGAGACATTCTCATAATGCCGAAAAAATATCATTTCTAGTCAAATCCATAACATAGTCTCTCGTATCAATAGAATACTGTCATCACAATTTGCAATCTCTAGGTATGGTCATACATCCTAACAAATCAACAAAAAATGTACCATCCGATTAAAATCCGTAATCTGGTCATTATGCACGGACCGCCTTTTAGGCTAGTTTCAAAGATATCTGATAATCAATTATGGAACACAACCAAGACCTTCTCAGTGAACTATATCATACTCGGTCAAGACCCCTCGGTGTAATATAGAACACAGTTAAGGCCGCCTCAGTGAACTAGAATAAGTATATAATCACGGGTACTCTTCTGGCATATTACGATTTCACATATTTGTTTGGCATTTCATTGATTTCAATCACATGTCTTCCATTTCTTTCAATATATAATCATTTTAAAATCTTTTCAATCCCACAAATCTCATATGCTCATAACATTTCATAATAATCACATAATTAGACAATTAAATCACATTTAACGTAATCATATAAATGATTTATCAATATTGGAAAATAATTTAGATTTTCCACTCATCTGACTATGATTTGAATAAAGACTAATTTGATTGATAAGCTGTCCTGATCCCCTCGTGTTACTCCCTTCCTTTTACAAAATCAGTCGACCCCCCTCCTTTTTTTTTTCCTTCTTTCTTTCTTCCCATTTTTTTTCCCATTTCCTTCTCGATTTCCTTGTATTCTTCACGTATTCAGCCTCCGTCGACTTTTGTGCTCCAGCCTTTCTATTTGTCTCCATCCCCAAAGTAAAATGGATAAAAGTATCACTTATCCTCTTGTTTTATTAGATAGATAAGATAAGAAATGCATAATTACAATTGAGGCCCTCAATCTTCATATAAGATAACATTAAGTCCAAAACTTCAATTAATTGCAAATTAAGGTGGCGTTCTGTTTGTATTTTATTTTGTATTTTCATTTTCGAAAATATTTTGTGTTTTGTGTTTTCATTTTTGTTTTCAAATTTGCTGAAAACGCGTTTGGCTTGTAGTTTCTGAAAACTGTTTTTGAAAATGAAAAGGTGGAAAACACGTTCTGTTTGAAATTTTGCAGAACACTATTTAAACTATTTTTAATTAATTTGCTTGCAGAATACTACTAATTACAATTCAAATTTCCTTTCACAATACACTAAAAATATGGTTACATGCAACACACTAATGTGAGCATTAAGAGTCTATATTAACACAGTTTGGTCAGGTTCGGGACTTGAGAAAGCTCTACTTCTATTAAAATCCAGAAAATGCAAATTCTTTCAAAACCACCAGAGTCTATTTATCATTACATTTTTTGAAATATAACAACAAGAATTCTCATTTAATTTTTTTTTTTTTTTTTTTTTTTTTTTTTTTTTTTTTTTGTAATGTTGATATTGAATTGAATAAAACTTTATTTAAACTATGTTCCAAGTTAGGATAATTCTCAAAAAATAAAAAATAAAAAAATTCTTTATTTAGGCTTAGTTCCAAGCTAGGATAATTATAAAAAAAATAATAAAAAAATAAAAACTTTATATTAAGCTTAATTCTAAGTTAAGATAATTCTAAAAAAAAAAAAAAAAAAATTCCCAAAACGAGTTTTTCCCGTTTTGGACATTTTTTTGTCGAAATCCACACAAAACGCCCAAAACGATGTTTCGGGTGTTTTCCGTTTTGTGTACAAATTTTTTTTTTGTTTTCCAAAATGCGTTTTCGAAAATGGTAAAGAGAACGTGTTTTTAGCGTTTTCGAAAATAAAAATAAAAAACGACCTCAAAATAGCAAAGAGAACAGGGGCTAAATCTCTAAATTTCCATTTTCGATCATCTCAACAATCAAACTTTTGTAATTACAAATTAAGCCCCAATAAAATAATTTATTCAACTTAAGTCCTTATTCGATTTGACTTCCTTAATTTTTGACTAGCACAAAAAAGGGGTTATAATAGAACCACACCACCACCACATTCAAATTCGCATCTTGTTTGAGATCTCATTTCAAATTTGCATCTTGTTTTAGACTTCTGTGCAATCGATGGTAGAGATATAATGGAGTCATCGTCGTCTCGTATAATTTTTCCGTCGCCACGAAGTTGCCTAGGTTGCCTCCGACTTTCTCCCTTTCTAAATAAAATTGGAAATGAGTTATAACTGATCAGGGCTTCTTGTTTGGGGATGGGGGTGGGTTGCGCTAATTTAAATCTTAATATTTAAAAGTGGAATTAACATCTTTTTTGAACAAAAAATTTCAAAAATTGATTTTTGAATTGGTAAGTTAAAAATCATGAGTGGAAGTAGTTTCCACTTTTAAATTTAATTGCTTATCGATCAATCTTTAATGTAAATGCTCGGTCAATCTAATAGCTTGTGATTCTAATATATGGTACTTGGAAGGATGATTTTTGGTATTCATTTCAAGTTTCACATCTCTTTTAGAACTCTACCTATCTTTCAAAGCATGTCCTAGGTTTATCGTCTGCGTAAAACTTAATCAAATCTTGCGATGCGTTGAGATCAAATTTAGATTTTTATTAGATTTTGATAGAAGTTGATGAAATGTGTGGTAAAAGAATTGTGAGTCCTATGAAATGCGTGACAATTAAATTAATTGTTAACTTTAACTCATATCTTATTCGATAGCAAACCAGAGCCAAATCTTGCGGTGCGGCACTTTTTGGGTCAGTATCCGTTGAGCTACTGTATCCCCCATTTTAACCTCAATTTTTTTTATTGATGCTGCATTGAGTATAACTGTTTGAAGGGTAGTAAAGGTAGCACCATATTTGACTTTGAAGTCATTGGACAAAAATGAGGAATGGAAAAAATTCTCATTTTAAAGGTCCCAAACAGAGGCTAAGAATTTAGTTGCTTTCGATTACAACCCATTTCTTTGAGCTGTCTCTATCTTGAACTTATAAATGCCTTGATGCATGTAGACCACCAAAGTTCACTATAATGCCACACTGTCACCTTTCTCCAATTAGTACTTAACAAAAAAATGAAGAAATGGTTCTGTAAATGATTGATTAGAACCATTCTAAATCCTTGGGTGTTCTGCACATAGAATTATGGATAGGTACATGAAACTATGACTCGACCGGGTTTTGCAAGAAAGCTATGAAGTTTACAGTATAGAAGATGCTTTGTCATCTAATCCCTTTGATCTTGCCTTTGAAAAGCCAGAGAAATGGACGGACGGCTGTCACGGCTCGGTATCCTAAGGGCATCTTTAAACTTTAAAGGTGCAGCCAGTCCAATTTTTTTTTGCCTATGTGGCATGAAGAAATTATTAAAATACTCCAAAAAGTGTCAGTCTACAGTTGGACTTTTATGGAAACCTTTGATGTTGATTATTTTATTTTTTTTGTGTCATTTTCTTTCTTCATTTCTATCTCTCTTCAAGGACTCTTTCTCCCCTCTTTCTTACTTTTACTTTCTCTCTCTCTCAGAAATGCACTATTCATCAGCTGGACCGACAGTTCACGTTAAAGATGCTCTAAGTATGAATTTGGTTGGTGGGAGTCATTTCAACCCTCTAAGACATCAAAGGTATGAATCGATACTCCTATCTTATTTCTGTAATTGTGTGACAGCATCTTGCAATTCCAAAATTCGTCACATTTTGTTGGTAGGTAATTAATATCAGAATTTTAAGAGATGGTTTCTAGATTCTACCCCAGTTTGGTGGAGATTAAAATCAAATTTTTAGTAGATTTTGATAGAAATTTATGAAATGTGCGGTTGAAAAAGTTGTCGGACTCATGAACCGTGTGATTAAGAATAATTGTTGACTTTGACTTGAATTAACATTTTGTTTTCAAGAAAATGCTTAGGTGGCGTTCTGTTTGTATTTTATTTTGTATTTTCATTTTCGAAAATGTTTTGTGTTTTATGTTTTCATTTTTGTTTTCAAATTTGCTGAAAACGTGTTTGGTTTGTCATTTCTGAAAACTGTTTTTGAAAATGAAAAGCTGGAAAACACGTTCTGTTTGAAATTTTGCAGAATACTATTTAAACTATTTTTAATTAATTTGCTTGCAGAATACTACTAACTCCAACTCAAATTTCCTTTCACAATACACTAAAAATATGGTTACATGCAACACACTAATGTGAGCATTAAGAGTCTATATTAACACAGCTTGGTCAGGTTCGGGACTTGAAAAAACTCTACTTCTATTAAAATCCAGAAAATGCAAATTCTTTCAAAACCACCAGAGTCCATTTATCATTACATTTTTTGAAATATAACAACAAGAATTCTCATTTATTTTTTTATTTTTTTTTGTAATGTTGATATTGAATTGAATAAAACTTTATTTAAACTATGTTCCAAGTTAGGATAATTCTCAAAAAAAAAAAAAAAAAAAAAATCTTTATTTAGGCTTAGTTCCAAGCTAGGATAATTCTAAAAAAAATAATAAAAAAATAAAAACTTTATATTAAGCTTAATTCTAAGTTAAGATAATTCTAAAAAAAAAAAATCTCAAAACGCGTTTTCCGCGTTTTGGACATTTTTTGTCGAAATACACACAAAACGCCCAAAACGATGTTTCGGACGTTTTCCGTTTTGTGTACAATTTTTTTTTTTTGTTTTCCAAAATGCGTTTTCGAAAATGGTAAAGAGAACGCGTTTTTAGCGTTTTCGAAAATAAAAACAGAAAATGACCTCAAAACAGTAAAGAGAACAGAGGCTTACGTTCTGTTTGTATTTTATTTTGTATTTTCATTTTCGAAAATGTTTTGTGTTTTGTATTTTCATTTTTGTTTTCAAATTTGCTGAAAACGCGTTTGGTTTGTCATTTCTGAAAATTGTTTTTGAAAATGAAAAGTTGGAAAACACGTTCTGTTTGAAATTTTGCAGAACACTATTTAAACTATTTTTAATTAATTTGCTTGCAGAATACTACTAACTCCAACTCAAATTTTCTTTCACAATACACTAAAAATATGGTTACATGCAACACACTAATGTGAGCATTAAGAGTCTATATTAACACAGCTTGGTCAGGTTCGGGACTTGAAAAAACTCTACTTCTATTAAAATCCAGAAAATGCAAATTCTTTCAAAACCACCAGAGTCCATTTATCATTACATTTTTTGAAATATAACAACAAGAATTCTCATTTAATTTTTTTTTTTTTTTTTTGTAATGTTGATATTGAATTGAATAAAACTTTATTTAAACTATGTTCCAAGTTAGGATAATTCTCAAAAAAAAAAAAAAAAAATTCTTTATTTAGGCTTAGTTCAAAGCTAGGATAATTCTAAAAAAAATAATAAAAAAATAAAAACTTTATATTAAGCTTAATTCTAAGTTAAGATAATTCTAAAAAAAAAAAAAATTCCCAAAACGCGTTTTCCGCGTTTTGGACATTTTTTGTCGAAATACACACAAAACGCCCAAAACGATGTTTCGGGCGTTTTCCGTTTTGTGTACAATTTTTTTTTTGTTTTCCAAAATGCGTTTTCGAAAATGGTAAAGAGAACGCGTTTTTAGCGTTTTCGAAAATAAAAACAGAAAATGACCTCAAAACAGTAAAGAGAACAGAGGCTTAGGTGGCGTTCTGTTTGTATTTTATTTTGTATTTTCATTTTCGAAAATGTTTTGTGTTTTGTATTTTCATTTTTGTTTTCAAATTTGCTGAAAACGCGTTTGGTTTGTCATTTCTGAAAATTGTTTTTGAAAATGAAAGGTTGGAAAACACGTTCTGTTTGAAATTTTGCAGAACACTATTTAAACTATTTTTAATTAATTTGCTTGCAGAATACTACTAACTCCAACTCAAATTTTCTTTCACAATACACTAAAAATATGGTTACATGCAACACACTAATGTGAGCATTAAGAGTCTATATTAACACAGCTTGGTCAGATTCGGGACTTGAGAAAACTCTACTTCTATTAAAATCCAGAAAATGCAAATTCTTTCAAAACCACCAGAGTCCATTTATCATTACATTTTTTGAAATATAACAACAAGAATTCTCATTTAATTTTTTTTTTTTTTTTGTAATGTTGATATTGAATTGAATAAAACTTTATTTAAACTATGTTCCAAGTTAGGATAATTCTCAAAAAAAAAAAAAAAAAAAATTCTTTATTTAGGCTTAGTTCAAAGCTAGGATAATTCTAAAAAAAATAATAAAAAAATAAAAACTTTATATTAAGCTTAATTCTAAGTTAAGATAATTCTAAAAAAAAAAAAAAAAAAATTCCCAAAACGCGTTTTCCGCGTTTTGGACATTTTTTATCGAAATACACACAAAACGCCCAAAACGATGTTTCGGGCGTTTTCCGTTTTGTGTACAATTTTTTTTTTGTTTTCCAAAATGCGTTTTCGAAAATGGTAAAGAGAACGCGTTTTTAGTGTTTTCGAAAATAAAAACAGAAAATGACCTCAAAACAGTAAAGAGAACAGAGGCTTAGGTGGCGTTCTGTTTGTATTTTATTTTGTATTTTCATTTTCGAAAATGTTTTGTGTTTTGTATTTTCATTTTTGTTTTCAAATTTGCTGAAAACGAGTTTGGTTTGTCATTTCTGAAAATTGTTTTTGAAAATGAAAGGTTGGAAAACACGTTCTGTTTGAAATTTTGCAGAACACTATTTAAACTATTTTTAATTAATTTGCTTGCAGAATACTACTAACTCCAACTCAAATTTTCTTTCACAATACACTAAAAATATGGTTACATGCAACACACTAATGTGAGCATTAAGAGTCTATATTAACACAGCTTGGTCAGATTCGGGACTTGAGAAAACTCTACTTCTATTAAAATCCAGAAAATACAAGTTCTTTCAAAACCACCAGAGTCCATTTATCATTACATTTTTTGAAATATAACAACAAGAATTCTCATTTAATTTTTTTGTTTGTAATGTTGATATTGAATTGAATAAAATTTTATTTAAACTAAGTTCCAAGTTAGGATAATTCTCAAAAAAAAAAAAAAAAAAAAAACTTTATTTAGGCTTAGTTCCAAGTTAGGATAATTCTAAAAAATAATAATAATAAAATAAAAATTTTATATTAAGTTTAGTTCTAAGTTAAGATAAAAAAATAAATAAAAAATAATATAAAAAATAAAAAATTCCCAAAACGCGTTTTCCACGTTTTGGACATTTTTTGTCGAAATACACACAAAACGCCCAAAACGATGTTTCGGACGTTTTCCGTTTTGTGTACAATTTTTTTTTTGTTTTCCAAAATGCGTTTTCGAAAATAGTAAAGAGAACGCGTTTTTAACGTTTTCGAAAATAAAAATAGAAAACGATCTCAAAACAGCAAAGAGAACATGGGTTTATATTGCATGAATTATATTGAGTGGCTATTCGTACACGTAGAGAATCACGTGCTTTTTTCTATCTACTAAAACATTGTTGAGTTAAACAATAGACGAAAGCATTACTAGAAGTTTAATGATGTAAGCAATACTAAATCAATTCTTTGCCATCACGAAGTCTGAAAAAGGAAAACTGGAGAAACAACCCAAAAGAAAACCAAGACATTACCCGAGTGAGAGAAAATGAAAAGTCGCAGTTATCTGGTTGTTGCTGCTGCATTTTTTTTTTTAAACATAAAAAAGCGCATTAACTATGGTAGAACATAAGAACAATACCGGTAGTGTTTTTAGCATCGGAAAATAAAGCCGATAAATCCTTGAGCAGATCATTGTCAGTGCTGCTTATTGTCTGTGATGAAAGGAACTTTGGGTAATTTCTGAAGGACCTTTTCATCCAATTTGCTGTATTGTCTCATGAGTTTGACTGTTGCCTTCTGAGCATAAGAATCGACTCGATCTTCGTGCTTTTCGTACAACAATGGCATTGTCAAGAGGATCACAAATACTGCCAGCATAGAACACAAGGCACTGTTACAACTTAGAAATATGGCTAAGGACACAGTTTCATCAGTCTTTCTTTCCTTGAACCCGTTTCTTATATGCTTGTATGACTTTCTAATTCGTACCACGATAACATTTGTCTACATCTTCGTCTTATTACCATTTTCTCCTCCCACAGCCTTATTAAACAAAAAATGTGATGTTTTCGATGTAAAATTTGTGATTTAAGGAAATTTGTGATTAAAAATGATTTGGAAAAATGTGTTTATAAATCATTTATCAGATGGTAAAAACATAAAAATAAAGGCATACTCACTGATGTAGACAAGGGTCAAGAAGTCGAACCAGCTGCCGACTATAGACACAACCCACAAGCCCAATATTGCCTGCATTTCAAAGTTTAGCATAAAGTTACATAAATTGCTACTCGTACAAATAAAATGTACAAATAAGTGTACAAACAGTGATGTAGTCATATCATAGTTGTTGAATATCTAAATGATGTGATGTATAAGTCATTAGATTATTGCCACATACTCTATTTATAAACCTGTTTGTACACTTGTTTGTACATGTAGCAAAACTCGTAAATTATATCATAAATTTTGGACATGAGTTGAACCCAGAACCAGTAGGGAATCACTGTAGATATCAAAACTGATATAAAGAAATATGAAATATGTAAAAGATCTCATTAGGTGAAGAGAAGTACAGAAAGAAATTTCTTCAAATCATTTCCTGAAGCTACTTGGCGAAAGATACCAAATGCCTGGTTACATCTATCCCTCAGTAAGAGAGCAATACTCATGCACAAGTCCTCTGGTAATACGATATGCGGAAAGTTCGGAGCCGACCTACCCATAGAACCAAGTAGAAAAACACAGTAATTTGAATCGATGTAGCAAAAAATACAACAGAATGGAGAAAAAGAAATTACTATGTAGTCATGGACTATTCATAATGAAAAATGTTACTTTGCCAGAAAATGGTGACCGAATCAGTGACCGTGACCGAAAATGATGTGCAGGGCTGTGAGTTGTTGGTTTTAAAGTTAATGTGATAGGTAAAAAAACAGATAGTTGTTTTCGCGAGTGTAAAACTTTCGATCAATCTTTATGCCCGAGTAGCAGAATTGATCCATAATTCCATGTAGTGAAAAAAGTAAAAACTGTATTATGAACGATGTAGCTATGAAGAAAAAAGATTCGGGTAACCTCGATCTATTCATAGTACTGAAGTAGGAAAAAGGAGACTCACCGGTTAACGGAGTAGGACAAGTTGGACCATAAGAAGAGAGTAGCCAAACACAGAATAAGAGAATGACAAAGAAAAGTTATCAAATGATAGCCTATCCATTCAAACAGAAGCCATATCACAGTTGCACCAGCAAGCAAACCTCCAGACATCGGCCTGTTCCTCCAAAGTACCACATCGGCAGCTGCACAAATAACCATTACCAATAATTTTCTTCAAATTTATTGTGTCTAAAATGAAAATTTTCGAGCTTCTTATTCATCTAAATAAAGATATAAACATTGATCAACTTAAAAAGGGTTTGAATTATACTCTTAATAATGTTGATCTTTTAAGACAGAGCTCATTAAAGCTCCAACGAGCAATTTGATCGATCAAGACTAAAAAAAAATTGAGCACACGGAATTAAAGATTGGTATGCTCAAACGAGGCATCATCTTGAGTAGGCACGTTAAGTGATAAAAATCACACATCTAATAAAGATATAAAACGTTGATCACCTTAAAAATGGGCTTGGGTACTCCTCTTAATAAAGTTGACATTTTAACATGGAACTCCAAGTCTTAAAAGTCTAACAGCGGATAGAAATCAAAAGAGAATAGTATGGAAAGAAGTAAATTTTAACATACGTTTGCCACCACCGAAGGCCTTATGAATCGGTTTTTGGCGGCCGAAGAGATGAAACTTCCGTTGATGCACGTGTTCATCATCGGACGAGGAAGAGGAAGAGGAAGAAGAATAGTAACGGCCATGGCCATTATTGACCCCGGATTCATTAACCTTCTCCATTGCCCCCGGTTCATGAACCTTGACCCCGGATTCATGAACCACCTTCTCCATTGCCCCGGATTCATGAACCTTTTCCATTGAGGAATGTACAGAACCAGTTCCAATTTCATCACCCATTACAGGATCAGACATCTTTCTTCCTGCAATGAAATGAATTCCAAGAAAAATAAATGGAAATTTCTATGAAAACTTCGCAGATGCATGAAACTTTATATCTTTCAATATATTCACAATCACACGCATTTGCGAGCATTATCTTACTGAATACAAAGATCAAAGAAGAATTCACATAAACACAGTAACATGCACGGATCTTACAGAAAGGGTGGTTGTAAGTTGATGAAATCCCTTGAGATTTGGTGTGGCAGTTTTTGTTTGGTTATCATTCAAGATCTCTAATTTGGAAGAAAAATAGTTATTTTTTTTCTTAATATAACTGAAGTGAAATATTCAAAAAGCCCAACAACACCGAGCAAATTATGGTACCAAAAAATCGCACTGTAAACCTTTTTCTCGGGATTTTATTTTATTTTTACTCAAGAAATGGTTACAATTAATTCCTTTTTAAAATTTTGATTTGATTAATAGAATTCTACCATACTGTCACGAAATGTCATCTGCAAGACTGCAACGAGTCCGTACGTGTGATGTGTGTGTAAGAATTTTAATCAATCGTGTGGGCTTATATGTGAATTATTGTGTATTGAATATAAGGCTATCAAATTTGGTTAAACTCATTTAAAGTGATCTAATAAGGATTTTATATATATATATCGGGCTTTAATGCATCTAATTAATGTATGAATTTTTATGTGCAGATACCATGTCATTACCTAATTCATGATGTGTCGGATTAGGTAACTGACAATTCAGTATATAAAGTCGGTTATGGTCCCTAAATCAGACGTACAGTTCATTCTTCTTGACATCTCATCATCAGAGAGAAAATAAGGATTACGTATTGATTTAGAAGGTCCAACCAACCGAATCGTTCATCGTGAATCATATTTGATTAATGTACGCTTCCGCTTCAGTTATTTAATTCTTGATAATTCAGTATGATGATTTTGGATCATAGATAAATAAATTTATCTGTGATGAATTTTCTAACAAGTGGTATCAGAGTCAACATCGTGTTGAATTATCAGATCAATTTTGAACGCATATATGTAAAATCAAATTTATGTGCGTATGTACATGTGTAAGAAATAAGGTTCTGTTTTCACTTTTCGCCATAATTGAGATATATACATAGACACCATCCTAAGGATTAGCGAGTTATTGTTTGGTGGAGGTACTGCCACCGTAAAGTTCAGCCCCCAATTATACGCCCTAGTTTCCAGGGATGTATGGTTGGGTGCTGGGTGTGACACGGATAAAGCTTGCTTGGCAGAGCATCTACTGCTATTGAGGTGTTGACGATTGAACCACGTGCTTCAGCCGTTCGGGTAGAGGAGAAGTCGCCATTAGGGATTGGTGGTGCCACCGCTCACAAACCTTCCATCGCCTTAATGCCCCCACTTGGGATTTTTGTGGATTGTGGTATTTGTGGTTGAGATTGGTGTGTGGATCCGGTTGGGGATGAAATGCCGCGAGCTGCGCGTTGCTAGCGGCGGATTTTAACCGCGTTGCAGGCGGTGAGCAGCGACAGAGGAGACTGCATTCGCGGCGTCAGCGGGCCCCGCTCGGTGGAGATGAAACCGCCTCGGTAGTGGGCTGCGTTCGCCGGATATGGAGGGGCATCAGGGGCGCAAACCCTAACTGCTGAAAATCGAATTTTGGGGCAGGGGGTTCCATAGGAAATTTGATGAATTCAGGGACCCTTGTGCAATTTTCCATATTTTGGTTTATTACTCTTCCCATCCTCTAAGGTTATAAAGATATTGATTTTAATCCCTGAAATATGGAATTTAAAATTAATCCCCCTAAAGTTATAAATTTATTTAAGTCACGACCTTTCAAGTTATGGAATTTTATGATTCAGCCCCTGAAGTTTGAAAATTTTCCAATCCAGCCCCTAAAGTTTGGAAATTTTCAAAATTGGTCCTTAAAGTTTGAATTTTTTTAAAATTAAGTCCCTAAAGTTTGGGAATTTTCTAAATTGGCTCCTAAAGTTTGAAAATTTTCAAAATCAACCTTTAAATATTGAAAATTTCCTATTTTGGCCCTCTAAAGTTTGTTTTTCTTTCAAATTGGGACCTAATGCTTGGAATTTCTCTACATTGGCCAATAAAGTTTTGGGAAAATTGTAATTTAAGTCCTTCAAACTTAATTTTTTTAACAATTGGCCACCAAAAATTTAAGAATATTGCAATTAGACTCTCGCAACTTAAGGATTGCTTTATTCTAGAGTTTTGAATTCTATAATTCAAATCCTAAAGTCAAATATATATGCAAATCAGTGGATTTCAATTTCAAATCTTGGTACATCGAACTCTTTTGAGAAATATAATATTCGAAAGTAAGTTAGTTGAAGCAACATGTTGCCAAAGTAACCTCTCTTGTGAATATTAATTAACTTTGAATATTAGAAGGTATTTATGTGTGTTATTCATTGCGAATATTGATCGGCCCAAAGGAAGGTCAATATTTGGTTCGAATTTCACATGCACCTGTGGTGATGAATGCGTGGCAATTATTTGGTTTAACGTGTGATCAATAAATCGGTCCAAAGAAAGGTTTATTGATTAACATGTCTTATTGCCAGTGTTTGATCACTACACTAAGGGAAAATTAGGTGTTTGTGTGTTATTTCATGCGGATATTGATCGGCCCAAAGGAAGGTCAATATTTGGCTCAAATTTCACATGAACTTGTGGTGATAAATACGTGACGGTTATTTGGTTTTACGTGTGATCAATAAATCGGTCCAAAGAAAGGTTTGTTGGTTGACATGTCTTACTTTCAGCTTTTAATTACTACACCAATAGTACCACTTACAAGTCAATATTTCTGTCCAAAGACTAAATATTGATGTTGTGCTGGGTATCTTATGATGGGCCCTACCATTATTTGAACGTATGATTTGCATAATAAGGTACTTATGTGAGCTATTTTATTTAAGTGTTCTCTATTCTGTTTCAAATTTTGCTAGTAGTATATCTACAAGCTCAAATTTAATCCCTGTATTTATGAAACAAACTTCAAGGATCAAAACAAGAACATTAGCCCCTGTTCTCTTTGCTGTTTTGAGGTCGTTTCTGTTTTTATTTTCGAAAACGCTAAAAACGCATTCTCTTTACCATTTTCGAAAACACATTTTGGAAAACAAAAAAAAAATTTGTACACAAAACGGAAAACGTCCGAAACATCGTTTTGTGTGTATTTCGACAAAAAATTTCCAAAACGCGGAAAACGCGTTTTGGAAATTTTTTTTTATAGAATTATCTTAACTTAGAACTAAGCTTAATATAAAGTTTTTTATTTTTTTATTTTTTTATTATTTTTTTTAGAATTATCCCAGTTTGGAACTAAGCCTAAATAAATATTTTTTTTTTTTTTTGAGAATTATCCTAACTTGGAACTTAGTTTAAATAAAGTTTTATTGAATTCAATATCAACATTACAAAAAAAAATTAAATGAGAATTCTTGTTGTTATATTTCAAAAAATGCAATGATAAATGGACTCTAGTGGTTTTGAAAGAACTTGCATTTTCTGGATTTTAATAGAAGTAGAGCTTTCTCAAGTCCCGAACCTGACTAAACTGTGTTAATATAAACTCTTAATGCTCACATTAGTGTGTTGCATGTAACCATATTTTTAGTGTATTGTGAAAGGAAATTTGAGTTGGAATTAGTAGTATTTTGCAAGCAAATTAATTAAAAATAGTTTAAATCGTGTTCTGCAAAATTTCAAACAGAACGTGTTTTTCAGCTTTTTATTTTCAAAAACAGTTTTCAGAAATGACAAACCAAACGCGTTTTCAGCAAATTTGAAAACAAAAATGAAAACACAAAATACAAAACATTTTCGAAAATGAAAATACAAAATAAAATACAAACAGAACGCCACCTTAACTTTTCGTTGGCTGCATGGATCAAGGCCGTATACTAAGGATTGATCAACATGCTCCTCTTACCGATGTAAGTTCATCTAATCAAATGAGGAACTTTGAGAAGTGGGATTGCTTAAATTACGTGAGTCTCATGATCATTAAGTGCGGCATTCCGGAAGCCTTTAGTGGCACAGTATCTGATGAGGTAAATGATGCCAATGAATTCCTTTCCGAAATTAAGAAACGTTTTGCGAAAAAAAAACTATAAGGCTGAAACAAGCACGCTTATGCAAAGCTTGATTTCAATAAAGTATAAAGGCAATGAGAAAATAAGGGAGTACATCATGTAAATGTCTCACGCTGCTTCAAAACTTAAGGAACTAAAACTCGACTTGTCTAATGACTTGCTCGTGTATTTGGTATTAATATCGCTTCCTGCACAATATAGTTAATTTAATGTTAGTTATAACCATCAAAGGAGAAATGGACTCTCAATGAGTTCATTTCATAGTGTGCAAGCTTCTTGCACAATTCAGTCAATTTAAGGTCATTTATAACTATCAAATGGAGAAATGAACTCTAAACGAGTTCATTTTATTTTGTGTGCAAGAGGAAGAAAAGTTGAAGCAGGACATAACTGAAAGTGTTCACTTGGCAAACACCTCTAAAGATAAGGGCAAGTAAACAAATAAAAAATATAAAGTTGTTAAGGGTCCAAATCTAAATAAACCACATAAAGACATTGAGGGTTGTTTCTTTTGCTAGAAATCTGGACATTTAAAGAAAAGATCGTACATATTACCAACTAAAGTTGCTGCTAAAGTACCTTATGAGCTTTTAACAAGCTTAAAGCTTAGTCTAAAGTATTTCTACATTTGAGGATGTCCAGCTAAGGCTAGGCCTTATAGGCCACATAAAGAAACTGGACTCCAAAACAGTAAGCATCCACTTTATTGATTATTCTAAGCGATTGAGGAGCTATAAATTTTATGATCCAACACTTAAGTCAATTTTTTGAAACGGGAAATGCAACATTTTTTGAGGATGTTGAGTTTTGGGGAGAAATAAGGTTAAGATATTGTCTTTAAGGAAGAAGTTGAGGAATGATCGGTTTTGATTCCTATCGTTGCTTTTGACAATGTGCAAATTTTTATGCATGTCATTGATCAAGAAGCATATCCAGAACCTCAATTAGATAATGTTGAAGAACCTCCCATCCAAAATAAGCTAAATTTCAGAAGTAAAACTCAACAACCTTAATAACTAAAGCCATTAAGGAGATCCACGAGAGAAAGGGAAAAAAATGTTATTCCGAATAATTTAAATAGTATTTTTCCAAGAACATAATGAAATAATAGAATGGTGGAAGATTGTTCAATCAATTTTCATCAAGCCATGTAGGGTTCTAACTCTCAAAAGTGGATTGATGCCATAAATAAGGAGTATAAACATATGCAAGACAATAAAGTTTGGGATCTTGTCTCATTACCAGAAGGTGCGAAGCCCATTGGTCTTAAATGGATTTTTAAACCAAGAGGAATTCGAAAGGTAATGTGGAAAGATATAAAGTTCGTCTTGTATCTAAATGCTTTACATAGAATGATGACATTGATTATAAAGAGATTTTCCCTTTGGTTTTTACGAAAGAATCTTTCAGGAAAGTCAGGTTGTTGCACATTTTGACCTCGACTTACATCAAATAGATGTTAAGACGACGTTTCTCAATGGAGACATTGATGAGACGATTTGAAAATTAAAGAAATCCATTTATGTGCTCAAGCCGGCTTCTCGTTAAGGGTAATACAAATTTCATCAAGCAATTATCTCATTTGGTCTTGAGATTAATGTTGTTGATGGTTGTGTGTATTACAAGTTCAGTGGGAATAAGTGTATTTCCCTGATTTTGTATGTTGATAACATATTGCTTGCCGCTAATGATATAGGCATGTCACATAAAATTATGAGATTTTTTGTCAAGGAATTTTGAGATTAAAAATCTTGGTGACGTCTCTTTTGTATTAGGAATTCAGATACACCGGGATTATTCTCGAGGTATTCTTGGATTGTCACAAAAGGGCTATATCGATAAAGTACTTAAAAGATTTGACATGCAAGACAGTAAATCAGGGGACACCCCTATCGCTAAGGGAGACAAATTTAGTCTCGACTAATACCCGAAAAGTTATCTTGAAGTTAAAGAAATGCAGAAGATCTCATATAGTTTAGCTATATGGAATCTGATGTATACTCAAGTTTGTACGCGTTCGGATATTGCATACATTATTGGGGTACTAAGGAGATATTTAAGTAACCCTGGGATTGATCTTTTGGAAAGCAGCCAAATATGGGTTATAAGGTATTTAAAGAGAACAAAAGATTACATGCTCAAATACAGAAAATCGGATTAGTTGGAGATCACATGATATTATGATTTTGATTTTTGCTAGATGCCAAAACAGTAGAAGATCCATATCAGGCTACATTTATCTGCTAGTTGGAGGAGCTATTTCCGGATGGAGTGCTTAACAAACACTTTAGCTTCTCTCATCTGGCAGCAGAGTTTGTAGCAATTTTGGGGGCATCTAATTATGGAATATAGTTGTGAAATTTTGTCACTGGGCTGCATATTCTGTACGGTATAGAAAGACCACTAAAGTTATATTGTGACAATAACTCAGCATATTTATATTCCAGTAACAACAGGAGCTCAACTAAGTCAAAATACATTGACATAAGTTCCTGGTTGTGAAGGATACAGTTCAGAGTGGACATGTGTCAATAAGAGCACATTGGGACAAACTCCATAATTGCGGATCCGCTTACTAAGGTATTGCCACCCAAGGTCTTTCATGAGCACATTGCTCATATGTGTGTTGTATTTCTTGAGGATATTTGTTTCAGTGAGAGTTTGTATTTTGGGTGCATTAGACACATTTACTGTCCTTTTTTGGATACGGTTTAATGTTAAAGTTATTTACAGCTGTAAGGTTTCAGGTTTATTATCACTGAACTTGTTTGAGGATGATCTCACTAAAGTTGGACCAGTTGGAAATAGGCATGTTGAAGATCACATTACATGTAATTTTCATGCTACACATCCATACTTGATCCATGTCATTCAGTTATGTCGATATACGTGACCATTGATAGGTTTAGTTACGATTAATGTAGCGAAAGCTGCTTTGATCCTATGTTGATATAATTGATGGACCGGATTGTTTGGAGATGCATTCAGTAATGATAGCAAAATTCTGAGTACTCATAAGGTTATGATTGATACACAATTGTAAGGTTACACATATAGTCCAAGTGGGAGATTGTAAGGATTTTAATCAATCGTGCGGGCCTATATGTGAATTATTAGGTATTGAATATAAGGCTATCAAATTTGGTTAAGCTCATTTAAAGTGATCTAATAAGGATTTTATATATATATATCGGAATTTAATGCATTTAATTAATGTATGAGCTTTTATGTGTAGATACCAGGCCATTACCTAATTCATGATGGGTCGGATTAGGTTAACTGACAATTCAGTATATAAAGTTGGTTATGGTCCCTGAATCAGACGTACAGTTCATTCTTTTGACATCCCATCGTCAGAGAAAAAATAAGGACTACGTATTGATTTAGAAGATCCAACCAACCGAATCGTTCATCGTGAATCATATTTAATTAAGGTATGCTTCCAATTCAGTTATTTAATTCTTGATAATTCAGTATGATGATTTTGGATCATAGATAAATAAATTTATCTGTGATGAATTTTTTAACAGTATGTGAATACACGACCATTATAACAACTTCATTAGTTTTTATTTTTATTTTTATTTTATTTTATTTATCGTAATTCATTAGTTTTTAATAATGGTGGTGAAGACCTTCATGGAACAATATTTTTTAAATATTTAAAAGAAATAGTACGATGAATATGTATATTAGCTAATAATTGTCATCCGAATATTTAACATGATGGAATTGCAAAAGACAAGCGAACTCGATAAAACAGAATGCTTTGTAAAAGTTTCTCGATCAATTTTTATATCTTAATAGTTCGATCAATTCATTTTGTCATTTTAAAATTAATTTTATTTATTTACTCATTTATTTATGTTTATAGATTTAAATAATTTAAATATGCAAAATATATATTACAAACTTTAACAATCAGTTTAACTAATTTTTATCCAAATAAAAATAAGAGCATGTTAGCAAACTTATTCTATTTTAATTAGTTTTGAATATTTTGATAGTTCAAATCTATGATTTTTTAAATATTTTTTTCAATTTCTGTTATTGATCGTGGTTTCACGTTGTAGACCAGTTTATATGGAACTTAACTGTTTGTTTTTTATTTTTGAGAATTAATTTCGTGAAAATTGATTTTTTTAATGTGTAGTTAAAAAGTTGTTTGCAAATTTGTAAAAAAAATGATTTTTTTAAAGAATGTGTTTTGAGAATAAATGTTCAAAAAATGATTTTTGAAAAATCAATTACATACGAATGAATTATTACAAATGATTTGTAATAATTTATTACAAATGATTTTTGTTATAAATTATTATGTTGTGTGGGTTAAACAACGCACCACTTTTATAAATTGAGATACATGGACACACACACACACATTCATTAAAATTTAATTAAAAACTAACATTTAATATTGTTGTTGCGATCATTTAAATATAGGACAATGCGTATTTAATTTGTAATGTTAAAGTAAATATGAAATGAAATGTTTGTTTAATATATTTAAATATCAAATACTGTATTAAGATATTTATAACCAATTCTAATATTACTATTCGGGTAGTAATAAATTATTTTTGATAATCTAGAAATTATATTTTGAAAAAATTAATTAGGTCAATTAGTAAGTCATTCAAGTTCTTAACTTTTACAATTGTTGCAATATAAAAAAATTGGTGTCTATTAGGCGTCCTTTATTCTAAACCTTATTTTTTTAAAACTCGTTTTCAACCAACATTCTAATAATAAAAGAATTTACATATAAATTCAAATATATATATATATATACACACACACACACATATTTTTTAAAAACTCATTTTCCCAAATTTACTGTTACAAACTACATGATTTGAAATAATGAGTCTCAAACAAAGGGTTTGAGTACACATTATCTACAAAATATAGGACAATGTGTATTTAATTTGTAGTGTTAAAGTAAATATGAAATGAAATATTTGTTTAATATATTTAAATATCAAATATTGTATTAAGATGTTTATTACCAATTCTAATATTATTACTATTCAGGTAGTAATAAATTATTTGTGATAATCTAGAAATTATATTTTGAAAAGATTAATTACGTCAATTAGTAAGTAAGTTCTTAACTATTATAATTGTTGCAACTTGATAAAAAAAATAAAATTGGCCTCTATTAGGTGTATTTTATTCTAAATCTTATTTTTTAAAAACTCGTTTTCAACCAACATTCTAATAATAAAAGAATTTACATATAAATTCAAAAAAATATATATATACATATTTTTTAAAAACTCATTTTCCCAAATTTAGTGTTACAAACTACGTGATTTGAAATAACGAGTCTCAAACAAGGGGTTTGAGTACACATTATTTAAAAAAATCTCTATTATAAAACTCATTTTGTAGATACTAATGGCTCATTTTCCATTGTACACTCACTTCAAGCACTTTTTTAGCCAATTCCATGAAAATTGATTTCTAATGGGGTGGTGATTTTTTACTTTCCAAGTTTCGTGAAATTTTTTCCCCCCCACATTTGCTAATCAAAAACACCCTAAGTGCATATTATCTATATTTATCTATACCACTTCTAAAAGTGCCTTGAAGGGATAATTTTTTTTTTGACGTATCTACCATCGCAACTTTTTTATAATTACATATTTACCTTTAATTTTAATTAATGAATAATAGTTTTAATTATTTTAATCTTATTTTTCTTTCATTTTATCGACAATTTCATTAATTTAAAAACACTAACAATTTAAACTCTCTACTTCTAAAACTTTCAATTTTTATGTTTTATTTTTCTTTGATTTATTTCAAATTATTATTTATTCTCACTAAACACAAATACAATTATATTAATACGTTATCATAAAGGAAATAAATTTTTTTTTTCATGTCAATGAAATTCTTCTTTAATATATTTTCATTTTAATGAAGGAAGTTATGAGAAATATAAATAATATATTTTTTGAATTATATTTTTAATATTCTATAATTTTTTCATTTGCCAACAATGTCATTAATCTACATCTACATCTATCTATCTATCTACACTACTTTAAAAAGTATGGATGTTGAAGAATCATTCACATTCCAATTTTACCCTCTTTTTTCCTTTATTCCAACTAAATCATTCTCCAAATTAATTACTTAGGATACCATCATATATTTAGTTATATACTCATTTTATCCTTACACCTTTATTTAATAACATTAAATAATTCATTACATTTATTGTATAACAATTTACAAAATTATAATATAATTTCATATTATTATTCTCATGTTATTATCCTGTTTCATTTATTTAATTTAATCTACATATACAACAACAATAAAAGTGTGAACGAGTGGAAAACATTTGATATTACATTTAAAATATAATTTATTTTCATTAAATATTATTAGTTATTATTTTAATTTACAATACATTTAGATATTTTTATCTTTTGTCAATAACTCTCTTAAATTTTTATTACAACCATTAATTAATTCATAAGAAAAAAATAATTATATTTTAATTAAGAATTAAAATAAATAATTTCAAAACTAATTTTGGTTTAAACTTACATTTTTTTTATTTTAAAAATATGCTCTATTTATTAATTTTGCCTTACCATTCATCTTTTACAAAAGACGTGTAAAGTACGTGCTTACTACTAGTTCAATAAAAATATCTATGACCCTCATTCTATAATTAAAATCACATAGATTATAACCTTCAATTTAATACATCCAATTACTAATTTTTATTAACACGTTTATAATTCTAATAATCCTTAATATTCATGTATGTTTTTACGTTAAAATAAATTCAATATAACATATATTATAATATGGGAAGATTGAAGTATAAAAATTTCTAATATCTGTATATATCCCATTTAAACATATATGTACATATGGAAGTTTCAAAACTTATTTTGAATTCTTATTAATGAAGATGTGATATTTCTCATTATATTTGTCTATCTTTATTTTAATAAATTTTTGACATTAAATAAATATGTTATCTTTTTAATACTTACAAGGTCCAAATTTTTTGTACTAAAATTTGGGGTACAATTGAAAATTTCACTTCCACACTTCAGAAAGGCAAAATATATCGACTTTATCATAAAAAATTAAACTATTAGTAATTATCAGTGTTTAGAAAATCGGACCGGACCGGCCGGTTCAATCGGGAACCAGCCGGAAAATCGCTATGATCAAGGCTAAAAACTGGTCATTTCAAAATGGGACCGAAAATCGAGGTTTTCTCGGTTCAATCGAGAAAATCGGGAACCAGTCCGGGTTTTAAACCCGATTTTGATTTTTTTTTTCCGAAATTCTTTTTTAAGTTGTTTTAAGCCACTTTTGATTATTCTAAGCTACTTCTGTATATGATTTTATTTTTTAAATGAGTAAATGTTGGTTTATTTGTAACATAACTTATTTTTTAAAAGAATTTGTAATTCTTGGAATAATTTATAATGTTTTAATTGAAACCGATTCGATCCAGTCGGACATTATGACCCTTGACCCATTGCATTTTTCAGTTTGAACCAGTTTTCGATTTTCTAAATATTGAAAATCAATTTCACAACAAACAACAAAATTGAAGAAACTGAAAATGAGATCTCAACGAAATTATCAAATTTATGGATTGTTAAATTCTCACAAGTCTCAAACTTTGTTTTAAAGTAAAAACACTTGCTATTAAATTTTAATTGACATTTTTTTTCTTTTTATAATAGTTCAAATATTATATAAATAAAACCTATAAATTTATTTCAAAATATTATTGATGTCATTATGAACTTGAAGCTCATATTTGCTTTTATCAAATAAGTAAGTCTAGCCAAGATTTTGATTAGGAGAGTAAAATATGATCTCGAAAACTTTGTTTAAATGTTAAAAATTATTAAATTTTGTTAATTCAATTTGTCTTGTATTTTTTGCCAATTTTCTTTAAAAAAAACTCAACATTTTTGCTTGGAAAATTTTCTAAAAATACTTTATATGAACAATTAACGTGCAAAGCACGTTTAGACAGCTAGTTAGAAAAAAACACTACAAGGCTGCCCGTTTGAAAACCTTTATTTTCCATGAAAAACCCAAATTTTAGGTGATTTTCCAAATTTTGGGCTATTTGATTGCCAAAGTTTTTCATGGAATTCGTTTACCAATTTGTCTCGAAATTCGGTATTTTCCTAATTTTTGATGAATTTGTTTTCCATGGGGATATGAGGTTTTATTTTACATGGAAAATCTTATATCATTTTCGACTCGTTTGATTCTTTTTGTTGTTGTTAATTGATTTATTTTTTTCCAAAAATTAACATTATTATTGTCGATTACAAAATATGTGAAAAATTTTAAAAATTATTAAAATTTTAAATAACTAAATTTTGCATTATTTTTCATGAAAAATAATGTCAATCATAAAACAAAAGTTAAAAATTCTCCACATTTTCCACATAGTAAATTAAACTAATCAAACGCCTAAATTTCAAATTCATTGGAATTCAATTCCCTGAAATTCATTTTTTTCCACCCAAATTCCACCATCATTATCAAAAGACAACATTTTCCATGGAATTGAAAACATTTTCCCACATTTTCCTCCTTTTGGTATTTGAAATGCACAATTTTCTTGGCAATTCCATTTTCCTTACATGCGCGTGTTCCATGTTTTTGGTGAATTGGTTTTCCTAGTCAACTAGTAGAATTTATTTTTAGGTAAATTTTTTAATTATTTTCGTCATGTTCGATAATTTTTTTTCCAAAAATTAACATTATTATTATTATCAAGTACAAATGTGAAAAAATAAAAAAAATGATTAAAATCGCTAAATTTTGATTTATTTGTCATGAAAAATAATGCTAATTAAACAACGAAAATTGAAAAATTATCCACTTTTTCCACCTAAAAAATTAGATCAATCAAACACATTAACTTCCAATTCCCAGAAATTCAATTCCCTGAAATTTATTTCTTTCCACCCAAATTCCACCCTCACTATCAAACGCAGCTTAAGATTTTAAAAAAGATTGGGCAATTGGCGTAAAACGTCCCTACCTTTGGACTCTCTTGGGGAATTCATCTCTGCCTTTTGATTTCTTGGTAATTTCATCCACACCTTCACCTTTTTTCCTTTTTTGGATACACGTCCCTACCGTTAAAAATTCTGTTAATTGACCAGCAAATCATTAATTGACCATTTTTATGAAGGACAAAAGAGTCTTTTTGCATTATTTAATTTAAAACTTTATAAAATAAATAAAAAATTAAATAAAAGGGTGAAATCGCCTCCCTTAATGGAAACTCGACGCCAACGATGCAGAAGAAGGTGCCTGGAACCAGCGGGGGACCTGCTATGGGTCTTACTGGGTCTTTAGACCCAGTAAAATCTAGCCAAATTGGTTTAAATTCTTTTTTTTTTAAATTTAAAACCTAGTTACCACTTACCCAGGTCCCAGCTCCAGTCGCAGCAGAGAGAACCGAAGGCTGAAAGTCCCAAAATCCAAACCCCCCAGTTGCTGAACCTGCACTTCGTCCGAGCGTCCACCAATCGATCACCACCACCACTGACTGCATCTGCACTGTACGCCAGAGTAGTCAGCAACGTAGCTTTAGTTTGTAGCGCAGCAGCGGCGCAGGCTGGAAGCTGGAACTGGAAGTGCAAGCTGCTTCGGTATTCCAGTTCCGCCGGCGCCAGGCCTGCCTACTTCATTTCAGTTGTCGATCAGTGATTCAACGCTTCACACTCACACTTCCATCGCCTTCCACTGGTATTTTAGGAGTATTCCCAAATACCCTTTCTCTATCTCCTCACTCACCAAAATGTTGTAGAAATCTGAGCCCTTCTCAGTTTATATCATCAAAATCCCTTTTCAAATTAAAGAATCAAACTTTAATTTCAGGTATTCAAATTAAGCAATTCAAGAATCGCAAACTTCAGATTATGCCCATCATTTATGCTGCACAATCCAATTTCTTGAAAGGCACCCTTGCATTCTTTCTAATTAAATGCACACGTTTTTCTTAATTTAGCGTGAATATACATAATTTATATTTGCTGATCAATGTTTATCGTCTGTGGTTGTAAGGAATCTTGAAACCCTTAGAGGTCGTTTTAGAATGATACGTGTTGAAGATATAATATGTTTATTGACTCTCTGAAAGTTATTTGCGAGTGCTTCAACATAATTATGAGTTCAAGACTTGCTGTCATCCATTTAAGAAAATTGTGGATGTTGTAACTTTGATGAAAAAGATATTATATATATGAATTTATGATTTTGAATTTGAAATATGCAATGTTGTGCAGTAGCTAGTAGAGTAGTGGATTGGTAGTTGTTTAATTATTTGTTTACAATTGTTTATTTTATTGTTTGTATCAGTTATGGGTAGATATTTTAAACTGAAATCCACATTTTCTTGTGACGAGCAAATTAATGAAAATGAAGCTGGGGATGAAAGGGTCAACACAATTAATGAAGAAAAGAATGAAAATGAAGTTGGTGATCTTGCAAAGAAGTTGGTTGCCAAAAATAAACATTAAGTGTATCCATTAGTCTACAAGCTTGTGACATTGTCTTTAATTCTTTCGGTGGCTACTGCTACAGTGGAGAGATCATTTTCTGCAATGACTTATGTCAAGAATCGTCTACGCAATCACATTGGAGATCAACTGTTGAATGATAGTTTAATTGCATATATAGAGAAAAATGTATTTGAAAATATCGAAAACAATGTGATCATGGAACGTTATCAGCGTATGAAAACGCGTAGAGAACAATTGTAATAAAATTTCAAGTGTCTCTTCATTTTTTGCAACATTTATACAACTTTGATTGTGGTGATTGATATTTGTTGAATATTTATTTACGATTGTTTATTTGATTGCTTGCATTAGTTGTGGATATATATTTGAAACGTAAATTTGAGTTTTTTAAGGCTCTTCCTTAAAAAAAAAAAAAATCAGGGGCAATGCCCCCGAACCCCAGTAAACTCCATCGCGAAGAACACAAATCCATCTTTAAAAAGCCCCATTAAGATGAAATGTCTGCGTCCGCCACTGCCTGGAACTCTAGGCCTCCGAGGGTTTCCAGAAGTCCGTTAGTTTCTATTCCTCGATCTTCCAAAATCTGATTTCTGAGGGCTTCTTGATCCCCAGTTATAAGGTTCTTTGCATCGTAACACAGACATGTGCTGATGTTTTCGCGTTGAAAGAGATTGGGGTAGAGGATTCGACATAGATTTTCAAGAAAGCATTCAAGTCTCTAGTAATTTTAGGTCAGAGTTTTAAGCAACCATTCAAGAATAGTACTTTCTACTTTGTGTTTTTCGGCAGTGGTACAATTGAGAAGTCTGCGAACTTGACAGAATTTGCAATGGAAATTTCCCGGACCCTAAAATCCAAAGGGTTTCTGGTGGTCGATATCGACATGAAAGATGAGTATAGTCTCAATTCATTTCTTAACTTGTTTTACTTCTCTAAATTGGTAAAAACAAGGGACATAGATGAGATTCATTCAAAAATGCCATTTATTTGTGAAGTTGTCATGAAAAAAGTGAGTGGATATGGAGATATCGAACAAAGTATTGACTATGAGATTGAAAATCTCAGTGTTGATTTGGTGGCCAAATGCTCAGTTCCGTGGGAATTGATCCATAAAGCAGAGCCTCTAATATAGGAAGAACCAAAGAATTAAATAATGTAAAAAGACTCTTTTGCCCTTCATCAAAATGGTCAATAGATGATTTGTTGGTCAATTAACGAAATTTTTAATGGTAGGGACGTGTATTTTCAAAAAATGTGAATGTGATGATGAAATTGTCAAGAAACCAAATATAGTGATGAATTTCACAAGAAGATCCAAAAGTATGTATGTTTTACGTCAATTACCCAAAAAGACTCTAAAAGTCCCATTGTCAACAAAAAACAAGAACATCACCAAGAGCATCCTTAGATTTGTCATAAACGGGCCAACAACAATCATAAGTCATAACAACGTTTTCTACAGTGTCGACAATGAATTTGAGAGGACCGAAACTCTGCTTCACGTAATCATAAAATTCGATACCCTCTCCACAATGTTGATCCCCATAATCATCACAAACCTTAGATTCTTAAATTGCATTCGACTCCCATCTACTTCAACTTATAAATCAGAAAAATAACAACTAAACTAGATCAAATCAAAATTGAAACGAGAACATATTTAATTACCTTAGTAGAAGCCATGGCTTGTAATCCGAGAATTGCTGGAGAAAGTTTCTAACAAATCTTCACGTTTTGATTTTCAACCCATTTTTGCATTAGTAATTCTAGATAGGCATTATTTATAAATATGATTCAATTAAATAAAATAATATTACTATGGTTCAGAGAAAGTAATAGTATCTACTCAGACACTACAGTGGAAGTGTGTTGAATCAAGAGAAGACAGTAAACGTCTTTATTATGGACATTTTATTTTGTCTCCACTTGTGAAAGGTCAAGCCGACACAATAGGCATTGCGATGCAAAGAACTTTACTTGGAGAAATAGAAGGAACATGCATCACACGTGTAAAATCTGAGAACGTCTCACATGAATATTCTACCATAGCGGGTATTCAAGAATCGATCCATGAAATTTTAATGAATTTAAAAGAAATTGTGTTGAGAAGTAATCTATATGGAACTTGTGGCTAGAGGTGGGCGTGGGTTGGGTTGGGTAGGTTTTTTGCCCAACCCGAATCCAATCCAGTGTGGTCGGTTGATAAAAAATCAACCCAATCCAACCCAACTATGAGTTTAAACCTAACCCAATCAAGTTTCAGTCGGGTTGGTCGGTTTGGGCTTTGGCTCAACCGGTAAAAAAATTTGAAAAAGAAAAAAAAACCAATGAATATTATCATTAACTTAAATCAATTATATACAGTACAATAACCTTTAATACAATAAATTGAATACTTGCTAATAAAATTAAAATATGTTCAATCAATATTTAAATAAGTTAAGTTTTTTTTTTAAAGTAACTAACAAGTTTGCCAGTCTAAAGAAAGAAATACACTCAATGTAAATGTCGAAAAAAGTGTCACAAAAAAAAAAAGAGAAACCTTCAGAAAGTTATAGTAAATGGGTGAGTTAACAATGTTACACATCAAATTTAACACATGTTAACTGAAAAGAAAAATATTTTTCCACTTTAATAATTTTTCAGAGGACCCTATGTATGTAAACAAGACAAACTAATATAGAATTATTTAGAATTGATCACTATGTAGAAAAGGAAAATATCTTTTATTAAAACAATGCTAAAAAAAAAAATATTCGAGTTGGATTGGGTCGGATTTTTCATTCAACCCGCAACCCGACCAATTTTTTTTAAAAAAAATCCAAACCCAACCCAATTTTCATAAAAAATCGATCCAAATCGATCGGATCGGGTCGGTTTGGGTGGTTTCGACGGGTTCAATCGATTTATGCCCACCTCTACTTGTGGCGCGTCTATCTGTGTCAGAGGTCCAGGATACGTAACTGCTCAAGATATTATTTTATCACCTTATGTAGAAATCGTTGATAATACACAACATATAGCTAGCTTGATCGAACCAATTGATTTGTGTATTGGATATTTGGATTACAAATCCAGAGAAATCGCGGATATCTTATAAAAATGCCAGATAACTTTCAAGATGGAGTCTTATGGATGCTGTATTCATGCATGTTCGAAACGCGAATCATAGTATTCATTCTTATGGGGATGGGAATGACGTGAGGGGGCTGGGATGGCTATATTTCTACGAGCGAACTTCGGGCGAATATGAGGCGCATGGATACAAGTTATGCCTTGGAGTGAAAGACAATTCTGAGCCTATAAAATCAATTAGACTATGATTTAAGTCTTTTTTTTTTCGTCTTTCTTCTTGAAAATGAAAAAGAAAACATTTGTACTCATAACTCAAGTTGGATAACTCGTGTATCCTCGATTAATACAACCTCAGATGCTATGTTTCAAGAACATTATGATGTGACATATATTTATTAGTTGGTGAAAAAATAAGTAGTAAGATAATTATTTTCATCAATAAGTGAATGTATGTCACATCATAATGTTCTCTAAAAATATTTATAAATAATGTCTTCCTCTAATTATTGTTTTTGCATATTAGCCGGGTTTGTGATTTTGAGAGTTTAGAATGTAGTTAAAACGTATTAATTAATAACTAGGACACTTTTCGATTTTCGTAATTAATTTTAAGGGCAGTGGGCATGATTTTTGTGGGGTTTTTTTTTTTTTCTAATTTTTAATCACATATTTTTAATTAAAATAAATTAAAAAAAATTCATTATTTTTTACCCTCACATCCAGAAGGGGAAAAAAAAAATATTTAAAAAATTATTTGCTTAACGGGGCTTAATATTCTAATTCTTCCATTTTTTGAAGCGGGCATTTGACTTTACGCTGAAACCAGCTTAGTAAAACAACCGGAGCGCGGAGGAGAACACAGATAAACCACCAATGGAAGCGGTGGCTGAAGGGCTGTGGGCCCTTGCTGACTACCACGAGCAGAAAAGGGATATAGGGAAAGCTGTAAAATGCTTGGAAGCCATCTGCCAAAGCACAGTCTCATTCCTCCCTATTATCGACATCAAAACTCGACTACGCATCGCCACTCTGCTTCTCAAGCACTCCCATAATGTTAATCAGGCTAAAACCCACCTCGAACGTTCTGTAATTTCTGCTCCCGCTTCAGAATTTCCAGATTTTTCGTTTAATTCGTGTGAGATTGGTTTTCCATGGATATTTGAAGCAATATTTATGTGATTTAAGTAATTTGTTTGTGCTTTGAGTTTGGATTTTTTGTTCAGAAGTGTCTACATCTGTGATTATGTTTGTTGTTCATTTAATTGAAGTACTATGGAGTTTGGAGGGTCTAATCGTTGCGCAGATTACAGTTGCAGGTTTTGTTTTTCTTGTTTCTGCAAGAAATGATATAATTGCAGAATTTGTGTGTGTGAGAAAAATGAACATGTAAAATAATCGAACTTAAAATGCACATACAATTATTAGTGATATATCACAATAATTTTAAAAAACAAATGGGAAGGAAGAAAAAAGGCGGTCAAACAAAATATCCTTGTTAAGTTGGTAGTAGAAATGGGACGGTGTGGGTTGATGAATATTAAATTGAATTGATGAAGAGAGGATAGGATAGGAAGATGGATATTGATACAGCCATGTTGGGGCGTGAGAAGGTGAAATTGTTTTCTGGCTCATTTATTTGAAACTTAGCCTAGTAACTGGTGAGTAGTTAGTATTGCTTAATTTATTTTCACAATTTAACCTTAATATTAATTTTCCTTTTGACCTCCATCTTTTTATGCCTGGGGCACATCCTGATCGAAGCCTAAAGTTTTCTCATCCCAAGACGAAGTTGTTACAAAGCATCAGGCAATGGTCTGTAGAAATATAATTGGATCCCCAACTGACGTTGTGAGCTGATCTTTGTACTCTTAAATGGAAATCAGTTTTTAAACCTTTTGTTTAGTAGTAAGTAGACTTCCAATACCTACAGGTGGTATTTAATTATTTTCGGTTGTGATATTTGGAACTGAAGCAATGACATTTTTCCCTACATTAATATATCTGGTTTTTAGATATCAAAAATATATTCTGCGGAGTACAAATTTATTCATCTCATAAAATGCGACAAAGTTTCAGCTTAATGTCAACCCGTCGCAACCTGTTTCCTTTGTCCAAGTCTAAGTCTGTCCATGGAGAAACATTGGCGGAGTTATTGACATTTATCTATACCACTTCTAAAAGTAGCTTGAAGGAAGAAACTTTTTTATAATTTCATATTTACCCTTAATATTAATTTATGAATAATAATTTTAATATTATTTTTCTTTCATTTTATCAACAATTTCATTAATTTCAAAACACCAACAATCTAAACTTTTTACTTCTAAAACTTTCGATTTACCTAGAAAATACAAATAAATCAACCAAATAATTTCAATTCCCTCTCTCTCCAATTTAATTTTAGCCGAACAGGCCCTATATTAATACGTTATCATAAAGGAAATAATAAAAAAGTCCGGTTATAATTTTTTTCATGTAACTTAAATTCTCCTTTAATATATTTTCATTATTAAGGAAGTTGTGAGAAATATGAATAATATATTTTTTGAATTATATTTTTATTATAGTAAGAAAAAGAGTGTTGATATGATGCAAATAAAAAATTATATAGTGGAGGAACACCAATTTAGTAGTTGTTCTATATTTTTATCCTTTTCTTATGCTTTATCCATGTGCATCAAAATTTAACTTAAACTAATCAAATTTTGAACTTTTAAGTCTTAATGAGTTCTCATCCCGACTATAAAATTATATAACGCATGAACATTTTGTTCGTATGTGTGTGTATGTCATGCAAGTGAATAGTCATGACTTTCTGACCTCTGCTTCCCCTGATAAAACTTTCTGAGTTCTATATTATTACTTTTTTTAAAAATCAATTTTCATGCTAAAAGAAAGGTAAAGTTTTAAGGTTTATTTATCACATTACATGTTGGGAGATAAGTCTAAAACATGACGTGCACTTGGACTCGCCAAAGACCATTTAGTTGGGTTAAAGCTGCTGCCTAAAGGATATTATCCATTTTACGCGTTGACCCTAATGGACACCTTTATCTAGATCCAGAATTTTCACTTTGACACTGGAACCTCACCATGTACTCATGCATAGGGGGGGATATAAATTTTGTTATCTTCTTTTTAATTTTTTTACGGTCAGTAGTTGTTATCATGTAATTTCATCAAAATGCAAGTGTGTTCTATAAAGAAAGCTGTTTAAAATTGTTAATCTATCCTAACCATCTAGATTCAATACAGAAACAGATATAGTTAGTTGAAAAGATAACATATCTTTGCATTCTTAATGTTGTCAAATTTTTGTAAGAGGCATTAAATAGGCAAGTCTTTTCTTATGCATCATCAGACTTGGCAATATCATTCAGACACTGCATTTCTAACTGATCTCTTCTTGGTACAGCAAGTTCTCTTGAAGTCTATTCCTTCATGCTTTGAGCTGAAGTGCAGAGCATACAGCCTGTTGAGCCAGTGCTATCATCTCGTTGGCGCCATTCATTCTCAAAAACAAATACTGAACAAGGGTTTAGAACTTTCTGCAGTTTCTGGAGATGGGTATGACATAGTCTTTGGTCTTCCAATTTCTGCCTGAAGACAGTGAATCTATAGCTTTTATAAGAAGATAGAAGGATTTAACTATAGAAAGTGAAACGGTATACAGATAGATCCCTGTGCTAAATATAAAAGGGAAAAAAGATAACTGATCACTCCCTTCAAAATTCGTTAATTGGATATGTGATGTTGCTGTTCAAAGGGAAGAGAGATGCACAATCTTATACCAAATTAATTAGTCATTTGATATTGAATTTGTAAAGTTTAATTGTCTATGCCCAAATTATTCAGGTTATCACAAAGTAAAGGAGACCGCCATAAGATTTTGTCATTTTACTTCATCCAAAACCCCTAATTGAATCTGCATAAAATTCTGCACTCCATTTTCAAAAATTGATTATTCAAATATTTTTTATTGATTTATTGAGCACCACATGAAACTTTATTGTAACAAATGAAAAAATCTTAAAATTATCATGAGTATTGTCTTTAAAAGGTCGAAGTTGCAGAATCTTTTCTATGGAAGATTCTTCAGCACCCTTTCAGGTTATATTGGATTCATTTTAGTGTACTTTCTTGATTACTTACCATTTCATACAAGTTGTTTGTTAACTGTGAAGAACATCAAAACTTTTGAATTGCAGGAAAGTTTAGAATTTAATTTTTTTTTTTTAAATATTGCAAATAACGCTTTAACTAAGGATGCTAATTTTTCATTTCTTGCTTTCAATTTAACAAGTTTGGTTTCATGACCGCTTGTTGTTTATCCCTTGAAGGTTTGCAGGAAGGTTATGGTCTTGCAACTTCATTTCTCAGCTTGCGAATGCTCTAATAATTGAGGGAGACTATCAGGGGTCAATTTCCTTTTTGCAACAAGGACTAAATTGTGCATTAGAGATGTGTTATCCAGAGTTGCAGGTTTGTCTAAAAATAATGACTATTTCTGGTTGTCAAATCTTATTTGTTTGCCAAAGTAACATGATGAGTCAAAATTACGGCAGCTCCTGATATTATATTTATAAGTGAGATAGAGAAAAATCTTTAAAATTTTTATTAGATTGAGTTTTCTTAGTGTTATGGGTATTGCTTCCTTTAATTGTTTATCATATGCAGCTCATATATCGAGGCTGTGAGGTGCTTTCTTAAGATTCCCTGCCAAGTACTTTCCATGTTCATTTGGTTTATTGGGGAAATTACTCCAAATATCTAATTTTCCCTCCCTTCCATTGGTGAATCAGATGTTTTTTGCTACTTCAATCTTGCACGTGCGCGTTGTACAGTGGGATAGCACAAGTCTAGTAGAGGAATCTATTAATAGATGCCACGTGATATGGGAGTCTATCGAGCTAGATAAAGTATGTCAAAATCCTTATTTATTATCTCTCTTTGCTGTTCTGTTTTTCTTAGAAGTCCACATCAATTCAACTCATCAAATGTTACTGAACTTCTAACATGTTTATTTATATGCTTCTACAAATGGAGAAGATTTATCAAATTGGTTTATGGAATAAACATGTCGAGTTCCTTGTCTTTTTTTAGATGCTTATATCTTTGTCTTGTGCGTTCCGATTAATAATTTACATTGAAGGATAATAATTGCATTTCTACATATTAATATTGATCCTTACCATTTATCTTGTGAGAAAGATTTAATTTGAAGGTTGAATCAAAATATTGCTAATATATTTTAGGTAGGTGCATTTCATTAAGTATTGTTAGTAAACACCAAAATCAAGGACTGACACACTGAAGATGTACTACATATATTATTAGCTTGATAGATATTCACTTATTTTCAAGTGAAAGATCCATTTTTTATAGGGTACCTATATGATTAATATTTACAACTTTATCATCTCTAATTATTAATAGAAAATTGGAAGAACCAAAGAACCATCTGTGCTTCTCATTCAAATTAAATTATTTAACACCCAGCAGTTATTATTATTATTATTATTTTTTTAATAGAAATCTCTTCTGATTATCACTTGTTAAGCGAAAATTCCAATGTGTAAGTTAATTCACATACATGAGTTAAATAGTATCTTGATCGTCAAAGTTAATTCACATACACATGAGTTAAATAGTATCTTGATTGTCAATAGAGTATGCTTGTGTTGAGCCTCCCCTTTCTACATCTCATTATATTCTTTGAGAACAACTTTTGCTGTGCACATTAACATGTAGTGCCATATCAACTCACAGCTAAGACCCTTGCCATGGCTTCCACCTATTGTTCATGGAAGAGCTTCGTGATGCTTCTTCTGCCTTAAAGAAGCATCTATTTCCATATCGTCATTCCTCTTGATTCTGAATTTACTATTTTGGAAGAAAATTAGCTTGATATTAAAATTTTTAAGTATAAAATAATTGAATAAATAAACAAGTTTTCTTTTGCACAAAAATCACATTTTAGATTTTTGTTTCGATTATGAGAAATATATACAAAATTTATAATCAGTATCAAATTAATCTATAATTTTTCAACCTGCCACAATTATTTTTTTTATTATTATTATTATTATTATTATTATTATTATTATTATTATTATTATTATTATTATTATTATTTAAGGTCAATTATATCTGGTGGAAAGGCAAGATGTAGTCATTATGTGCTTCTGTCAGCTGATCTCTCTTTAATCCAAAAAAGCTCAATTTTTTCTCTTGCTTGAGGGGCTTTTGTGAGTGTCTAACTTCTCATAACTTCTAATGCACAAATGTCTTTTGCCCATTATCGTTAATTGATTATATGACTTCTGTTTATTATTTCAAATCGTCCTTGGATAGTACATTTGTCCGGTTGGATGAGTATTGTAAGCCATACAAATTATGTGTGCATTTTTGTTGATTGAAAATCTACATGTAAAATCAACTGACATATAGATTTCTGGTTTCCTCTGCTTGTATCTGGAAGAAACAACAGTGCCTTGGCTTATTATTTTATCACGAGCTGCTGCAATTGTTCTATCTACTCCGGATATGTGATTACAAGAATGCTGTTCAACATGTTGACAAATTGGATGCTGTTATAAAGTCTGACTTGCAACGGATGCAACATGTACGAGAACTCACTAAAGAGCTCGATGCATTAAATCACAGTCTCTCCCACTCTGATTTGAACTACAGAGACAAATCTGCTCATTCTGAAAAACAAGCTCAGCTTGAAGAACGACTTGGTAATTATACTGGGATGAGCGTAACTGGGAAAACGCCTTTGGAACCTGCATATTTTGGAAATGTGAAACGAGCATGGACTGATAAACTTGAGCTGGCCCCCCCTCCCATTGATGGGGAATGGCTACCAAAAAGTGCAGTCTATGCGTTGGTGGATCTTATGGTGGTTGTTTTTAGCCGCCCAAAGGGACTTTTTAAAGAGTGTGGAAACAGGGTTCAATCTGGAATGCAAATTATCCAAGGTTGGTTTTGGAAATCGAGATGTATTATTAATATCTTCTTTTTGCATTCTGCATTTGAAATAACCAAGTACTCATCACGTATTGTAAATCGCAGTTCTTCTACATGTAGAAGTGAATGGATGTCGATATCTCAAATTGTTATCTATATGGACATGTATTTGGTTATTACCATTTTATTTGTTGCCAGAAGCATAAAATACTCTGACATGAATGTTACTGAAAATGATTTGTCTCCTAATTGTTCTAAGAGAAAAAGCTTGTTAGAGTGTGATCAATGTGTTCCATATTGTGCAACCTGGGTTTTTCAGATTCCCAGAAGTACATTATCTTCCAAGTTTATTGTCCCTTTGTCTTTGCTGGTTTTCCGTGGTTTCAGAACAGTTTGACCTCTTTACCTTTTGTTGCTATATCTAGGCATCAGGCAATTCCTAAAATTATTCGTGTCTTAATGAACTGAATTCAGAGTTCGAATGTTGCAGTGATGCTTACATGTTTGAAAAGTTGCTGGATATTTGGACTGTTGTATTATGTAGATTGTCAAATCCAATTGACAGAGGCCATAGAGGGATATATTAATTATGTGCTTGCTTTTCTTATGGTCCTGCATACAGTATTTGGAAGGCCATTCCACAGTTTTTCATAAATTGCAGCTTATTTTGTTTATATTTGCAACTTGAGTTTCTTAACCATTAGATATATGCAGTGGTTTAACACATCAAGATATAATGTATGAAACTTTACTAACCTTCAGTGACTCTAATACGAAAGGAATTTGTAAATACATGCTTCTGAAAGATTTTTGTGATTTGTGCTCAAATGTCCATAAAATATCTTACATGTTTTCATTGGAAGTCATTTAGATACTCTCAAGACCTGAATTATTCTATTGCTTGCAGAGGAACTGGTGCAACTTGGGATTACTGATGGCATTAAAGGTTAGGCTTCAATTTATATGGGTAAAACATGTTTCTGATGCATAATATCAATGTATCATTACTAAGCTCCCTGTTAAGTTCTTTATGAATTAGGAACAATTTTTTTGGCGTTCAGATATTTCTGGATCTTTTTATACGAAAATGGTGAACATGTGCCTCTAAGGCCTCTTAGCATATTTTTTCTTTAATCTACTGGATGGCAGAAGTGGAACTCCAACACTCTGCAATATGGATGGCTGGGGTCTATTTGGTGCTTCTAATGCAGTTCCTCGAAAACAAAGTAACTATTGATCTTACACGATCTGAGTTTGTTGAGGCACAGGAGGTTGGTTATTCTTGTTCAGTTGCCATATTAGTTAAACTAGTACTCGCACCCGTGAGATGCACGGAAGATATAATTAACAATTATTTATTGAATAAATTATAAAAATACAATGTCCGACAAAAATATTGTGGATAATATAATTCTCCCTATAAGATTTCTTTTTGGTCTAATATCCTTGTACGAATAACATAAATTTTCTTAACACAATATGAAATAAAAGAGGCAAGTAACTTGCATGCATAAATTGTGCATTTATATATAGCGTCTGTTTGAATCTCATTTTACAGAGTTTTTTGTCAAATCTGGCGTAGGTTCCACCCTGAAACAATTTGCTAGCAGTCAGAAACAAAAGCAAAAGTCTTGCCTATTTTTATGTCCCTTCCGAGTTTGTCCTCCACTGAATAGTTATTTGATTTTTTGTGTGTCGACACGTGGTGGAAATAAGGGTAATGCAATCAACAAATTTGAACGGCTACTTCCCAGCAATTATGACTTGTCATGGAACCTTGACTTTGAATCAATATTTTATTATATAATTACTGTAGTAAAATGTAAAAAACTGGTTTTATAGAAAACCAAACAGATGCATAATGAAAAATATTCAGAAAAGTAAAACATAAAGTTACGACTTGCATATTTCTTTTAATAGTGTTCATTCTCTAATTTCTTTTAATAGCTAATTTGGATGTGTTTCATGTACAAAGTGACCATTGTCGTAAGTTTTCAAAATGTTGGTGACTGTTGGAGTAAATTTATATCGCTTCCCTTTACTTTCAACTACATATTTAAAACTATTTTAATCTATAGTCTCCATCAAACATATCTTTATTTAATGGTTTCCAATGCAACATGATTTTTTATTTTTCATCGAGTAGTCAAATGATCATGTTCCCGAAGAAAAAATAACTATTTTTGTCCATGTTCAATAAACATGTTGACCATATCCTATTTTTTCATGTTCCAGTGATGATTAATGGAAAACCTAGGGGAAAATTTGGTGCATCGAGAGGACTAAGACAAGGAGACCCGCCGTCACGATTTCTATTCATTTTAGTGGGAGATGTATTGAGTAGATTGATGAATAAAGCGTGTGACATGGAGAAGATTGAGGGCTTTAAGATAGGAAGAGACGGAGTATGGGCGTCCCGCCTCCAATTTGCAGATGATAGTATTTTTTTCTTGGAGAACAAGGATGAAAGCTTTGACAACCTTATGGGAATTCTGAATATCTTTTCAACAACTTTAGGATTAAAGGTTAATATGGCAAAGAGTGCAGTAGTGGGCATTAATTTAACGGAGGAGAGAATTGAAAACATTGCCAACAAGTTGGGGTGCGTTAAGGGAGTATGGCCGTTTAAGTTATCTAGGACTACCATTGGGAGGGAATCCAAACACTTCTTCATTTTGGAATCCGGTATTGGAAAAAGTTGCTAGACGACTAGAAGGATGGCATAAAGGATGTCTATCGAGAGGAGGAAGGCTTGTACTTTTGCAAGCAGTACTAGGTAGCATTCCTACATATTTTATGTCGGTTTTCCACATGCCTATGAAGGTAGTTAAGGTTGTAGAAAAAATGATGAGGGATTTCTTTTGGGAAGGGAAGGGTGAGGGATTTAGTGACCACTTAGTCAGATGGGATGTAGTAACGAAACCGAAAGAATTTGGGGGATTGGGAATTGGAAATCTACATAACAAGAATTTGGCTTTGTTAGGAAAATGGTTGTGGCGATTTCCCTTAGAACCGGATTCACTTTGGCATATCATTATCCGCAGTCGTTATGGTTATCATTCAAATGGATGGGATGCATGCATTGAAGTTAACTCAACCCTTCGAGCACCATGAAAATCTATTGCAAGAGTTTGGGATATCTTTGTGGATAATACCAAATTGAAGGTTGGTAAAGGTGATAAAACCCGGTTTTGGATAGATAAGTGGATTGGTCAACAAGCACTTCAAGAGTCTTTTCCCCGTCTATTTTGGTTATCCATTAATAAAAATTCGTACATCTCCGATGTTGTTTCTTTCCAACCCCCCTCAAATCCAATATGGAACCTTCAATTCTCGAGGAATTTTAGTGATAGAGACCTTGAGGATTTTACTTCTCTCCTAAACCTGCTACAAACTATGAATCTCGACCCGCTTAACTTTGACAAGAGAGTTTGGAACTGTAACACATCCGGTATCTTCTCATGTAAATCTTTTTTAAATACCATTCTCCAACCGTTGAATCAATAAAATTTCTCTCACTTCAACTTCATTTGCAAGGGAGTGATGCTGTCAAAAATCAAAGTTTTTGCTTGGTTGGTTTCTTTGGGGAAAGTAAACACCTGTGATTTGTTACAATTGAAGAGACCATTCATGTGTATATCCCCATCTCACTGTATTATGTGTAGGAAGGCGGTTGAAAGTATTGATCACATTTTTATCTACTGTGATTTCGCTAGGAAGATTTGTGACAAAATTCTGTGCCTATTTAGTGAATCAGGTGTCCTTCCAAAAAAATGGGCAGACCAGATTCTTATTAAATGGTACTTCGGGGGAAACAGGAAACAATTAAAGGAGCTGTGGAAAATGACAGTGTTGGCATCAGCTTGGACTATATGGACTGAGAGGAATCGGAGAATTTTTGACAATCTTCAAAGAACAGTAGAAGATATATGGGATAACATTTTGTTCCTCATGGGTTTATGGGCAGGGGTAGCAGAGAAGTTGAATGCTTTAGAAAGATTTTTATTAAACCTAGACCCAACAACATATTTTGATGTCATAGTATCAAATATTTATTAGATTTCCCCATGTTGTTTTGATGGTCAGTGAAATCATTATAATGTACCTCGTGGATATCTTATCCACATGGTTTTGTACTCATTACATAACTTATCATGAATAAAATTTCAGTTTCTTATAAAAAAAAGAAAGAAAATGGGCGGGAAAGTGTGTGCGTAAAATGGTGACGGTTATCCTATTATTATAGAATATAGATATAGATATAGATGTGCATTTTTTATTTAACATAAATCTTAGCTACATTTCAGATGTGAATATCACATTAGTTGAACAAGTTGATAAAATTATTCATTATAATTCATTACTAAAAAACTTCTAATCATATTTCTGGTCACATGCTTCTTTAGTCTCTTTTGTTTGTTGCTTCTTGTTCAGAAGACATTATTTTTCAATGTTAAAATAAAGGCCTTTGCAAGGTTATTGGCAGATTTTGCTTTGCAATAATTTGAAATAAATTTAAGTTTGTTGAATGTAAAAATCTTAAAGTTGTATAAAACAATGTATAAATTTAAATCTAATTAAGAACCATGTATCATTGCAGGCTTTGATGCAGATGAGAAATTGGTTTATTCGCTTCCCAACAATCTTACAGGCCTCTGAGAGTATCATTGAGATGCTACAAGGGCAGTATGCTCATTCTGTTGGCTGCTATAGTGAAGCTACTTATCATTTCGTCGAAGCTTCGAAGGTAATTCTTTTCTGGCTTTGATATCTAGGCAGGTACCGATACGCATCTTGTCTTTATTTCTGAACATATATGATTTTCTTCTTGGTTTTAATTGTTACCAACATACTTGTTGATCCCATATGTAGACTTGAGTCTGGAAATCATGTAGAATAAATTGTTTTTTTCTTGATTTTTAAATGACATCCACGTGAGCATTATTAATGAATTTTATCTGCTTGATCTCTATGTTTTCGTTTTTAGTTGACAGAGAGCAAATCAATGCAAGCCATGTTCCACATTTATGCAGCAGTCTCTTACATCTGCATTGGAGATGCTGAATCCTCGGCAAAGGTATTGTATTTTCTGCCAAGATCTGAATTTGTATTTGTACATGGCAATTTTGGATCTTCTTTCCTGGACTAGCTTTTCTACAGGCTGTTGACTTGATTGGACCAGTTTTGGGAGTCATTGATTCTTTTGTTGGGGTGCGAGAGAAAACCAGTGCCCTTTTTGCTTATGGCTTTCTACTCATGAGGCAGCAGAATCTACAAGAAGCCAGGTAGAAGTTGATATTCTTGTTTCATTACATCAGATTCTCACATACTGAATGAAAATACCTTTGCTAGTGCATGATTAGTTCACCTCTTTTCTAATCTAAAATATGTTATGTAAAGTCTGTAGGAAAATAATCCTTATCCTTGTTCTTATTAGTTTTGTGTTTGTAATCATATCTTTAATCTTTTGGAAGGTGGGGGTGGGGATGGATGTAGTAGTTGAATATTTTTTGTAGTGATTGTATTCATTTGCAAACAAAAATTTGATTGTGAAGTTGGGTCAATAAGTTTTGATCGTTAGACTTACCATATCTGCCGTGGTAGACTACATGCCCTTGAGCTGGAGAAAAAAACTGTATTAGGCCATGAGATAAAAATTGTTGGTCTTTTTGTTCCAAAATGCACACTTGACATCTGACCTGACCTGACATGTCATAGTTTCTAATTTTCTTTCTCCTCCTCCTAAAATGCTTTTTTTTAGTTTGGTTATATACTGACTTTGAATTGGACTCCATTGGGGAAATATTTATCCATGAAGTGGCCTAGCTTAATTTCAAAAGTTTAAAATTCTTCAACTGATTAATGGAATTTGTGTGTTCTCATGGTGTGGATTGATTTCTTTAATCTTCATTCATTCACTTTTTTTTGTCTGGTATTTATACTGCTAGATATCTTCCGAACACACTTCTGATTTATTTAATTTGTGGTTGACCTGACATTTGATGCTTAAAACCTTCTAGTTCTAACTGTAAAGCAGTAGTTCTTCTTTTAATTCAAACTTAGATTACTGGAGTACAGTGGTCTACTAATAAGGAATTGCAAGAAACTTGAACTGAGCCAACATCATTCTGACTAGAAAATGTGTGATGTGCAATATTAGATTACACAATTTGGTTTCTGCCAGTCGATTTCGTGACTATATTTTTTGAGTCCCAATCCGTACTGTGTGTATTGCTTGCTAGATCATGTGTTTATCACCCAGTTACTCAGATATTGACGCGTCACAAGAAATAAGAAAACAACAGAAATAAAGTGAATTAGAAATTTGCTTTTTTCACGTGTCAAAATACAAGTGATTGAAATTTAACCAAAGATGCATATTGAAATTTACCAAAACTACATCTCTACCCCCTCCTTTTCTCACATTGTACCATAACTTTGACGCAGAGTACGACTAGCATCTGGTTTGCAAACTACACATACCTTTTTGGGGAATCTTCAACTTGTTTCGCAGTATCTGACCGTGCTAGGAAATTTGGCACTTGCACTACATGACACAGGTCAAGCTAAAGAGATCTTGAGATCCGCCTTAACGTTGGCCAAAAAACTCTATGATATTCCGACGCAAACCTGGGTTTTATCCAATTTGACAGGTATTTCACATTTTTGGTCCTTCAATTATGGACTCTGTTAATGGGTTTCACTGTGTTTATGTATTCTTGCTGCTACTTATTGTTCCAATTATATCTAACCATGTTCTCTCTCTTCTCTGAAATTGTGATAGCTTCAGAGAGGTATCTAATACATTGATTTGTTTGGTATGGGTTAGACAGAACCTAATAGTATTAAAAGAAAAGTTCAAATCTTGTCTACTGTAGTATCTAACGTTGTTGAAAGCTGCATGCTAAACATGCACCAGAAAAATGTATAGATCGTGTAGAACAAGTTTCTCAGTTCAAATTGTTGCCTTGGGGTAGGGGCGGAGCCAGAGGGGACAAATTTTTCCCCCCTTACTGTGCTGATACATATAAAAATAAAAAAATTCCATTAAAATTCCTTTTCATCCTAAAAAAATTGAATTTGGGCCTGGTCGGCCTGGGCTACAGCCCAGACGCCCCCCCCCCCTAAACTGCCCCTGCCTTGGGGTATTTATTAGAATGTTATTCCCACCTCTTCATTTCGAGCTCAAATTGCTTTGGTTTACAGTATCATTTCTTTCATTCATAGTACCCATAATCTATTTACCTTATCGCTGACTGCAGCTTTATACCAGCAATTGGGCGAGAAATTGCATGAAGAAGAAAATCTCGAGTATCAAAGGAGGAAAGTTGAGGATCTACAGCAAAGACTCTCCATTGCACGTTCATCCATTCATCATAATGAACTGGTAAGGACACCTTAGACTCTAGTATTGAGCTCTTTCCACGGCGATGTGTAGAAAAAGAAAACTCTCCCAGTTATAGTTCTAGTATTGGCACTTGGTCCTCATTTTAACATGTGCAAATGAGCAGATTGAGAAAGTAAAACTTCAAGTTCACCAACCAAGTGAGGTTGACATCAAGCGAGCAGTTGCGGGCCCTTCCCGGAGTTTCAATCTCGACATCCCCGAGTCGATTGGTCTGTCAGCTCCATCACCCTTGCCATCATCAGCAAGGCTTATGGATTTGGACATTGGGAGACTTGGCAAGAGGAAGATGTAGTTCTACACTGGTAAGTTGATATTCCTTTGTTCAAAGAGAGGAATAACTGGTAAGTGACGAGAGAGCATGTCTTTCCCTCTTCGGGGGGAAAGTATAGGCACATGCTGTAATTTTCGTCTTAATCTTATGACATTCACCCGAATAACCCGACAATATTAAGGAAGAAAAAGAAATCAAAATCTGTTCATTATATTGTCTAGTCTAGTGATACCCAATATTACTTACTTAGTATGAACTCGATGTAGTTTATTTACCTCAACTAGAGAGTAGATAATATCCTTGAATCGTTTTAGCAATAAATCTCTCTTTCTTCTCAATTAGTGAGGTTGTTTGGGCTGTGATACAAAAGATACTCGTAAATTTGTAATGATGTCTTACCATTTTTTTTTTCTTTCTCACATTTTGACAAATTTTTAGTAGTTTCCGAGTCTTATGATGTTTTCTTGAACTTTCACATAGTTGAATTTGCAATCTTTTAATTTTATAGAATTGTTTGTAACACTTGTTATCGTCAATCTGGCAACCCGTTTATAAACGGTTGCTTATAAATAGTGACGTAACATTTCTTTGATTCATTTTTGATGGACGTGAATCTTTGATTAATTAAAATTATTGATTTTTTTAAAAAGATCCAATAAGATATTGTCTCGTGATCGTTTATAATTTTATAAACAAAAGTTTGCCAAACACACTAATAATCTTCCAGTCACTTTTCCCAATTTGGGAGATCCGTATTGAATCAATCTGCGGATTAAACATCACCATCCAAAGTCTAAGGCAACTATGAATGTTAAAATATATAAGAATAAAATTAAGTAGAGCTGATTCATGAATTGGCAATTTGGCATGTCAAAGTGAAGGCATCTATTATTGAATTCACCTGACTTGATATTGCCTCGCTTTATAGATGATTAGAAGATTGTTTGAACACATCGTGTCACGTTTAATTGTCCAACGTGATGACTCGTAAGGATCCACGTAGCAACTCTACTTCATTAAAATAAAAGTAGAATTAAAAGAGTCGTTGAGATGGTTTGTAAATTAAAATAGTGGTATCATTAATGATCGAGCTATCATAAAATATGCTCATAAATTAATTACATTTGTGTATGCAAAGTTTTTTAATAGTTCTTATGCGATTTATCATAAATATATTATAAATCAATTTTAGATTTTTCTAATATTTTATAATGTCAGATTAGTTCTTGATATATGATATGACACTCCTTTATTAAACTAACATTTAAATAATTGTCTAATATATATTTTGAGGAATTCAATGAAATTTTAATAAAATATTAATTTATTAAAAAATTACAATTAATTTGCATTTTTTGATTTTTTTCTTTAACAATATCAATTTACTTCAATGCTTTCAAAACAGTACGAGTACTTAAGAAATAGTATGCGTATCATTCACAATATATACAATACGTGCAAAATATGTGCTTTTTACTAGTTAAATTAGAAGGAGCTAAATGTTATTTTTTTTTGCTTTAATTCCAAATAAGTCCTTTCAATTTAATAGCAATTTAATACGGAGGCACAAATCGGAAATTTCATTTTGCTTTTTTTTTTTTTTTTTTTTTTTTTTTGCTTTAATTCCAAATAAGTCCTCAAATTTGAAAGGCGGATTAAGTTTGGATTATATTTTAGCATATATGTTTGACAACTTTTTTTTTGTTTATGAATAAAGAATGTGATATTTTAGATGTAAAATATGTGATTAAACAATTATTAAAGAAATTTGTAAATAAAAAAATGATTTGGAAAAATTTGTTATACAAACGAGTTTACGAAACAGAGACTTTAGAGAGGGATATTATTCATGCCTGCAACGAGTCTTACAAGTCATGTTTATCTTGACACCCCTTTTTCAATATCATGTTTGGATGCACTTAAAAGTAAATGAATTTACTTCTATAATAATTTTTAATAAAGTTAGATTAAAATTAACTACAAGATGTAAAGTAAGATGAACACAAACAAATTAAGCCTAGTTTCGTAACCAAAATAAAATTGATTTTATAAATTACATAATTTTTTAAATTACTTTTTAATTATACATATTTTTTCTTTTAAATTTTTAACTAATACTTTTGATCCCAAATTATAAATAAATCAATTTATAATATTACGGGATGACAATGAAATATGCGCCACCATAACAGAATCTGAAACCGTGGCATTTCGAATTTGATACTGTTTTGCTCTACACCATTCTCATTCTCCTATCTTTCAATCAAAGTCGTTTGTTAGCGAGCCCGAATGTACCGTGTCTGAAAAATTAACCCAAAAGTATATGATTACTCGGTCCAGCATTCTTTCAAACACCTGGCTGAATATACAGTGATTTACCTTGTGTGAAGAGAAGATGCAGGCAACCGTTGCATCCAGATGTATAAAGATTCTGAATAATCCCATTCCCCCTCGCTGTTTTAATCGTTATTCAGTAACATATTCTTCTAAACTATTAAACCCATCTCGCACTGGCTTTGAATTCAAACAAAATTCAATATTTACTGTGCGCACCCTATGGAGCTCCGGCAGAAAGAAGCCTTTTTTACTCCCTCATATCAATGCTTTTCTATCGGATTTCCCCTCCAAAACACCCCAGAACCCTGTATGTACACTTTTTCTTTTGTTCTATTAATCTGAATTATTTAGAAATATTTCTACTGGATTTTACGTTTTATAGTATTTTGGTTAATTTTGCTGGGAAATTCTTGGTGAACAGGGACCGGCATCAGATTGCTATGCTTTGTTTTCCACAGAAGCAAAGCCAGCACCAAAGCTAGCGCCTACGACGTCGTTGAAGAAAACTGAAGCTTCAGGAGACCAACTCCCAGATACTAAAATCATCGCAACTCTCGCAAAATATCTATGGATGAAGGATAATCTTGAGTTTCGGCTACGTGTCATTGCTGCATTGGGCCTCTTAGTTGGCGCAAAAGTAATAATAAAAAATCCTATCTTTACGTTCATATTATTACATACGTGTTCACGGTATACAGGTGCTAACAATATGATGTTTTTGGGGGTGGGTGGTGGCTATGTGTAGGTGTTGAATGTTCAGGTGCCATTCTTGTTTAAGCTTGCTGTTGATTGGTTGACAAACGCAACGGGAAATGCCAGTGCTCTAGCCGAGTTTACTGCTGCTAATTCAACCGTTTTAGCACTTTTTGTTAGCCCTGCTGCAATTTTGATTGGGTATGGGATAGCACGTTTAGGGGCTTCTGCTTTCAATGGTAACTTTTGAAGTAGGAGTTTTTAAGTGTTTTTCTCTGTTTATAGTTTTTACCTTTGTTATGTACTATGAAAAATGCTGGGGAAATGAGATTTTCTAAGTGTTTTTCTCTGTTCGATGTTAGAATTACGAACTGCGGTGTTCTCTAAGGTGGCCTTGCGAACAATTAGGCAGGTTTCCCGGAAGGTACATCACTTCACTCACGTTTTCTTTTCCCTCATGATCAAACTGTGTGTATTAATCAAAAACTGTTACAGATAAAATAATGCACGAGGATAAATTTCTGATTTCCTTTTGTGTTGATGCAATGCTTAGTGCTCACTGCTCACTGTCATCCTTCCAATTTTATGCACGATCAGCTCATTTTAAGTCAAAGCAAATAATTACTTTCAGACGAGTCTAAAACAAGTGAAAAATCGAGGTCAGTGCTGGTACCTTGCAGGCTAGCACTATGACCATTCACATTTGTTCAAGATTTCTTTTGTAGTTTTGAGTGGGTAATGAATATAATTTAGATGTGTAGTCATATGGGAAAGGCCAGAGTGAACTATCTGTCTCATGCTTTATGGCTTTTCTGTAGTGAACAGTATGCTTGCTTTATATGTCTCTTATTTTTCAACGTGTTTGCATTATGTATAACCATCTTCTTAATAAGGAAGACAGAAAATTATAAAATAATAAAGTAATCAGGCTTTTTTTTTTTTATTTGGTTAACATCAAATTTCATTCACCTTCGAGTAGTGCTTCAGTAATGCCATGATGTTAACCAAAGTTTAGCCAGCAATAACTAATGTTTTGTGTGGACTTGCATGGAGAATTAGCAGAAAATGCTTGCTTATCAGTTTTACTCATTTATCATGTCTGAGCTGATTCTGGTGTTGGCTAATTGTAAAATTAAAACATTTATGTTATTCTCATGTAGAAATACTTAAGTATATATGGTTAAACAAAAATTGCCATTCACCGTGTTATAACAAGTAACAAATTTTCAACATATGCTTTAAAAGAAGTTACACCCCGACATCTTTTTCGTTCTGACATAACTGACTCCATCTTATGCAGGTTTTTTCACATCTCCACGAGCTCGACCTACGGTTTCACCTTAGGTATTTCTCTTAGAAAAGCTTTAACTTCTGCATTCTCTGTGGTGATCATTGATTCCTCCAATAGCGTGTAAAATAACTAAATCTTGACTGCATACATTCTTTACCTCTTAGTGTCTTTGTTAATTTCTCCCCCTTTTTCTGCATCTTCATTCCATCTTCAGTCTTCATTTCCTTTCTGTACTGTAACTGAGGGGATATGCCTTCAGTCAAGGTGTCCTAATAGGCAGAGCAAACCATCTTATGATGCTTGCATGGCCATCGCACGGAGCATTCAAATCAGAACACAGCATATGATGCTTGTGTGGCGTCAGAATATTGTTAAAAGTACAAGAGTTCAATTATATGGCTAATCGCCACATTCAACTTCTTTCTTTTTGCAGTCGTGAAACGGGTGCTCTAAATCGAATAATTGATCGTGGTAGTCGTGCTATTAATTTTATACTTTCTTCCATGGTCTTCAATGTTGTACCAACTATATTAGAGGTATGACTTCATCGCATTCATGGCCTTCTGTTTCTGACTTGTGCATCTAATCTATGTTTATTTCTTCTGGCAATACAAATTCTCACTAAGGGTGCGTTTGATTTGGTTGATTTTCCATGGAAAATGCTCAATTCCATGTTTATTTTCCATCTTTCATTGTTTGGTTGGATTTTTTTCCATAGAAATGGGTTTTCTTGCTTTCCATGCACGTGCGAGTGTTCCTTGATTTCAAGGAAATCGTTTTCCCAGTTGGATAGGAAAATTTATTTTTCAGGGAAAATCGCGTACCATTTTCATCACGTTTGATCATTTTTTTGTTGTTAATTGAATTATTTTTTTCTCAAAAATTAACATTATTATTACTAAGTACAAACTTGTTAAAAAATGAAAAAAAAAAAATTAATATTATAATAGCTAAATTTTACTTTATTTTTCATAAAAAATAATGTCAATCAAACAACCAAAGTTGAAAAATTCTCCACTTTTTCTACCTAGAAAATTAAACCAATCAAACACATTAAACTTTTAATTACCAGGAATTCAATTCCCTTGAATTCATTTTCTTTCCACCCAAATTCCACCATCGCTATCAAACGCAGCCTAATATTTTTGCTTTCATTTCAGTTTTTCTAGATACAACCTTAACGGCTTTTGTTGTCTTTCAGATATCAATGGTGGCTGGTATTCTTGCATATAACTTTGGAGCACCATTTGCATGGATTACATCACTGTCTGTGGTTGCATATATAATTTTCACACTGACTGTTACTCAGGTATTTTTCCTTCTATGCCTCCAATGATGTTTCTGGTCTTGTCCATTATTTCTTTGAAAAGGAAAGTCCTGATCTTTTCCAGAGAATGTAGTTTTCTTTTTATCTCTTTCTCGTTCTTCTCTGAATATTACAAATTTGGTTCTTTCCCTTTTCTTGTGAGTTCTTCAGCCTCTGTTTTTTTTTTTTTTTTTGTTTTGCTAAAAAGAAATATCACCTAGATGATGTTAATTTTCCAATATTTTTTAACTCAAGGCCTCACTTTCCATTTTTTTTCTAGTGGAGAACTAAGTTTAGGAAGGAGATGAACAAAGCTGATAACGATGCTAACACAAGGGCAGTCGACTCACTAATTAACTATGAGGTGATTTCGTAATTGTTCTCATATGGGAATTATTTGAATCTTTCTGCAGTATTGATAACTTGTATTCCAAATTAATGGTTATTTTGTATATTTTCTTTTCAGACTGTGAAATATTTCAACAATGAGGTTTTTGAAGCTGATAAATATGATGAATTTCTGAAAAGTAAGTTGTTTAAGATTTAGAGAAGTATTCCTTTTTATATGATTAAGAGTATGTTTGGTAAGTCAAATAAGCTAGCTTATAGCTTATTTGGAGAGCTTATAAGCTTCATCTACTAAAATAAGTTTCGTTTGGTTGATGAGCTTATTTGAGAAGCTAGAACTTATCTCAAAAGCTACTTTTACAAGCTTTTCAAATAAGCTCCATGAACTTTTCATTTTTTATTCCATTTTTAGTCTCTTTATTTTTTTTTTAAAATTACACCCCTATGCCATTAGGGTATTTAAAATATTTTTTCCTTTTATGTTATTTTGTATTTCTGAGCTAGCTTTTCAGCTAGTTTTGCCAAACACTTCTATTTCAATCAACTAGCTTATCATCTATCCGCTATAGCTATGAGTTCACAATTAGCTTTTCAGCTATAAGCTAGCTTATCAGCTATCAGCTAGCTTATTAGCTTGGTCTACCAAACATAGCCTAAACTTAATACCATATAGGTTAGTACAATAAGTGAAATTATTCTCAGTAGACAGGTTATCCACAATGATATGAAAATATATTTTATTATTTGGATAAGTAGTTGTTATTGAACTCATCATTTTGGATCTTTAACAAGTTGGAGATGGGCCTAGGATCAATGGGTGGAGTTTCAGGACTGATTCTTGTAATAGTTTGAGAAGTGATCTTTTTGACAATATTGCAATTCTTAATTTTTCAAATCTATATAAATTTAAGCTTGCTATGCATGGCTGGATGGTAGCCATTGTAATGATATGGTCACCTCGTGTACTGGATTGATGCAGTGGATCTTTCTTTTGTTGTTGCAAAATATTTCACTTGAGCAGGTGTGATCTTCAAAACAGCTTGGTCTGAAAATGCACCAAATGTTATATAGTCTGAAGGCATTTTTGAATGGTTCTGAGGGTCCACAGAAGCTTAAAAATGACCTTGTGATCAATTGCTTGCTTTTAGTACTTTTGACACACTGATGTCTCTTCTTATACTCCTACTCTATTATTTGCAAGTCTAATAGAGTGGATTCAAATTGATGAAATAACATATTTCAGGATATGAAGATGCTGCCTTAAAAACTCAACGAAGCCTTGCCTATTTAAATTTTGGCCAGAATTTGATATTTAGCACAGCACTCTCTGCAGCTATGGTATTATGTTCCCAGGGGATTATGAATGGCAATATGACTGTTGGTGACTTGGTAAACTGCAATCTTCTTACTCTTTCAGTTTATCGATTTTCAAATCTGGAAAGAAAAATGAAGCATTTCTACTGTCAGCATGATTGGTGAATAGTGATATTGATAAACTTTTTTTTTCTTTCCCTGTAGGTCATGGTAAATGGGCTGCTTTTTCAGCTTTCTCTTCCTCTCAACTTCCTCGGAAGTGTTTATAGAGAAACAATTCAAAGTTTGGTCGACATGAAGTCCTTGTTTCAGTTACTAGAGGTATGATCTCATTTCCAGGATTTCCTTGCTTTTCAGTTTATAAGCTCTGAACTCAATCGTGTTAAGATTAGTGTACTATATCGTCCTGAATTAGCGGCTTCAGCAGTGAATAGATCAATAAGGTGAAATGTTCCCACAAACAGCAACGTCTCTTTTACACACACAGAGAGAGAGAGAGAGAGAGAGAGAGAGAGAGAGAGAGAGAGAGAGAGAGAGAGAGAGAGAGAGAGAGAGAGGGAGAGACCCATCATTTATGCGTGTTAATGAAAAGTTGATGAGAGGAAATGAGAGGAAGCATCGCCTACAGGAAAAGGAAGTATGCAAAAAGGAATAGACTGTGGCAGTTGATTTTGGAAGTTTTACTTGGATAAACTAGCTTCAACAAGAAGAATGGTTTAGAAAGAGTCATTAGTAACTTGCCTCCGGATTTCTCCATTGTGATGTAAATTATACTTTCCAAATGACTTATCATTTATGTGATGTGTGAGACATAGGACAAACATTTATGTGATGTGTGAGACATAGGACAAATTCCTTCCTAACAAACCCGCAATGTTCTTTTGGACAATGTGTATTTTATTGTTCATTTGTATGTTGGTATTATTTTTTTCTTAGTCTTGGAGGGGTACTCTCTTTAGGTTTTTCAAACGACATTATGTATTTGAGAAGTTATCCATCTTGGCTGTTAAACTATGCATTTGCAAACACGACTTACTTTTGAACTTTATTTTGACTGATGTATGGTTGGGGGAAATATGTGATTTGTGACTTAAAAATTTGACCATGCTATTTTGCATTAATTTTTTCTACGAGTAGCATATAGTCTTCTCAGTCTGTACTTCTTTTTTTACGATTCTGACCATTACGTGTTTTTGACTGGCATCTCAGGAGAAGGCTGATATTAGAGATGCTGACGGTGCAAAACCTTTGAAGTTAGATGGCGGTGGCATTCAGTTTGACAATGTTCACTTCAGGTGCACATTAAATTCTCTTCTTGGCAATTCACTGGGGCAAGATGGCAACTTGTCAACAGTGGGAAAAATACAGGATCTTTTGAATCATCATGCTCGAAACTCTGGGGGACAGCCATCTGTTTAGTGCTGTTGAGTGGTACAGGGAATAAGTATTATATCTGGTGTGCCAAAAAAAAAAAATTTATGATAGCTGGTGAAAATTCTTGTATATATTGAGATGGGAAAATTGCATGATTAGTGGTCAACCTATGGCCTCTATAGCAAGTTGGTCATCAAACTTTAAAATCGTATATTTGCCTCTGTTTGGAAAACATGTTTTTGACAGCACAAATTCCCAAATCACTTTTTAACCACACATATTTTCTATCTCCATTTTTCAATCACATATTTTACCTAAAAAACATAAAAAAAACATATTTTTAAACAAAAAAACTTTCAACAAACAGAGCCTGTAATGCTTAGCTTCCCATTATTGTTAATCATGTAGTCTCAATGGATGGAAAGTGGAAACCATCCATTTGACTATTAAAAGGTCAATTTTTCCTATTAGGAAGACGATTACACTTTTATTTTGAGTTAAAATAAAAAATTAATTAATAAGAAAATGATTGAATAGAAAATTAAGGGAAGGAAAAATAAAAGAATGCAATGGAGAGATTGGGGTTGGGGTTGGAGAGGATGGCTGTTTTTTTTCTTTTCTTGCTATTTTATTTTTTTATTATTAAAGGTGTTTACATATGTCTCATTTTATCCTTACAACCGTACCCCACGTTATATGCACATACCTTTTGAATGGTCAAACAAACTATTTACATCCATTGGGAGTACTTGTGCAACAATATTGAGAGGGCGAGGACTAAAATGCTCTGTTATAAAGTTTGAGGATTAACTTACTAAAGAAGTCATAGTTTGGGGACCACCTTTGCAATTTCCCTAAAAAGAAAGTTAATTGACAAAGAGAAAGGGAAACTGTTTTACAGGAAGAAGTATGGAGAGGGATAGTGTAGACATGCATGTGACAGTTCCCCGTCCACATGCCCTTCATATCTATGTTGCAAGACTCGGGCATGAGTATCGGGTACATATATAAGTGTCGAACTTTTTTTTCAAAATTTAGGATATAGGGACACAACTAAAAATGACACAATTTTGACATGGGTGCATGAATACGTCTTATAAACTTCAAATTACTTTATGTATTGGTAAATTATAGATGCACTTCTTGGAGATATAAACAATTCTCTTTTTTATTTAAATGATATAAAGTATTGTCTTTTGGTTTAAAGGATTTGAAAAGGATCTCGTACCCTTATCCCATATCCATGTGTCCGACACGGGTAGTTCTTAAAAAATGGAGAGTCCGAGCAATATAGCTTCATATCACAGGATTTCACAATATAATCTTATTTGGTCTTGAATTTTCATTCTTCCCTCGCATTACGCATGCAATCTATGACTAAATCACTTTTCGTCAGCACTTGATGTCTATACTTAATGGATCATTCTTTTAGCATTACATCTTGATGATTTCATCTTTAAAGGTGAATCTCATGTACAATGGTTTTTGTGAATAATATACAATCTGGAATGACACCCTTGCGTGCTTGAGTAATAATATTCACATTTCCACTTAAAAGAGTGACTATGATCCAATATCAAATTTTTTTATTGTTTTTTGTGATCCTATTATTTGGAAGTATCTTGGGCAAAAAGGCTTTAAAGAACTGAAATACCCGTCACTGCAATCCATCCACACATAATTTCCTTTTCGTCTCTGATTCAAATAAGTCTAAGTTGTCAATGTATATGATTTGCATATAGTCCTGAGTTTCTTTATATTTGATTTAGGAGATCTGTACAAGATTTCTCTTTGATGTCCATAGCTTGTTCTCTTACGCAGTTATCTATCAGAAAGGAAGATTCTTGATGGGATATCATTTGTTGTTCCAGCTGGGAAAAGCGTCGCTATTGTTGGAACCAGTGGCAGTGGTAAAGTTTTATATCATAGAAATTATTTTTGGAATCACTAACTCTATCTTTTATTTTGAGTGGTTTAATATGGTTACCTCTCCATTAAGGCTTGCATTTCATTAATTTTTCCTTCTAAAATGGATTGTTATGTCATTAATATTCACCTTGGTTGAACTCTTTTTACTAGCAAAAATTACGCCGGAAATATTGGTTGCAATAAAAGATTGCATAATGTTTACGGAGTTCAACGACTAAGACTTAGAGCCTGTTTGGTAAAGTGAGTTTTTCTCATTTTTTTCTAAACTCATTTTCAACCACACATTTCTATAAGACCCATCACTTTTCAACTACACATTCCCCCAAAACTTTTATTCTTCCATTACCAAACATGCTCTTTATTAATTTTTTAACATTGATAAGATTTTGTTCAGTTTAACTTAACTTATACATCTTAGCTAAATCTTTAGTCATGTTTCTTGTGAAGACAGAGTAACAGAGTTTTGCAATGAGATTAAGGATATTTGGGGATACCAATCATCCTCTTCTAATTTTTCATATTTTGTGCTCAACTATCCCTTATTTGCGGTGGTTATTTTTGCAAAAGATGCTTATTGGTTAAAGTTGCAGGCAAGTCGACCATTCTGAGATTGCTCTTCAGGTTTTTTGACGTCCATACTGGAAAGGTAAGAATAGTGACTTCTATTTTGTTGAACCTTACAAAAAAATCGTAGGTGTAGATGCGACTTTAATGAGCCACTCTATTTCTTTTGTTAATTTCAATTGTCCTTCTCTAGCGTATCTACTTTTCTTCGGTTTTTGATGTTTTTCATCTTCAATTCAAGTTATTAGGAAAAAGAGAATGGAAAGGGGAATCTTTACTGCTTTGTATTCAATAAAATGTATGCTGTATAAAGAGCAACAAGTTAGAATCTTAGTTACTTCTTTGTTGCATTTTGATTTTATTGCTCTGTTTCTTCTATATTGAGTGCTTGTGGCACCTTGATATTTGACAGATAAATATAGATGGTCAAGATATTCGGACAGTAACACTTGAGAGCCTTAGGAAGTCTATCGGTGTTGTTCCACAAGATACTGTGAGTTTGTACTAGCGCGAAGAATTTCTTCACTGTTTGTCTCAATATTCTTAGGCATGCTAGACCGTCTTCTGATTACTTGAGTCATAGTATATAATTTTGTTTTGTTGTCAGGTACTATTCAATGACACAATATATCACAACATTCATTATGGTCGTCTTTCAGCAACAGAGAAGGAGGTGTTATTTGTTAAATCACTTTTCTTTCTCAACTTGACAATTTCTAACACGTATGTAACATTAGCATTGATTTCTTAAATTAGGTGCATGATGCTGCTCGAAGAGCCTCAATTCATGATACTATCATGAAGTTCCCAGAGAAATATTCAACCGTGGTGGGGGAAAGAGGACTTAAGGTGGGAATTTAATTTTCCCTCCCCACCTTTCTACAAACTTGTTTTCCAAGTTGTAGCTTTGAAAGAGAAATGTGTGATTTCAATCATCAGCTATGTTGCTAAAGCTCTTCGTCAAAAGTTGCACGGTCTCTATAGATCATGCACGGGTTATGTGGTCAATTGTATAAGAAGCCCTTATATTAGGAATAAAGTGTTAAAATAGTTAGCCTATATGATTGACACGTGTATTATTTGACGGTAACGTAGAAAATTATATGCCTCTTTTTTCTTATGCAGTTAAGTGGTGGTGAAAAGCAACGAGTAGCACTAGCACGTGCTTTCTTGAAAGCACCTCTTATACTGTAAGTATCTCAGACTTTCTTTCACCAATTATTTTTCAATTGAAGTCATTCCTGTAAATGGATTACAAGTGACCATTCTTTACATATTCATTCATGAATTTTCTGTAGTTTGGAGAACGAGAATTGAATTAGCAAGTAATGAATTTGAAAACCTTTTTCATTATTTGTTTACATACTTGATTTTATTAAAGGAATTGACCTAGATTTAATCATATATCATTAGATTAGGAACTAGCTTGATGCTTTTGTGGTTTGACACACTTTTCATGCATTTTCCGCCGTAGTTGTTTTGGAGTGTGCATAGCTATTAAGCTTCTGTTTGGCAAAAAAAAAATAAAAATAAAAAATAAATAAATAAATAAAATAAAAATAATAATAATAATAATAAATAAAGAATGTGATGTTTTCGAAGTAAAATATATGGTTGAAAAGTGATTTGGAGAAGTGTGTGGTTAAAAAGTAGTTTGGGGAAATGTGTTGTTTATAAATTTTATGAACAATTTACTAAATGGAGGCTAAAGTGCTTCCTCCTCCAACAGTAGTGTTCTCATCTTTAGTGATGGTGCATGAGATTTATCTAGCCCTCTGTATTTTGTTGCTTTACTGTTGTATACATGTTACTTTTTGATTGCTTTACATGTCTAAAGCGTTTCTTCTCATACACTTCCAGTGCTTATCCTTGAGGAACATTTAACAGAGCTCATTTTTATTGGATAATTATGTTTTACATAACAAATTTGTCAAATTATTCTTTACTTCTATCACTCTTGATTCAAGCATTAGTGCTTTTCTCATGTTGCAGAACTTCTGTTAGCAATTAACTGTATACAAGTAATTCTAGAGAACAAATTGACAATAAAACATCACATTTCTTTGGTAATATAATTTAGAGGCTGTTTGTTTTTGATAAAAAATCAGATTTTTATCAAAGTCAAAGCCAACAATTAATCACAACCATATATTTAATGGGTCTCACAACTTTTTAATCACACATCTCATCAAATTTTATCAAAATTCGCTAAAAATCTGATTTTAATCTCAACCAAACAGGGGTAGTAAATGTTTTGGGGATTAATTAATGAAAATAGGTGGTTTCATCATGCTATGCATTTCTTTGTTTTAGAATGAATAACTAACATTTTCTAACTTCTCTTTTCTTCTCTATCTTTCTTAAAATGTGTATATTCAATTTGTTTTTTGTGCTTTTAGGTTCTGTGATGAAGCTACTAGTTCCCTTGATAGCACAACAGAAGCAGAGATCTTGAATGCGTTGAAATCTCTTGCAAATGATCGGACGTCAATATTTATTGCTCATAGGCTTACAACAGCAATGCAGTGTGATAAGGTACACATTCTGGGTAGTAAATATCCATATCTCCTGTTGGGTCCATGGTCATGGATTTTCTCTGAGTCAGTTACACTATAACGTGTGTTACGTGTCCCTGTAGCCTACTTTCCATGCTATAAATTCATATTATTTCTTTTTCAACTCTCAGTGTGTACCCCACAACCTACCCACCTCTTTAACATTGAAAAAGGAAAATAAAAAATAAATAAAATAAAAAAAGATGATGAAAATGTATTAAAGAACACTCCAGCATTTAATTTTCCTGTACTAAAATCCCCCTAGAGGGGGATAAGGCTAAGCATAGCGAAAAGGGGTGTTCATGACCTTATCTGAGAATCCCCTCCCTTCTTCCACTTTTCCTGAAGAGTAACTAGGACCTAAAGTTGCATTCAAATATATCGTGGCTGTATCTTTGGACTTTGGTTCTTTATCCTTTGATATGTTGGGGGTAACGAGAACAAGAATATTTAAAAAGATAATGTAAGGAGTATTTTATGTATTTACACATTTCCTACACTTGGCTACAGAAATTTCATGTATTGAATACACATTTTCATTTTTTGGGGGGGAAAATGAGGAGACTGCTTTTCCCATTTGTCCAATCTAGTTTCCATCGTGTTTTTTGTATGCGGCAATCGTCTGTTTTTTGTGGCATTACGCAAATTTTTTTATGTACACAGATTATAGTTTTGGAGAACGGGAAAGTAGTAGAACAAGGACCACACGAGGTTCTCTTATCGAAGTCTGGGAGATACGCACAACTTTGGGCGCAACAGAATACAACTGTTGATTCCATCGACGCCACCATCAAACTAGAGGCGTAAATCGTACTCGGGTTAGTACGAGGGGAAGATGAGCAAAATTTTGAGGTTTCTCGCCATTGAATTTCTTGCTTGTTTTGTACATTGGATCATTCGCATTGTAATTTATCAAATGTATATTCAACTCATAAATCATTATCACACACCGATGAAGGCATCAAGACAAGCACGTGTAATATTTATAAGAAATCGAACTTTAAATGATTGACAAATTCCATATTCTTGAGTACATCCCCCTGTGAGAAGAATGTCCAGATTTCTCCTTGCATTTTGCCTGAATGGTAAGAACATAGTAAACATCCGAAATTGCTCTATTCCCTTAATAATATGGTAAAGAAACCAGCTCTTTAGCAAATGATTGATGTATACAATCAAATCAAAGGATTGAATGGTGAAAAAGTAAGTGGTGGGGTAGTTATTTTCACTACCCAATGAATGTATGACATGTCATAATGTTATTTAAAAATGTTCCAAAAAACGTTTTTCTAGAATTACTCAAAAGAAAAATATACACACCACGTATATATTGAAGAGAAAAAGACTAACCTGAGTTTTTTTTTTTTTTTTTGAATTGAATTGAAGAGTAACCTGGGTTTAGTTTCCTGAATTTGCTTCTATTTCCTGGACGGTAAACCAAAAGGCTCCTTTTTTTTTTTTTTTTCTTTTTGAACAAGTGCATACGACATTTTTTAAAATACCAATTTTAGCACCTTAATAATACTAGGAAGGTTCATTAACCACCAACAAAAGGCTGTAAGAACATTCAAAAGTGAGGCGTGAAAGCTCTTATATTGTATAATATGAATCTTGGAGTGCTTAAAGACAGGAGTTTGTTGTATGCAAATTTCAATCTAAGTAGAAAATTATCTTTATTCCTCCGTTCACACGCACCAAATTACAAATATTGAGTTGGGTAGACAGAACATAAATTCCATCATTGCGAGATTATACTCCAAATTAGTGCTTCATGACAGGACTAATGACATTTTTGTCGTGAAAATCTTAGTAATTTTAGCAACATCATACATGTATCAAGTCTTACATGCAGATATTCATTCAAAAACTGCTTATATTCAGTTCATGCATTCGTTCAAACGGAGATGCTCAGTGGCATAATGTGCTCAGCATACTTGAATAGTTTGATAAAACAAACACAAAAACTTGCTACCCAAGATGATGTCAAAAGTTGAAGCATCAACCAATTAGATTTCAACTAGTATCAAAACGTAAAAATAAAACTACCAATGAATAAACTAATGTAGCATAAATATCCACCATGACTAGGAAAGCTTATCATATATTAATACAATCGTAAACCATGACTTTTAAAATCGAATTAAGTTTATGACATATACTCCAAAAGAGAAGTGTATTATTGATAAATGTATTTTATACACTTATTTATCTGTCGAAATTAGGATATTATAATATTTTTCTTGAATAAATTCTACGTAACTGTTATTATTCATTATTATTTCAGGTTTTATCCCAAAAGTAAGAGCAAATGAGGAATTGAAGCAATCATACAACAATTGGTGCAAAATCATACAATTTGAAAGTTGGTGAAATTATTCAAGAATCAAAGTGGAGCTTAATAGAAGACATGTTAAAATTCAAGGACTAACTTATCTTATGTTGAAGAATTGAGGCTAAAATCATTAATAGTGAATTAATGCAAATTGCGATCTAATTGGACTTTATTGGATTATTATATGCATTGGACTCCTACTTGAAAAAGACTAGGGCTCGGCTGGTTATGATAAGAGATATCTATACACAGCAACCTAGAAAAAGAGGAAAGAGGAAGCCGTGGGAAGAGTTGGAGAGAATTGAGAGGACTCGGCTGCCTGGGGATTAAATTAAGGTGGTGTGGTTGTGGTTTGATATAGGTGGCGGCTAGGAAGAATTTAAGCTTAATTGGGAGCTTTCTCTTGGATATATATATACACACGGCTGGGGAACAAGAATTGAGGTGGCTAGAGGAATTAATTGAGTTGGTGGGGAACTAAGAAAATGTTGGTCTGCTGTGCAAATTAATTGGAGTTTGCTGGGATTAAACAAGAAACACACGGCTGGGATTTGAATTGAGTGCTTTGGGAAGAGACAAAAAAGGAGGTTACACGGCTGATACATTGGTGAAGACAGTGGGTTGAATTGGAAAATAAGGGATTGTATATAATTCAACAGGGATTCGGCTTTGATTAACAAAAAGAAAACAGGGGCTGCACGGCTGGGGACTGAAAAATTGGAAGAAGGAGGTGATGCCAATTCTACAACTATTCAAACTCAGGGTTTTATTTATATTATTTATCTCTTTTTCTTCCAAAAACATGCATAGCTAAATTTTATAATCGGGATTGACGATGTAGATTTAATGTTTCTTGTTTGATTTTAATTCTCAAGTTGGTGCTTTGATATTTATGTATTGATATTATTATTGCGTTTAATGCCTGAATTACTTGATCACCAATTCATGATTTAATGGTTGTTTTCATAATTCGAGAGGTGAGTTAACAATTAAATCACGTAATAAAATTCGGCAATTTCAACAAAAAGATAGAGATATGAATTTGTGGTTGCATGTGGTCAATTATGAATTCTTAGGAAATTTCATGCATTTAACTAAGGAGAATTCTGATCCGTTGTAGAGATACATGGTTGACTTAGTTAAATAGGCCTAATTTGAACTCGAGAGACGTAAATGAGATATATGCGTGAATTCGACCAAATACAATTTTAGAAAACAACTTGAGATGAGAAATAAAGCTAGAACGTTATTTCGAAATCCTTAGTCCCGATATTCATTCAATTGTTAGAAATCCTACCACTTTGTTTCTTGCTTTTAGTTGAATTTTCTATTTTCATTTTAATTGCATTGTTTATTTCATTTATTCTCAATTTTATTGTCGTTTTTGAATTGTTTAGTATTTTATTTTTTTAGTTAGTTTTTGTTTTAATTTATGAATTCTATTGAATCAAAGTAAATCGATATCAAATAAATAGTCCTCGTGGGATCGACAACCTGGACTCAAAAGTCCACTTTTACTACTTGTTAGCGATACTGTACACTTACGATATTTTTCACAACAATTATTCACCAAAACATAGAATCACGAGGACTGCAAAAGCTCAAAATAGAAAAGCACTAGTAAACCAATAGGACAAACCACAAAAATCACTCTCTTCATAATAAAAAAAATTATTGTTTGTAAATTTTATTTGTACGAGTAGCAATTTTCTTGCATAAATAAAGGGAATTCCTTAGACAACATCGGGAAAAATTAAAGAATATTCATTTGATAATACTTACTCAACTTTAAAGCGAAACTGAACACTCACTCAACTTCAAATGATGTATACCGTTCCTGACTGAGCTCAATTCCCGTCTCTTGCACACAACAGAAGGTACATGTGGCTAACGATTTTAGACGTGACTTATCAATCCTCGTTAAAAATGTCCAACTCAGCATTTCTCCTCCAAATTAGCATACCCAAACACGTTTTTAAGAAGTGCTAACTAATAGTTTATACACAATCCCTAAATACCCAATATGTGATTCGTTCTTCACCGAAAATCAAGTTTCAGCTTCTCCAAATCCTCTCCAAAACCACCTTCATCAACCTAGATATTACACCAGAAATTAGGGCTACTTGTTGAAATTAAATTACCATTAAACGTGCGTGGCATACGGCACTGCTCTCCCCGGTGGCAGACTGTTGCTGGTAGAACTGAGCGAGCACGGTATGGTTTCTAATTTCGTCGATTTCCCATAGTTCAGTCAGTGATTGCAGTCTGCGGTGTTTAGGGAACATGCCTGGTTTCTTCACACTTGATTTTGAAGAACAAGGAAGCTGCATTTCTTTATTATTATCTAACGTTCGACAATAATGAAAGCTGTGTCTTAAGCTAAATGTTTTCATTCAAAGAAAATGATGGAGGAATATCGTTCTAATTAATTCCTGCCATGCCATACTGATTTTTGTGTTTGCTATATATCTGTTGCTGTAAAGAAATGTTGCATTGGAATTGAATATGTGGCTCGTTAATATTAAACGTCAGTTGGAATACATGGTTGATAAGTTAGGTACAGTTGAAATGGATTTATTTGCTTGAAATCATTGTCTAACTAATGGTTGATATGATCTTCAGATGCATTTGCCATAGCTGTAGAAGTCCGGGGCAGTGGTTGGATGATTGCCCAACGAAGAGACAATGTCCCGTGTGCGGAGAGGGGTTCGTGACATTGCTGGAGGTGGAGAAAATGTGTGATAATAGAGGAAGACTTTTCTTTTCTTGTACTCGATTGAATTGTTGGTTCTTCGAGTGGCAAAAAGGTTAGTCTAGCACGGGCACTCAAATGGAAAACATGGCCAAAATGGATGTAGATGAGCTAACTCGCTTGATGAGAACTTGTGCACGGGACGTCGAAATAAATGTCATCACATTCCGTAAGAGTAAAGAGAGTGTGGACGGTAAGGGAAAAGAGAAGATGGAAAAGCACTTACTGACGAGTCCATTGCAAAAGAACAATCAACAATCCACAAGGTGCAGAAATTTGACGATTTTGCAACAGAATTAGACTGTCCATATACAATTACTAAACAAATGTCATTATTGAAGTTCTGATTTAAAAAAAATAAAAAAATAGAGCGGATAAAAAGGTTAGTAGTGGTAGGATGACTCGACAGGAGGTACGAGAGGCTATTCGATCTCATATTGGTGACACGGTTTTAATAGATCATGTGTTCAAAATCATGAACAATGTAATTATTGGGGATCCAATTGTTTGCATAGCAAATCCTTCAACAAAAGTATTGGAGTTCTACGTTCACAATCTCAATAGAAAAATTCTAGATAATCTTGAATTTATGGAGTGTGAAAAGACCATTTACAACACATTTTTGTACAAAAAATTTATTATTGCGCTCTTCAAACTTGGAGAATATTACTGATGCAATTCTACTGTTATAAACAGCAAGCATTTTATAAAGCAATGGGAGTTTACAAAAGAAGTTAACTAGTCAATTAGGTTCATATGTCGTATAAAGCTGGATTTATGCGACCTTGTTCTTGAACTCAATGAAGATTTTCCACCTGGAGAATTTTCACCAACAGAGATTTGTTGGATATTGGTTAAGTATTTTATGTTGGATATTGATTAAATATTTAAAAATAACAAAAGTGACTTTGTGTCGACTTCGGCTAAATACTCAAATTCGATTCAATCCGTTTAAGCAAATTTGTTTGCCACTTCATCGCTTCGGGGCGCACAAAAAAGAATTTAGATTTCTCTGCATGCATTAAATGATATATTTGGTATTTCAAAACCAAAATCGGATGAATGAAAAATTACGGAAAATGACAAAAATATGGTCAAAATTTTGCCCATGCTATCGCACCGTTTTAATACCCTGCGATCAAACGTCAAAAGAATTAAATTTCTGTTTGGCGTAAAGCTATGCGGTCGTACGGTTGTCCGGAAAAATGTGTCTTTTTGAAGAGTTGTATGATTTGGAAGGGTTGCATGACTTGACTCCTACCACTTCGTCCACAACCTTTGTAACGACCCTGGGTCCCACTTAACGGGCTGTCCCGACCGTTAGATGACAGCGTACTGTCCCCACTGTACCAATACGAGTCTTTTCAACGTGTTTTGTCCTCACTCGCACGCTCCCCGAGAAAACTTCCCAGGAGGTCACCAATCCCAGAATTGCTCCAAGCCAAGCACGCTTAACTTTCGAGTTTCTAACGATGGACTTCCGAAAAAGAAGGTGCACCTTGTTGGTATGAGTAGTACCTATCATTTCTTTTAAGCTTTCTTAGTCGGGGTATTACAACCTTTCATTCTCTATAAAAAAGATCATTGGGTGTCCTAAAACACACACCAATGATATACAATAACATTATCATTCTCTCTTCTCCTCCTAAACAAAATTCTTGTATAATTGTTGCATAATTTTGATTTTTCTTGTTTATTTCATTTTAGAGTACATAAGCAGAAATTCTGGTTTGTTGTACTTTTGTTTTGAAGTGCTATAAACATAAGTTGGAGTCGTTGTATCTTGGGAGTCGATTGCCAGAAACCGTTGGCATATTTGCGGGATAAATTCGACTTAAGGACAAAGTGCTCAACATTTACCTCGACTCTGTCCATTTCTTCTTTCTTCTTATTTTCCCTATCGTTATTCCGTCCATTTATCGACACGAATTTCATATATAATATATTTTATTTCTTTGACGTCACTATTACAAAATATTCCAACAAAAACTAAGTTACAAAAGGGGAGTGAAACCTTCTATAGTTAGGTGCAAGTGCGGGGCAACTAATGACAACGGGGAAAGAATGGTTTCATGTGCTGAGTGTGGAGATTGGGACCATGTAAGTTGCCTTGGTATTGACAATGACAATGAAGAGCAAAGACTTTTTCAGCCTTTGGTGAACGTTGAGTTTGCATTGACTAATACAAATGTAGCAAGCAATTGGAAAAAAATAAACAATACTATGATATTTCAATTTAAAGGCTTAATTCCTATATTCATTGTTCAAAGATATTTTACACACTAGTGTACAGAGATCCATTCTCTTAGGCTTGAGGGTAACTACTTCAACACCTCGCGATCACTCCATCCTCTCTCTCCCCTTAAGTTCTTAATACGTTTGTAATGCCTAATTTTTATCCTAGGCTTGTCCACACTATATACCATATCCGGTCCATAATGGATTGTTACATTTTCTAGCTTAATTCCCATATTCATGGGAGGAGGCAATTAGGTTCATATGTCGTATAAAGTCGAATTGGAACATGTTCAATGTAAAATCCCGCAAGCCCACGAGGTTATTAACAAGTAATAGCTGAGGCATGAGAGTTATCGTTCCCACAAGGAATAAAATCTAATCCTACTTATTTGTTTACTTAGATTAAATTAAGTAGAACATTAAAAATATGATTTATTTGTCTATTCTAAAAATTGTAATGAATAAATAATATATAAAAATATTGAGAAGTAAATATGAATGGGAAGCATGTGTAGGAATCCAAACAAGAGTTACTTGACAATCGATAATTCAAATACAATTAATTTTCTTTTTTAAGATAAATTAAATATATCCTAAACATGAAACGAATCTATTTATAGTCCGAATACGAATGTGTAGATCGCAATAAATCACACAACTATCAATTAGATTACACATGTCATAATGTTATTTATAACATCTAGTATTCATATATTGATCATGCAACGTTCTAACTTATTGTAACTTTTCCAAGACTACAACAAGATTTAATTGGTGAACAATCAATCAAATAATAAAATTAAGCATGCAAGACTAATTAAAAAAATACAAGAAATTCATAAACTACTAGTTATCGAATTAAAAAATAAATAAATAACAAATTTAACCTTCATCCAATACATAAATGAGATTGGCCTAACATATTAATATAAGGAGAGCAAGAAAGATAAAAGAAAGACATCACCAGAACCATTAACAATATAGAAAATCTGAAATTCTTAGATTAATGCCTCAAATTCGGATCCGAGCAATGAATTCTCCCTTTAATTTCTTCGTAGCAGTAGTCGTCTTCTCCGATGAAATCCAATAATCTACCAGTCGAAGTCACTTTGTTCCCAAGGAGTAATTTGCTTTTTTTCTTCACAGTAACCGACCACTTGTATGCAATGGAATCTTTGTTCTTTTTATTTTCAATTGCTACAACCGACTCCTCCTTTTGCAATTAGTGACCAGACCACCCTTTTTTCCCAAGCGGCTACTTAATTTTTGGCAATTCTCCTTATTTCTTCCACCCCAGCCGACCACACCTCTCTCTTGTTTATTCCCCCGTTGGCTGCTCCCCAAAACCTAAAGCTGACGCCTGACGACACTGACCAACATATACTCCACCTGTCGACCACAAGGAGTCCTCCCTCTTCCTTTCAATTCCAGCTTACATTTATTAATGATAACTAGTTTCACACTCGTGTATTGCACGAACATATTCAACTGATAAAGTACAATGTATTAAAATGGAACAACGGGAATAAATGAAGAAAACGTAACAATAGCAAGATTATTACAAATTTTGGAAAACCTCCTTATACACAACATTAGACGTCACATTTGTTGAATTTCCATTATCATCGCATATCAATATTTTCATAAATGCACGATTAGTAACTCTCGACACTGTTATGTACAACTGACCATGACTGAAAATCGATTTTTTTAGGAATATTGATGGGTCATAGCGTACGACACAATCAATTGAAACTATCTTCTTTGGATATTAACATGTAATCTAACATCTGATGGAGTCAATGACATCCTTGAGAGCAATACTTTGTCATCACCTGCATTACTTCTAGACACGATTCTAGCTTCAACAAAACGATGACCGAGTCTTGCAATAATTAGCCTTGTTCCACTACACAAGCCTGCAGCATGATCAGTGTTTTTCAAAAGCATAATCGGAACACCGACCTTCAACATCAACTCATGGGCAGGCAAATCTGAATACTTTATAGCGTTTAAGAATTCGATGGAATGAATATCTTCAAACAAACTTGTGCTGTTTTCTGTCCTACACAAAGTAACTGAAGTAAGTCCTTCCCTCAACTTAGTTGATCGAAATCATGTAATCATTTATGGTTTACACAAGATCAAGTGTTGGTACAAGTATAGTCCTACCCTTCAAACATGCCACATCATCGAAGTTGCCAGAAAATGATGGATATGTCTTGTAACGATTGTATGTTCTCTCCTCAAACCAAAAAATAGCTTTGTAAAACTTACAGTTGTTGAAATGATATTTTAAATCAGTGTATTCCGTTGGTTCAGAGTTCAAAACTAAATTTCATCATAACAAAATTAAATGAATCAAAATTTTAATCATCATTTACAATCTATTTGTTTATTTAATTAAAATAATTGCTGAGATGTGTTGATATAATTAAATGTGTGCTTACCAACCCATATTTGGAATATTAAAATTGTTATTCCTCATATCAAGTAATTTTTTAGCTGAGTAGATATAATTAGAAGTCCTATGTCTACCAACCAAAAGTTTAGGCCCAATTAACTACACTGGAACATAATGTGAACAATGGAACCCAATTGCAAGCCAACATATATATATATTATGTTGTAAACTATTTATCCTGCAAAATCCTGAGTATCAATTTAAGAATGATATAGTACGCAAAAATAAAATAAGCATTACTTTTATAAGACGTTAATACATCAGGATATATTCAAGTCATATATTTAGAGTTTTCCAAACCATATCTACATCTGTCCATATGACAATTTATGTCTTTAAGCACATCATGTATGCATATTAAATTAAGTGTGTTTGGTAGGATGTCGGTGAGGTTCCAAAGTAATTTTAGAAAGGAGAAACAACTTTCACTAAATACAATAGGTGTTTGAATGTGGTGCAAAAATTATTTTTTAACCAGTTACACAATTTTTAAAAGTGATTTGAACAATGTAAAATTTGTGCTTCTCCTAAAAAATACTTTCACAAGAACCTGGAATTATTATATAGTATTAATTACTAACATACGGAATATATTGAAAATAAAAATTATTACCCTAAACCCTAACATCCAACTTCTATCATACATCCCCATGAACGACTTGTGCTCTTTCTTTGACATCAACTCAAAGTAGTTTTATTTATGGATTAGTTTTGGTTCAATTTAATTTGTAATGACGTAAATTATTTTAAAAATTACATGTTTACAAAATTATATCCAAATATTTATTCACAATAGGCATATAGTATGGAAAAGCATAGATTGTGACTGTTGTTGGCTTCAATTCTACCTACAATTCAACAAATGAAGAGATTAAAACGAAATTAAAGCCACGAAAAAACAAGCTAAAATGAAAGAGAAGAAACTAGGTTAGAAAATTGGATTTTTCCCCTTTTTGATTTTGGCTCAGAAAATCATTCCAACACCACAAGTGCAACACCACAATTTGAAGAATTGTCCAACCACGAAGGAAGTACGGGTAATCACAAACCGAAACCGATCACACAGATAGGCAGCCCACAAAGGTCACGAAGAACACTGAAAAATCACGAAGAAGGCACGAAGGAAGCATATAAGATTTCACACAGAAAAGCACGAGGCCATTTTATAGGTGAAGAATCCTATCCCAGAGATGAAGCCAACCGGAATGAAGGAAAGTAAGGGATACGGATGAAAGAGATAAATATTATCATAACCAACCGAGAATAATGAGATAAAAGATATTGATAAGCTTTGTTCGGTTTTTATCTCTTTTTTCCAACATTATCTCCAAAGTCGGGTATCGAGCACCAATCCCAATTGGGTTGACTCCCTCAAAATACCCGACCAAGTGAGCTACAAACAATTGTGGTGTGGACTTAACTGATCTTCAATATTGGCTTATAAAAGCCTGAAATTAGAACGAGCCTCGATTTTTCATCATCGTCAAAGGGGGTTAATTTGGTAACACATTTACCTAACAGTGACTATTGTTTTTATTCCAAAATTATATATCCAAATCTCATATTTCTATTGTTATACAAAGGGGGAAAAAAATCCCAACAAATGCATTTCCATAACTAGTAGAATAAAATTTCCTATGTTTGAATAACATGGAAAAATTTATAGTTGCTAAAAAATGTTGACTCAATATTTGCCCTTATAGAATCGTTATATTATTGATTGCTATGTAGCAACGTCATGGATATCATAAATAATCTGGAAAATTATCATATTTTAAGAGTTGTACACATTGACTTGTTATTTTGATTTCAATTCACATGTCGAGATGCAATGTCTAGTCATACTTTTCACATTTTAAACGTGAAATCCTACTAAATCAACTGAAGGAGATATTAATAGGAAAAAAAAATTATGTAAATGCATATTGGAATGATTTAATCTATATTATATATTAAAGCAGAACAGCCGTCAAAATTTTTCCCGCCCATTTTCAGTTTCTATTTTTGGAATTTTTTTTTTTTCAATTGAATTTTCGGAATTGGAAAATAAGTTGTTGACAATTAATGAGACATTTAATGTGGAAAGTGTGTAATGCATTGTAAATAGGCACTTGACTACATGTATTGAATACTAATACTCTCTCTCTCTCTCTCTCTCTTTCTCTCTATATATATATATATTTCCTGCAATTTTTATGGATCATACAAGAAATTATATATTAAAGCAGAACAGCCGTCAAAATTTTTCCCGCCCATTTTCAGTTTCTATTTTTGGAATTTATTTATTTATTTTTTTCAATTGAATTTTCGGAATTGGAAAATGAGTTGTTGACAATTAATGAGACATTTAATGTGGGAAAGTGTGTAATGCATTGTAAATAGGCACTTGACTACATGTATTGAATACTAATAATTTCTCTCTCTCTCTCTCTCTCTCTCTATATATATATATATATATATATTTCCTGCAATTTTTATGGATCACACAAGAAATAATTGTTGACATAACATTTATTTATATTTCAATTCATTCACTTCACTCATTAATCCATCCAAATTTGTAATTGTTTTAACACCGATGAATCATTTCATTGTACGTGTTTTTCATATTTTGAAAATCAAGCTAATTATATTTAGGTAACAATATTCATACAACACATTTTTTTAAATTTACACCATAGTTTAATTGCAAGATAGATCTTCGATGTTTGTTTAGTTTTGCTTTTATATCCTTAACTTTTTTTAATTGCATTGTTATTTATAACATTCAATTAATTAATAAATTTTATTTCTAATCACAAATTCTATTCAAATATTCTGCTAATTTGCATTGAAATGATGTGCAATATTTTTTTTAACTTTTGTATTAATTATTTATTTTGATTATTTAAAAATATGAGAGATAAATAAGTGTTTTTCGCCAACAAAACAAATATATTGAATGAAAATCGTCTCAAAAGACAAGATGTGAAAATTAATAAAGAGTTGATGATAAAAAAATTACAAAAAATTTTAATATAACTATTATAATTTGAAGTAGTTTTATTGTTTGTTCTTTTTTGTTTAGTTAAAAATATTAGTGACAAATAAGTTTGTTTGCATTAATATTCATCATTAATTGCTTTATAAAAAATAAATTTTATAAAGAAATTAATACATTTGGAAAACTAAACATTAACTTTGAAAAACAAAAATAGCTTTACTTTTTCGTGCATTATTTGTGCATTAATTAGATTAATATTTTATTAAACTTTAATATTTGTTCTTTTTTGTTTAGTTAAAAATATTAGTGACAAATAAGTTTGTTTACACTTCTTAATAGATTTTTTTTTCCAGAAAACGGTAATTTTTTTTTTAAGAAAACGGTGACTATTCATTTTTTTTTTTTAATTATTTGAATTAAACTTGCTAAATCAACGTAAGAGGTACTGATGATAATTAATAATTTATTAAAACTAAAACTAATTATTATGTCATCACATTAATAAAATTTGAATGGTATTATGGAAATCATTTTACGCAGTGAAATTAATTACTATGTTATGGATGACGTGTTGACTGTATTTGAACCCTGTTGGAGACCCATTATTTGGAATAATGTTGTTTGAAATAGTAAATTTTTTGGAGATGTGTAGTTAAAAATTGGAGAATATTTTTGAACTTATGTGTAGATTATTTTATTGGTATAATGTGTGGATGAAAATAAGTTTTTAAAAAAATGAGATTTAAAAATAATAGGTACCAAATAGGGGCTTGATAATGCGTTTAGTGCAATGGGAAATGAAATTGAAATTATTAAGGATGTTCATTTTAATACTTAACAACGTTACTCCAAACAATGTGCAAATATCTGTTATTTTCGATAAAAAAAATAATATCAATTTTTTTTGAACAACAACTTCAATTTTTTTTTTTTTAATTTTTTTTTTTTTTTGTGAAAAAATATGAAAAATTTAATAATCATTTACTACTTAAATATATAAATTGATTTTTATTACTCAAAGAAGCTATTATAATTTTAAGTAGTTTTATTATTTGTAAAATTTTATTAATTATTTTAATATATTATTTTTTATGCATTTTGTGTACGGGAGAAATCTTATCTTATTATTATTATTATTATTATTATTATTATTATTATTATTATTATTATTATTATTATTATTATTATTATAACAGGATAGTTGGCCCATATTTTTCAGTCTAAACTGCTCTCCATTTTTTTTTTTTTTGCCTTCCTCACGATCAAATTGTGGCAGCTTTTTGTTTGACTTATGATGATGAGGATCAGTGCATTGGTACGACAAATTGTTTAATCTTTTTTTTTTATCTAACTTTGTTTAATCAATTATATAATGCATTGATTCATTAATTGAATCATTTTCATATGGATTTCAAGGATAAATTATGTAACATTCAAGAATGGAAAAAAAAAAAAAAACCATTTCCGTTTGAGAAATAGAAATTTTATTTATTTTAATTTTTTTTATCATTATTATATTTTGACATTATTAAAAATATCTACAAAAAAATTATTTGTAACGTTGAACAACATTAACGCAAGAAATAAAAAAACATTGTTATTTTCAAAAAATAAATTTAATTCACGTGTAATTCTTTTTCATGTATTGATTGATGTTCTGCACAATTAAATTGGAAAGTTTTAATATCCTAAATTTTAAGGATCCTAAATTTTGAAAGAAGTGTTTTGTAATTTACATTGAATTTTGCTATTGAAACTTTTATGTTTCTTCATATTCTTTCTCATAAAATATGAATTTAATTGTTTTCGTTGTGTATTTCTCACATTTTCATTAATTAATAATTATAATTTTTTTTCTCGTGCAACGCACGGGTGCGAATACTAGTAGGTTGTTATGTAATATTAATTATGCACGAAAAATATGTGATTTATAAGAAATAATTAATATATAGTGAAATATAAGATATAGTTTAGTTTTTAAATTGTCTAAAGAAGAGATTTAGCTCGTATTGATAAAAATTTGATTTTTATTAGATTTTGATAAAATTAATGAGATATATGATTGAAAAGTTTTGGACTCCAAAAAAGTGTGGTTAAAATTAAATGTTGATTTTGAATTGGATTAAAATCTAAAAAAGTTCTTTGCGATAGGTGTTTTAAAATTAATCGTACTTTTTAAATTGACAATTAAACAGTCAACTGCGCCTTATAAACAATAATTTTAAACATATCTGTTAATAAAAGATCTATTGCAAAAAACTCTATTAAACGCATCTGTGTCAAACAGGTTATAAGTTTGGATTAAGTGCACTTAACTTTGTAATGTTTGTTAGAATAAAAAAGAAATGACATACTTAGACAGTTTATAGCTTATTTGGATGAATAATTAAAGCATTAATTAATTTAATAAATAGAAATATGACTAACCAAATGAATATCGTGTCGCATCTTTGGTGCGAAAAAGAAATGAAAAAAGCAAGCCATAAGTGAGAGGTATATCCAAGAAAACAACTTAAACTGAAACACTTACAAATTGAGCCAAACCAAACACAGAATAAGCTGAATTCTAGAGACTACTATTTATGAGCTAAAAGTCAGTCCACTGTACAAGCCCTAATTATCACTCCTCACCACACTACCTCCGCCGACAACAAATTGCTTTCTTCCATTTCGCTCTCACAATTATATCACAAAACTTTTTCTTTACTCCTCACATGTTAACTCTCTGCCTCCTACCGAACCTCTCAACCAATATGACGCCGGAATTTCTAAACGCTCAAATCTTGAAACTCACAAGGAAGGCGAATCCCTCAGTCATGGTTTAGTTGTTGACCTATGTTACACTGATGTTATTGTACTGAGATTTTTATCACATCCGTTCAGATCTACCTTAAAAAATCATTGATTAACAAAAGATAAGTCTCGAGGGAGGCTTTATGATCGCCTGTATTCGTTCCCCCTACGTAAAAGGTAAAAGAAAAGATTGTGAATTGATGATGCAAAAAATCGCACCTGAAATATACCGAATTTGAGCAACAAACTAGCACGAATTGAATCTCTGAATATCTGCAATAAAGGTGATGAGATATGTCCTCATCACCCCCTTCGATGCTTAAGTCAATAAAGAGAGAGGAGAAAATTTATGTAAGAAGCTATAAACTGGAAGAATAATAATTGTGTACCTGAATTATGATGAAATGTCATGTATTTATAGTGATGTCTAGATGAGTTATAATAGGATTGGAATACCTCCATTGTATGAATTCTGTTAGGACTCATCTTCCTATTTTTTAGGAATTGTGTTGTTAGATTCTAGGATTAAGATACAACTCCTAACATTTATAGATTCCACGTCAGATAGCAGATCCCTCAACCAGTCAAGAGGAGCACCCCCGAGCAAGTATAACCCCGACCATCGTGTGCCATGAAATGTGCAAGATAGTCCTCGAGGTTGATAGTAATTCTCGGGGATGGTCTGTTCGGTGAGAATATTTGTGATGGTCGGGGTTGCTTCGATGGTCATGCTCGAGAAATCATAAATCGATGTTCATCCCTGGCCCTCACACATCCATGCGTGAGTTCGGCGAGGGCAGGATGCGCAAGAAATGATGAATTTAAAATGATCGGGGGTGAGTAGATATTTTTGTCAGTTGTCACTTCGTGTCAGAACGGAGGCGACGTTTGGCAGGTCACGTGGCGGCTGAATCTCTGACAAGTGGCGTCGCTTACGGCTCAAATCACGCGACCTTTGGTATTCGCGCGTTTTTCCCCTTTATAAACAGGAGAGCCCTAATTTTCACGCTTACAATTCCCTTGAGAGCTTAAGTCAATTGATCGTGCTCGGGTTAGGTGGTGTGTTTGGGTGCGTCTTCGAGGTAAGAGTTCGATCTCTTAAGCAGTGTTAATTTTTAGTTTTTATATAGGAAATGTCTAGTAGCGATAGTAGTTCGACCAGTAGCAATAGCACGAGCTCATCGAGCCGCTCGAGTAGTGGGCAGAACATGACTGGGAACTTAGGAAATACCTTAATTCTCATGGTGGACCCAGTGGACGTTAGGCCTCGGGCTCAAGCGGAGGATGAGGTCCCACTTACCTACCCCGACCTTAGATGTGTGTATAAAGAGCATAAGATCATCGAGGTTGCGAGAGAATTTGGGTTGATGCCTAGGTGCGATGTTAGGGCCTCGACTACTGAGGATAGGGTGGTGAGTGCTCGTGAGGGTGAGTTCTTGGTATATAGGGATGCTTTGAAGGATGGGCTGAGGTGGCCGCTGCATCCATTTTTTGTCGAGTTTCTAATCGAGCATTCTATGTGCCCGGGGCAACTAGTGCCAAATGGGTGGAGAACGCTCGTGTATTTTTTCATCGCCTGCAAGTTTCTTTCCATCGTACCCCGATTAGACCTTTGTAGGATGGTGCTCGAGCTCAAACAGCTCCCCCATTTTTCTTGCTTTGCTTACCTATCTAGTCGGGGAAGATTCAAAACACCTAGGATGTCGAGCTCCCTCCGGGGTTGGAAAGGGAGATTTTTCTACGTCATTCCTCAGGAACCCGGGCATCCCTTTCGGTCAGAGTGGGTTGTCCCGGATACTGCTAAGTTCAACGAGGGTCAGGCCTATTTTGAGGCCTTAGAGCGGGATAGGCAATTGCTTGAGGGATTAGAGCCCTTAGTCGCAAACTTGGATGACTTGCTCGAGGATGAAGTCCTCGATCTTGCTGGAGTGGTGAATTTCGGGGGTAGGAGCCTGGCTACCTTTCTCTCTCTTCTATTCTCTTTTTATCTGCTCGAACTAATAACTTGTTTTATTTTTACAGAAGGAGCCATGACTTTTGATCCATCATCACCGAAGAACTTCATTCAAGGAAAGGTTGGGGGTGCTGGAGTTTGGCCCCCGACAAAGAAGACAAAGAAGAGGCCTCGACCTCAGGTCATGAGCGGACCCGAAGAGGGGTCTAACACTTTGCTACGGGACGAGGATCGCAAGGTTACTCCTCCTCCTCGTGTACCACTGGTCGAGAAGTCCCCGGCCCCTGACTTCATCGACCTCGAGGACGACCCAATTCGAGTAGCATCGCAGGCACCCGATGTAGTGTCGAAATATCGGAGCATGGTCAGCCCGGGCGAGGGTATTAAGAACCTCGAGGCTTATTTTACGAAGGTAAAAAGTTTGGTAAGTTTGTCAATCTTTTAATCTCGAACTAACTGAATTTATTGGTGTAGGCCCTCAACATTGCCCAAGGTCTTGCTCTGAGGGCAATTGACGAAGAGGACAAAGTCCAGGGACTGGGCCAATCCATTGCCAGGCGCGAGATAAGGGTCCGGGAGCTCGAGGACGAGCAGAAGAAAATGAAGCATGAACATGATACTATGAAGGCCAAGCTCGAGGAGGCCAAGGATGAGGCAGATGAGTTGAGACTCGAGCTTGAGCGAACTCAAAAGGATTTTGAAGAGAAGTTGTCCGCTGCTGAGACTACTCGAGTGCTGGCAGTAGAAAATTTCAAGAAGTCAGCAGAGTTCAGCCTTCTTCAGGGCGAGTATGCCTCGGGCTCGTACAACTATGCATTCAAACAAGCCAGGGCAATAATCCAGGCCAAAGGCGCTAAGGTGAAGGCAGAAGATCTTAGGGTGGATCCTAACCTCACCGAAGGGCTAATTCTGTCAGAGTCTGAGGAAGGCCCGGATGATGAAGACGATGACGGCTTGGGGAATGAAATAGAAGTTGCAGAAAAAAAATGCCCCGGTCTAAATTCTGTATCCCCACCCCCATTTTTGTAACGAACATTATCTTAAATGAAAAACTCGTATGTTTTTGTCTCGAGCTATGTTTGGTTATCAATACTATGCATGGATATTCATCAGGCTCGACCGTTAATTAAATCAAATAATGTTGACAACACACAACTGGGCGAGTAGTGATAAGTCCCGAATATCCACAGTGCACGAACAGTGACATGGAGAAAACTAACTGAAAAATCATGTTTTAACCCTGACGTTGTTATCATTGTCCGAGCAATGAATATATGTACAAAATTAATCGATAATATCATGTATTAACCCCAAACGTGGATCGATAACGAACACAAGAGTAAACCCGTTCAGGGGGTCCATAATGAACACAAACTGCGCACCCCGATCATGTGATTGATTTTGAACACAATGTATAAACTCCGATCAAGGTATTGATGATGAACACAATGTATAACCCCGATCAATGGATTGTTGATGAACATTATGTATAAACTCTGATCAAGGTATTGATGATGAACACAATGTATAACCCCGATCAAGGGATTGATGATGAACATTATGTATAAACTCCGATCAAGGTATTGATAATGAACACAATGTATAACCCCGATCAAGGGATTGATGATGAACACAATGTATAACCCCGATCAAGGGATTGATGATGAATATTATGTATAAACTCCGATCAAGGTAATGATGATGAACACAATGTATAACCCCGATCAAAGGATTGATGATCAACATTATGTATAAACCCCAATCATGTAACTACCCCGATCATTAAGAACTGTAACTATGACGGAAGTGTCATTGATGATGCTCGGGGTTAAAATTTGTGATACATGATTCGGGGTTAGCCTTTGAGGTTCTTGCTCGTGGGCAAGACTTTGTGTGCTTCCTCGTGGGGAAGGCTTTCGAGGGCTTGCTCGTGGGCAAGGCTTTGCGTGCTTCCTCGTGGGGAAGGCTTTGTGTGCTTCCTCGTGGGGAAGGCTTTCGAGTCCTTGCTCGTGGGCAAGGCTTTGTGTGCTTCCTCGAGGGGAAGGATTTGTGCGCTTCCTCGTGGGGAAGGATTTCGAGGGCTTGCTCGTGGGCAAGGCTTTGCGTGCTTCCTCGTGGGGAAGGCTTTGTGTGCTTCCTCGTGGGGAAGGCTTTGTATGCTTCCTCATGGGGAAGGCTTTCGAATGCTTACTCGTGGGCAAGGCTTTGTGTGCTTCCTCGTGGGGAAGGCTTTTGAGTGCTTGCTCGTGGGCAAGGCTTTGATTTGAACAACATAATTGGAGAAAATTTTCCTTTATTTACAGATGTTTTCGGGGAAATAAAAGATGGCGCGCAGGCCGTGACTGAACTTTAAACTGAAAAATAAAGTGCAACGAAAATAAAAAGGAACGAACTATCAAGTTCAGTTCTGCTACTTCTGGTAGATTTTCAGATTGTCTGCATTCCAAGGTCTTGGAAGTGGTGTTCCTATAAGATCCCGAAGGCTGTATGACCCTCTTCGGGTCTGTCGTATAACTTCATAGGGCCCTTCCCATGTCCGGGCCAAGCTTCCCCGGGGGATGACCAGCTACTTCCGCTTTCCTTAGCACAAGATCTCCTGCCCTGAACCTTCTCGGTGTTACCCTGCTGTTGAAGTACTTGGCTGCTCTGCTCTGATATGACGCTATCTTTGTGCCTGCATGCTCACGAACTTCTTCCAGAAAGTCAAGTTGCTTGCCCGTACATTCTCCTTCCACATTTGGGAAAAGACGCCTGTAACTGGCATGCCTACTTCAATGGGAATTGTTGCCTCTATCCCGAAGGCAAGCATGAATGGAGTTTCCCCAGTAGCTGTTCGGTGTGAGGTTCTGTAAGACCAAATTATCGCCGGTAGTTCATCGGGTCAAGACCCTCGTGCATCTCCTATCCTCTTGCGAAGGTCTTGGAGTATTATCATGTTCGTCACTTTTGCAAGCCTGTTACTCTGGGGATGTGCAACTGATGTCAGACGATGGTCAATATGAAGACTTGCACAGAAATTTTTGAACTGCGTGTTGTCGAACTGTCTACCACTGTCTTTTATCAGTACTCTTGGAAGGCCAAACCTGCATATGATGGATTTCCAAACGAAAGATCTTAGTTTGGGCTCTGAAATTGTTGCTAGGGGCTCTGTCTCCACCCACCTAGTGAAGTATTCCACTGCCACTGCTATGAACTTCAACTGTCCCCGTGCTAAGGGAAGGGGCCAAGGATATCGATTCCTTACTGTTCAAATGGTCCTAGGCACTGGACAAGAGTTTGATCCTCAGCTGGTTTGTGTATAATATTCTCATGCCTCTGAAACTTGTCACACTTCTTCACATAATCCATTGCATCCGTCCTCATGGTCGGCCAATAGTATCCGTATCTGAGGAGTCTGTGAGCTAATGACCTAGCACCCTGATGATTCCCACACATGCCTTCATGTACTTCTGCAAGAGCTTGAACAGCTTCTGAGGCTTTGAGACATCTGAGGTAGGGCAGTGTAAAACTCCTTCTGAAAAGAACTCCACTTATCATGCAGTATTTAGCTGCCCTTTGTTTGATGGTCCTGACCTCCCTTTGATCATCTGGGAGACTTCCCTCTGTTATAAACTTGATGATGGGGTCCATCCATGATGGCTCATGATCAATGTCCATTACTGCAGGCCTCGGGTCAATACTGGGATGTGACACATATTTCATATGAACTGTTCTCTCAAGATTGTCAACGCTCATGAACACAAGTCTAGAGAGTGAATCGGCCTTGATATTTTCTGATCAAAGTATTTTCATAATCTCACAACTTTCGAACATCCTCTGCAGGTCGTGAACACGAAGGCAGTATAAACTCATCTTCTCCTCTTTCTTCTCGAATGTGCCATCGATTTTCCCTACTACAAGCTGGGAATCACTGTATACCTTTACATGATCAAGTTCAAGGCCGTGAGCAACCTCAAGCCCAATGATGACGGCTTCATACTCCGCTTCGTTGTTCGTCGTTTCAAATTCAAACCTCAAAGCGCATAGTATTTCAACATGTCTGTCCGGGCTTGTAATTATGACCCCTGCACCCGAGCCCGAGGAGTTGGATGCTCCATCCACAAAAATTTCCCAACAGCGCTCGGGTATGCTCGGGCTATTCACTGGCCCCCGAGGCCTTGGTGTGAGCTCTGCAATAAAGTCCGCCAAGGCCTGTACTTTTATCGAGGTCGGGGCTTGAACTCAATATCAAATTCGCCAAGTTCAATGGCCCATTTGAGCAATATTCCAGATACATCGGGCTTCTGAAGTATATGTTTCAGGGGCTGATTGGTAAGTACCACGATCTATGTGATTGGAAGTACTGCCTCAATTTCCTGGCAGCTACAACTAGTGTCAACGCCAATTGTTCTGCAAGAGTGTAACGGGTTTCGGCGTCAAGGAGAACTTTGCTGACATAATTTATGGGCTGCTGGGCTCGACCAACCTCCTTGATGAGGACTGCGCTTACTGCATTTTGAGAAGCAGCCAAGTATAAGGATAGCACATCTCCTAGCCTTGGTTTTGTAAGCACGGGAGGCATTGCTAATGATTTTTTCAAATGTTGCAGCGCATGCTCACACTCCTCATTCCATCCGAAGTTCTTATTTCCCCTAAGTATTTTGAAAAAGGGAAAACACTTGTCAGCTGCTCTTGACATGAACCTGTTAAGCGCTGCTACCCAACCTGTCAGCATCTAAACGTCTTTTCTATTTTTGGGAGACTCCATGGAAATTAGAGCCTGTATTTTATTGGGGTTGGCCTCTATACCCCGATGAGTGATCATGAAACCAAAAAACTTTCCCGACGACACCCCAAACACGCACTTAGCTGGGTTCAGTTTCATCTTGTACTTTCTGAGTGTGGAGAACACCTGCTCGAGGTCCTGAATGTGTTTGTCAGTTTCTGTGCTTTTGACAACCATGCCATCAACATATGCCTCAATGTTTTTCCCAATCAAACCTGCAAACACCTTATTTATCAACATTTGGTAAGTTGCCCAGCATTCTTTAGGCCAAAGGGCATTGACCTTATAACAATATATCGCTGAATCAGCCATGAACGATCTTTTTTCCTGATCATCCTCTGCCATTGGGATTTGGTGGTAACCTGAAAAGGCATCAAGGAAGCTGTACATCCTATGGCCTGAAGTACTGTCCATGAGGTTGTCAATCCGTGGTAATGGATAGCTGTCCTTGGGGCATGCCTTATTCAGATCAGTATTGTCCCCACAAACTTGCCACTTGCCATTGCTCTTCTTTACCAAGACCACGTTCGCAAGCCAATCTGGGTAATGAACCTCCCTGATGAATCCTTCCTTTAAGAGCATGCCAATTTCTTCTTGAATCACGATTCGACGCTCAGGAGCAAACTCTATCTTCCTTTATTTTATGGGCCGTGCCTTCGGGTTCACATTCAACCTGTGCGCGGTGACCTCGGGCTCAATTCCAGGCATGTCCTCAACACTCCAGGTGAACACATCAATGTTTTCCCTCAAACACTGCGTGAGTACTGTTTTCAGACCATCATCGAGATCCCGACCAATGATGACATTCCTCCCTAGCCCGACCTGAACCTCCAATAATTGCTCCACTGGCGAAAGCCTACCATGGTGCTCAAGGTCGGGCTCTAATGCCTGGACCTGTGCAACTTCGGCTTGGAGGTTCTTGACACTAGTAACATAACACTGCATTGCTACTGTTTGATCTCCCCGAACAACGCACACACCTTCTGCTGTTGGAAATTTCATGGCAAGATGAAATGTCGACACTATTGCTTTGATGATGTTCAACAGTGGTCGGCCAAGTATTGCGTTGTACGTCATCGGAGTCCTCACAACATGAAACATCGTAATTTATGTTACCTGCTTGGGGTCTGTCCCCAGTGTCAAAAGAAGCTCGGCGGTGCCTTCGGGAATGATGATACTCCCCCCAAATCCTTGCAGGGGAGTCCTGATAGGCCTTAAGCTACTTGCTGATATCCTCATTTTAATGAAAGCGTCATGTGATAACACATTAGCTGCGCTTCCATTGTCTACCAGAATTCTCCTCACCTCGTAGTTAGCTATGATTGTTGTGACTACCATAGCATCTTCATGAGGGGTGATCACTCCTTCCATGTCGTCAGACCCGAATGTGATGTCCGGATGACAAACAGGCCCGACCCCCGAGGACTGTCTGGCATATATTTTACGCCCATTTTGTGAGTCTCCCCCTTAAGCTGTTCCACCAATGATAACATTGATTGTTCCAGCCGTAGGCTTGTTCCACCCCTCTTGATCATGGCTTCTATCTCTCGCTGTAAGGCATAGCAAGTCTTTGTGGTGTGCCCATGGTCACGATGAAAATCACAGTACTTGCTCTTGTCACGCGTATCTGGCAGTGACCTGATACTGGCTGGTCATTTCAAATCCTTCATATCCTTGATCTCCATAAGGATGTCGGCCCGAGGGGTGTTCAACGGAGTGAAAGAAGGCAGTTGTTCTGTCCTTGCTTTTCCCCGATCGTGAACGATCACGCCCCTGTCTTGAGCTGTCATCACGCTGTCTCTTTTGATCGTTTCTGCTATCCTTCCGTTCATATTTTTTGGGGGTTGTATCGCTCTTTCTCGAATACATAGCTTCCTCCATATTCACGTATTTCTCACCCCGAGTGAGAAGTTCAGTCACAGATTTTGGCGGTGTTTTTGATAAGGACATCTTGAAGGACTCACAGCTTACAGCTTGAGTAAGAGCGGATACTGCAGCAGAAATTTGGAGGTCGGGAACTTGCAACCTTTCTGCGTTGAACCTGGTCATGAATTCGCACAGTGTCTCATTCTATCCTTGGCTGAGTCTCATAAGCGAAGTAGTTGTCCTCCTTATACGTTTACTACTTGCAAAGAAGGCTGAGAATTTATTAGCAAGGTCTGCGAATGTTGGAATGAATTTTTGTTCAAGAGTAGAGAACCAATCCCTAGTAGCGCTTGTCAAAGTTTGGGGGAAAGCCTTGCACATAAACTGATCGGGGGCAACTTGCAGATTCATGACGTCAGTGTATATATTGAGATGGTCCAATTGATCGGTTGTACCATCGTACTCTTTTATCCTCGAAAACTTGAACCTGTCTGGTAGGGGAAAGGTCAAAACATCTGGCGTGAATGGAGTGTTCGGGGTGAATCCTGCTGGGGCCTGAGTATTTTATAGTATACCCGCTGCTATTCCTTCCTGGATAATTCTCGCAAGCTCGACAGGAGGCATGGCCACTATTCTTGAACTCATAACGTTTGGTGGCGATGGCGGCAATCCCGAAGTACTGGCCCTACCAGTGTTAGGGGCATGGTTCTGCGGTTGGACCAGTGAAGCATTCCCTTCCTCGGGCGTTGGGGTACCGCGCTGGCTCTGCTACGTGAGCATTTGTGTAAGGGTAGCAACCTGTTGACGAAGCTCCTCCAACGTTGCCTGGGTATCAGCAGCAGGTTGGGGGTGTGATGTCTGATTTCCTGGTAGCGTGGACTGGTCTGGTGGTGTTGCATGGGGTACCTGCTCCCCCTGAAAGTGTGATCACAATCAGGCAAGTTTGCTTGCGAAAATCCAGAACGTGTATTAACCATGGCTTCTAGTTATGGTTCCCACAGACGGCGCCAATGATGATGCAAAAAATCGCACCTGAAATATTTCGAGCTTGAGCAACAAACTAGCACGAACTGGATCTCTGAATACCTGCAATAAAGGCGAGGTGGTATGTCCTCGTCGCCCCTCCGATGCTTAAGTCAGTAAAGAGGAAGGAGGAATTTTATGTAAGAGGCTATAAACTGGAAGAATAATAATTGGGTACCTGAATTATGATGGAATGTCATGTATTTATAGTGATGTCTAGAGGAGTTATAATAGGATTTGAATACCTGCATTGTATGAGTCCTGTTAGGACTCATCTTCCTATTTTTTAGGGATTGTGTTGTTAGATTCTAGGATTAGGATACAACTGTAGCGACCAAGAATTTTTACGCGATTAATAATTATTTTAATAGAAAATCGTGTCGCTACTATTTCACCCATTTTTATTAAGTTAACGCCGCGACGTATTCGTATAGCCAAGTCAAGAAATAATCGAGATCGTTCGATTTTAAATTAAATTCCGAAATTCTAAAAATATCTCCATTCTCTTGATTTAAAGTATATTAAGTCCAAGTACTTAATTCAATGTTATCCCAATATTTATTTATACAAAAATTATTTTTATTATTGAAATTAAGAAAATATATGCAAGCATGAGAGGTTCCATTATATATAATAATTATGAGAATCTTAATTTAATAAATATGGAAAAGTATATGAATGGTTGATATACTCCATTATATGTAATCATGAAGAGCATAATATTTGTATAAATATGGAAAAGTATATGAATGAATTATATACTCCATTATATGTAATCATGAAGAGCATAATATTTGTATAAATATGGAAAAGTATATGAATGAATTATATACTCCATTATATGTAATCATGAAGAGCATAATATTTGTATAAATATGGAAAAGTATATGAATGAATTATATACTCCATTATATATAATCATGAAGAGCATAATATTTGTATAAATATGGAAAAGTATATGAATGATTGATAAGACTCCATTATATGTAATCATGAAGAGCATAATATTTGTATAAATATGGAAAAGTATATGAATGAATTATATACTCCATTATATATAATCATGAAGAGCATATTATTTGTATAAATATGGAAAAGTATATGAATGGTGCTTTACTTTAAGAAAATGATGTGTTAAAATTAATAGAATTGAATGATTATGTTTACAATATGCCAACTTTATACATCTATTTAAACCCATCTCTTTTACACACAACTCTACACATATACACTTATTTCCAATCTCTTGACAAAATCCACAAGTAAGAGAAATTCAAGGTGGTCAAGAAAGTTTTGATCTATTTACTACTACACTTCATTTTAATCTTTTAAAAGGTAAGTATATCTTATGTTTTTATGAAAAGTAAGTATGTTTTTATGAAAGGTAAATACACCTTATGTTTTTATGAAAAGTAAGTATGTTTTTATGACAAGTAAGTATATCTTATGTTTTTATGAAAAGTAAGTATGTTTTTATGAAAGGTAAATACACCTTATGTTTTTATGAAAAGTAAGTATGTTTTTATGACAAGTAAGTATATCTTATGTTTTTATGAAAAGTAAGTATGTTTTTATGAAAGGTAAATACACCTTATGTTTTTATGAAAAGTAAGTATGTTTTTATGACAAGTAAGTATATCTTATGTTTTTATGAAAAGTAAGTATGTTTTTATGAAAGGTAAATACACCTTATATTTTTATGAAAAGTAAATATGTTTTTATGACAAGTAAGTATATCTTTATGTTTTTATGAAAATGTTTGGATCATTGCTATGAAATCAATCTCACAAGATTGTTATGGGTTCCATATGATATGTTTATGATTATGCTAAGGAGACCGGAGTTTAGTAGCGCTACACATAAGAATTCTTGCCATTTAAGTTCGGTAAAATTCTTGTGTCTCCCTATATTTATGAGTATTTCGATCCTATCCTATGTTATGATGAAAATGATCCATATGCTTTCAAAAGAAAATTTATGCTTGGTTCGAGGCGGTCAACATGGAAGTGGCAAAAGTGGTTAAGATTGATGAGATAATTATGTTGAACTTTATGTAAGAAAATTATGTTCTATTTATATTCACAAATAAAATTATGGGATTCTAATTATTCTTTTGAATAATTTTACATTACTATTTAAGTCTCGATAATATGATATGAGTCACTTTTAGTGGCACTCGAATGGTCAAGATTTCGGGTCGTCACAGTTGGTATCAGAGCTAAGAGTTTTAAAAACGATTCTGTAGATTTTTGAAATTTTATTTCTTTTAAAAAAAAATAAAAAAAAAATCACTATTCACGTGAACAGTAAAACGACGTGCTATTCATGATGAACAGTGAACGAAATCACTATTCATTAAAAAAAAAAAAGTTGAATTTTCACATGTCAAGTATGGTTATGATTTTGAAAAGCATGATGAAATTTGATGTGCGAATTTCAAGGACAAAATTCATTTTAAGCAAGGGAGTTTGTAATGTCCTGAAAATTTTATGGAATATAATTAGTTAGTGATATGATGTTTATATTGATGTCTTTGATAAATTTCTAGAAGTTCGGGGACTAAAGGAAAATAAGATTTGACGATAAATTTTATTTAGGTTAAGTTATTAATTATTGATGGGGAGATAATTACTATATCGATATTGGATTTGTTTTGAAGACTGTGATTAAATAGGAATTATGATTCAAGAAAATGTTGATTTGGATACAACCACATTAAATTATTGTTGATTAAAGGAAAATAAGATTATATGAAATATTTTAACTCATCACTCTACTATGTCACCTTCCACGTTTTGACTCCTCGAACCAGGTATGTTATGTATAATAGCAATTACATGGCATTTATGATTATATTGAAGCATGTTAAGTATGAAATATTCATATGTTATGAATCTTTATGTGTTACACATAATATACATGTCAAGTATGATATAAATTGATAGAAGACTCAATTTTTTTATTCTTTTCAATGTAGAATCATGAGACAGAGAGGATATTTATATGAATTTTGGTGCATATTAAGCTTAGTAAGATTGACTCAATTAGAAATTAAGTTGGGTTGTAACTTTTGCCCAAAATATATGGAATAATATATTAAACAAACAAAATTGATAATGAATTTGTACAATAATTTATCCCTTTATCACTACCTTTGTGTAAAAACAAGGGAAAAACTGTGGATGATTATTAGTACTTCCTCTTCAAGTTTCAATTTTCGGTTCAATAATTTATCCCTTTATCACTACCTTTGCTTAAAAGCAAGGAAAAACTGTGGATGATTATTGGTACCACTCTTCAAGTTTCAATTCTGAAAAAAAAAAAAAAATTCAGAAAGAAAAGAAAGAAAGAGAACGGGTGTTGAGCATAATGGGAAAAATATGATTTACGAATGATTTTCAAAATAATCTTTGTCGTCAAGTTTAGAAATGATGAGCCCTAAATGGACTTTGCATAATTGATTTTAGACATGGCACTAAGTATGAGAAGTCAACAGAAAGGACTAGATAATATTTTCGAATTATTCATCGTTTAGATTAAACGAGAAATAGAAAGTCAGTTTTATGAAGTTATGATGAGATGTTGAGATTATAAGTGATATGATTTTATTGAGATTTTTATGAGAAGAATTATGAAGTTGGAGATTTAAAGTTTAGGCTCTTAATTATTGAGAAATAAGGACTTGATATGGTGATATTAGAAATTATGATTTGAAATTTCTATGTTGAGGAATTATGAATTGATTTTCTGGAATATTTATGATGATATTGAAGTTTGATGAAATTATGATCAAATGTACAATTAGTTATTATTGTGAGTTATGAAGTATGCTTACGATTTGGATAAGTCCAAATTTCAAAGGAAAACTGCCTAGAATTTTATCGTTTGGAGTTAAGAGCATAGTATGGTATGCAATCACTAAGAGAATTGAGGTTAGACATACAAGTTCATTTACATCACAAACGAGATTTAGTAGATGATAACAGAGATATTATTATTTTCTCATAAGGAGAACACACAAGAGTCACCCTAGAAAGGAAATACATGAAACACGCAAAAGCAAAAGAAAGCAACATGGGAAATTCCTCAAATTGAGAGATGTGTTTCCGGAGTAGCCGTATCCTACCACCTCTGACCTTTTGAGGAAATAAAGAAACCTTCAAAGAGGTGTGTTTCGAGAGTAAGAATACTCCGTAATCTACCACCTGGAACCTTTGAGGTACACACAAGATTTAAACATTAAGGAAAATCCTAGGAAATTAGAGGGGTGTCTCGAGAGTAAGAATACTCCGTACTCTACCCCCACCTATTCTAAGATTCATAAAGTTAAGTTTACATTAACCGGACTCCATTTTCGCTTGATTCCCCTTCCTTGCGACCAATCTATCTTAACCCCTACTGGATCTTGTATTGAGATATATGACTGCAGCTTATCCAGTAGTTCATCAATAGTAGGAGCAGAAATAAGAAGCCTTCTGGAAAATGGAGAGATGAATCCCTGTTCCACAGCATAATCAAGAAAGGTTAACAAACCATCAAAGAAATTGTTAACATTCAGAAGCCCAATAGGCTTAGTATGGAGATCTAGTTGAGCCCATGAGGTAATGTTAAAGATTTCTTCTAAGGTACCAAAACCTCCGGGCAGGGCTATAAAGGCATCAGAACCATATAGCATACAAGTTATGCGTTCATGGATGGATAAGGTTTGAACTTCATGCCCTCGTGTTTTTCCTGCAACATCTACCAAAGGGACAGGTATGACACCGATTACTTTTGATTTCTCTGCAAGAGCAGATTGGGAAACACAACCTATTAGACCACTGCTACCACCCCCATACACAAGAGTGATACCTTTTTCCCCCAGTTTCTTTCCAAGATCTACGGCCGCTTCTAGATAACTGAAGCCTTTCCCCACTTTTGATCCACAAAATACACAAATAGTTTTGATCTGTCGAAGTTTTGGTGCTTCCATCTTTGATAGTATAGAAGAGAAAACTTACGAAGAAGATGTGATTTTGGGATGCCTGAACTATGAAATATGTTTGGCTATTTAAAGCCGGAAAAATTTACTGTTTTTGATTGATTCTGAAAAAGTAAAGATTTACTTTTGACAAAATCAGCCTACTTTTGACTATTTTATCAAAGCTTTCATCTTTCGGTGATTTATTTTCCAGCTTTATCAAACCTCGAGAAAGGAAAATATATTTTTACTAACCTTTATCAAAACGCGTGAAAGGAAACAGAAGAATATTTTAAATATGTATCAAGAGATTTACCTTATATCAATGCTGATTTGCCACAACCTCATTGTGTAAAACAGACTGGCAGACAGGATCTTTTGCAATTATATTTTTGAGACTATAACGATTTTTGTCTTCGTTAAACTGAGCGTATAAGGAGAGAAGTTCACGTTGCACATAACCACTTGGGTGCGTCTCAAGAGTCAGTCGAATATCATCCAAAGGCTCCTTACTCAGTCCACCCTTTATGAAATTGATTTTATCATCCCGATTAGTAGAAGAATATCCTACTGTTTTGCAACGAGTATCACAGTTCCAACGAGCACATTTGTAGCAACCATTCAGCCTTTTTGCTCTTCGTTTCTTTGCGAAGGTGCTTTTGCCTAAACCAGGCATGTGCTTTGGAAATGTCATAGGTAATTCACCAGATAATCGAACTTTTGCTTCGATCAACCAGCGAACATCTTCTGGAATACCATGAGCCATCAGCAACCTCAACCTTTCGAGCCTAATTCGATAAATTTTTCTCAGATCATTCATAGGAAGATTGGAATAATACTTGCGAATGTTTGAAAGGATGATATCCATTTTTGATGGATCTAACCTCTTCCCAACATGATCTATTTAAAGGTATAAAGGAACTAAGTGGATCCATCTGATATTGATTCCAGCAAGAAAGCGCGGAATAGAATAATGAAAAGAAGAGACAAGAATTAATGCGCTGTTTAATTTTATCGATAAAGGAAGATTTGATGATAAGATTTTGAGATACAGAATATTTTCTTGGATTTGGTACTGATATTTTTGGTATAATAATAAGTAATTAAGGTATGGTGTGATGATACGGGAATACGTGAAAGTGAAATAAGGACCGTATCGAATCAGAATTCATAAGTATGTACAAGTGAAAGAAATACCTTGCGGGAAATGTTGTGACAATTAAGTGAAGAATTTTAGTTATTTGGGAGCTAATTATTTATTTGAATTTTGCAGAACGTTTTGGTTACAAATATGGGAAAAGATAAGCTGATGATATTATGTTGATTGATGAATAATATGTTTGGATATATTACATAGGGAATATTCAGGTAACCATTTTATTTACTTTGGGATATTTGGTGATAAGAAGAAATGACTAATTATTATGGTATGATATGTTAGTAAAGATTTATTGAAATTTTAGAGATATTAATACGAATATTTGAGGTCACATGATACGATGATAAGTGACAAGTTACATGAGTACTACAAGACATGATGAAATATCACATACGATTGGGAATTTTCCTTTTGAGTCAGAATTTATGAGTAGACACATATGTCTATTATTGATAGAAAAGTCCATGTTTTTAAGAAAAACAAAGATATGCATTTAGTCAAAGTCCAGTGGGTTAAATATAGTAGCAATGATACTACCTAAGAGAAGAAGAGAAGAGATTCTGATTAAGTGTTCAGAAATCATAAGATCAAGTAAGTTTAATTTCGAGGACGAAATTATTTTAAGGGGGTAAGTTTGTAGCGACCAAGAATTTTTACGCGATTAATAATTATTTTAATAGAAAATCGTGTCGCTACTATTTCACCCATTTTTATTAAGTTAACGCCGCGACGTATTCGTATAGCCAAGTCAAGAAATAATCGAGATCGTTCGATTTTAAATTAAATTCCGAAATTCTAAAAATATCTCCATTCTCTTGATTTAAAGTATATTAAGTCCAAGTACTTAATTCAATGTTATCCCAATATTTATTTATACAAAAATTATTTTTATTATTGAAATTAAGAAAATATATGCAAGCATGAGAGGTTCCATTATATATAATAATTATGAGAATCTTAATTTAATAAATATGGAAAAGTATATGAATGGTTGATATACTCCATTATATGTAATCATGAAGAGCATAATATTTGTATAAATATGGAAAAGTATATGAATGAATTATATACTCCATTATATGTAATCATGAAGAGCATAATATTTGTATAAATATGGAAAAGTATATGAATGAATTATATACTCCATTATATATAATCATGAAGAGCATAATATTTGTATAAATATGGAAAAGTATATGAATGAATTATATACTCCATTATATATAATCATGAAGAGCATAATATTTGTATAAATATGGAAAAGTATATGAATGATTGATAAGACTCCATTATATGTAATCATGAAGAGCATAATATTTGTATAAATATGGAAAAGTATATGAATGAATTATATACTCCATTATATATAATCATGAAGAGCATATTATTTGTATAAATATGGAAAAGTATATGAATGGTGCTTTACTTTAAGAAAATGATGTGTTAAAATTAATAGAATTGAATGATTATGTTTACAATATGCCAACTTTATACATCTATTTAAACCCATCTCTTTTACACACAACTCTACACATATACACTTATTTCCAATCTCTTGACAAAATCCACAAGTAAGAGAAATTCAAGGTGGTCAAGAAAGTTTTGGTCTATTTACTACTACACTTCATTTTAATCTTTTAAAAGGTAAGTATATCTTATGTTTTTATGAAAAGTAAGTATGTTTTTATGAAAGGTAAATATACCTTATGTTTTTATGAAAAGTAAGTATGTTTTTATGACAAGTAAGTATATCTTATGTTTTTATGAAAAGTAAGTATGTTTTTATGAAAGGTAAATACACCTTATGTTTTTATGAAAAGTAAGTATGTTTTTATGACAAGTAAGTATATCTTATGTTTTTATGAAAAGTAAGTATGTTTTTATGAAAGGTAAATACACCTTATGTTTTTATGAAAAGTAAGTATGTTTTTATGACAAGTAAGTATATCTTATGTTTTTATGAAAAGTAAGTATGTTTTTATGAAAGGTAAATACACCTTATATTTTTATGAAAAGTAAATATGTTTTTATGACAAGTAAGTATATCTTTATGTTTTTATGAAAATGTTTGGATCATTGCTATGAAATCAATCTCACAAGATTGTTATGGGTTCCATATGATATGTTTATGATTATGCTAAGGGGACCGGAGTTTAGTAGCGCTACACATAAGAATTCTTGCCATTTAAGTTCGGTAAAATTCTTGTGTCTCCCTATATTTATGAGTATTTCGATCCTATCCTATGTTATGATGAAAATGATCCATATGCTTTCAAAAGAAAATTTATGCTTGGTATACTTACTGGGATTTTATAAATCTCACTCTACGATATTTACCATTTTCAGATAATTGAAGGTTCGAGGCGGTTAACATGGAAGTGGCAAAAGTGGTTAAGATTGATGAGATAATTATGTTGAACTTTATGTAAGAAAATTATGTTCTATTTATATTCACAAATAAAATTATGGGATTCTAATTATTCTTTTGAATAATTTTACATTACTATTTAAGTCTCGATAATATGATATGAGTCACTTTTAGTGGCACTCGAATGGTCAAGATTTCGGGTCGTCACAACAACTCCTAACATTTATAGATTCCACTTCAGATAGCAGATCCCTCAACCGGTCAAGAGGAGCACCCCCGAGCAAGTATAACCCCGACCATCGTGTGCCATGAAATGTGCGAGATAGTCCTCGGGGTTGATAGTAATCCTCGGGGATGGTATGTTCGGTGAGAATATTTGTGATGGTCGGGGTTGCTTCGATGGTCATGCTGGAGAAATCATAAATCGATGTTCATCATCAATAAATTTTATTTCCTTGTAATTTATAAGAAATTAAAATTGTACAAACTACAAGAAGACAGGGTAGAAAGCATTACCATCTGGTCCACAAGCACAAGCTTCATGCCACGTGCTATTTTGGAATCATTGTTTACTGGAACCACAAATTTTCTGGCCAATGAACTTTAATTATCCAGTTTGTTCTCTTTTTGTCTTGATAGATCAGTCAACAAAGACACTGCATTTTGTATTTTGAAATATAAATGGGATCGGTCTGACACTGAGGTAAAATGATGAACTGTAATGAGTATGTTTATGACACGGTTTGCTCACAACGTAAGCTACTGAGGATGAAAAATGATGTAATCCGTGTTGATGTATGCTTTTGTGTGTGTGTGTGTGTGTGTGTGTAACCACCCACTATGATAATGAAATTCGAATATGTAGTTGAATTTGAATGTGCAGTTTCGAAATTAACTGGCCCGAACACATTTGACCCACTTTCGAAATTAAAAAACAATGGAAATTTCATAATGTTAATTGTTAAAAATAAAAGATAACAAATAAAAATTGCATGATAATGAATTCCGGATATGCAGTTTCATTTGACCCACTTTCGAAATTAAAAGAACGGTGAAAATTTCAGAATGTTATTTGTTAAATAAAAAAAATTGCATGATCAGTGACGGATTCAGGAATCGAAATCAGCTAGGGTGGTCGTTGACTTGTCAGCGGTTAAATACTGATCGTTGACTGATAAGTGTGCATTTTACACACTTATTGTGCTTTTAAATAGACAATTTAATTGACAAATTGAGCAAATATCTACTTATATATTGTGTTTATCTTGTACAATTAGGTACAACCTCAATTGGAAAGCAAATGGACAAGATTGGAGTGCAATCAAGCTAAAAGAGGAGCAAATTTGATGTCCAAGGACCTAATTGAAAGAAATCAAAAGTTCGAGGACTTAATTGCAACATCCCAGAAAGTTGGAGGACTAAAGATGCAAATATTTGAAGGGCATATTTGTCATAAAAGTCAAATTCGAGGACTAAATTGTAGAGGACCAGAAGATGGAGGACTCAATTGCAAATCATGGAATGACAAAGCTGCAGGTGAACCACGCGATCGCGTGGTTCGACTAGATAACGATCGCGAAGTCAGGCCATAAGCCAACCCGAGAGATTTCAGCTTAACCACGCGATCGCGAGTCTTTCAGCCACGCGATCGCGTGGGCATATTTTTACACTGTCGGATTTTATTTTCTGTTTTTAATATTTTAAGTTAAGGGCGTGTTTGGCTCGTAAGAGGTGCGTTTTTGGACCTCTTTTAGGTCAGAATTTTGGGGGTATAAATACCCCCACTTCTCTCTTCAACCCAATCCCCAATTTTCTTAACACAAACCCTAGCCCCCTTTTCTTTCTTCTTTTCTTTTCTTTTCTTTGTAATTTAGTTTGTAGATTATATTTGATTTCAAAGTTCTAGTCACCATTGAAGCAAGGAAGTAAGAAGTGAGGTGAAGATTCAAAACAAAGTTCAAGGAATCTTGAGGCAAAAACTCAAGGGAAGTGATTTATTTCATTATCTTGTATTTTTAATCTTTGATTTCTATATTTTGTGATGTATTTTTGTAAACCTCAACTTTTGTGCAATATTTATATAATGGGCTAGTTATTTTATGTTGGGATGATTGATGTAGCTTAACTTAGTTTAAGTAATTTTAATGTTTGTTTATTAATGTTGAGCTTATTTCATGTGTGTTTGTTATTGAGATTATTCCATGTGTTTGATTGATCACCAAATATGTGTTTTGTGAAGTGTATGATAATCGAGAGATATTGTGCATTTTAGACCAAATAACAAATGCTCTAGGTTCTTGTTAATGATAGAGATATACCTTAAATCCTAGATGATCCATTGAGTTATTTTCACAAAGAGTTAATGCAATTGATTGGGCCTTAATCGACATAGAGATATAGTAGGTTAGACCAATTGATTAGGGTTAATTTCACTCGAGAGAGGTAATTAGCTAAGCTTGAAAAATCGAGTCTAACATTGTAAATGAGTAATTTATTAATTTGCGTGTGTTGAGAAATTACTTAAGCGAGAGTTAAGTGAAATCATGAATCCCAACTATTTTATCTTTCATTTTCCTTATTTTAATTTGGTTTAAAATTAGTTTCTTTAATTTAGAATTTATAAAAATCCATCTTTTTAATTGTGTGTTTCTCTTTGTTGTTAGAATTAAATTAATTAAAGTTATATAATCTAGAGTATACATTCCTCGTGGGATCGACAATCCGGACTCAAAAAGTCCACTTTATTACTTGTACGCGACTCGTGCGCTTGCGGTACACTATTTTGAGCGAACGTTGACCAATCAACGGCCTCTGTTTGTGAATAAAATTCGTTAAAATATTTTTAATAAGTACACAACTTATCAAACAATACGAAGATCATATAATAGTGAAATTATAATCTGATACAAGCCGTAATAATGCTGACTCCAAATCATTTAACAATTAACAAAATCCTAACTCAAATTACTCAATCCCAAAATCCCAACTCCAAACTTCCAACTAAATCACTTAACAATTAACACAACATTTATCAAGTCTCAACAAGTCAACATTGTTAAATGTTAAGTAATAAATTAATTGTTCAGATAAAAAAAAAGTATTAAATTAAATGTTCAAAAGATGTTAAATTAAAATCACACAACACTAAACACATAACACATTGGACCGCAAGCAAGACTGAGGCAAGAGCGGAAGAAGAGAGGCAGCCAACTGGAAAACTAACCTTCAGCTGATGCAAGCAACCGTGCTCTGTACAGGCGTGAGGCGTGCAGGCTGCAGCAGCAGCAACTAGTCCAACAGTCAGTGCGAGCGGTGCAGTGCAGCTGCCAGCAGTGGACGCCGGTGCAACAGGAAGTTCGGGCAGTGATGGATGGCACAGCAGCAAGCTTCAGCGTTCAATGGAGGATTAGGATTTAGGGCCAAACTCAGAACGCGTACGTGAGAATGGGTATTATCAGGTAATGGGCATTTTCGTTGGGCTTTATTTGGGTTGTCAGGGGATGTAAATTGTTCTGAAAATTATACAGAAATTAGACTTTTTAGGCCGGGTTAAGGCCCAATTAAACTGATCCATAATTTTTGCTCGCGAATCCAGCACAGGCGCCCACGTCGGCTGGCCAGGCTGTGCCTCCGTCTCTGTGCATGATAATGAATTTCGGATATGAAGTTTCCAGGAGTGCAGTTACAACACCGTAATTAAATGCTCGGAACAATTGTAACCCACGTTCAAAAATAAGAGTGGTAGTGGAAACTGCAAAATCACAATGGAAAGAAATTGCTTAAATGGCTTAATTTAAGATTTGTTGACAATTGAGATTCTGGTTAAAATCAATTGGGCAGAATCTTAATCACTTTTAATTATATATAGATAGATATAGATTTAGATTTAGGGATTCTCCAATCATGGTCGAAGCCCATTAAGATTTACAAATTTAGGAATTTGCCTAGATTCTCACCATGCCTTATATTTTGTTCGTTTTCGGATTACAGTTGGTCCATCTTCTTTTGAATTTCTCCAATTGAGTCCCTAGATTTTCACTTTCAATTTGATTCGGTCCTTTTATATTTGCAACATTAGTCCTTCAACATTTGGAAGTTTGCAAGTTGTTTCCCACATTGACCTTTTTTGTATGATTTTCCCATTTTCTTTGTTTAATTTACAATTGCATCCAAATTCAAGTTTTTCCTAAAACAAACAAAATTAAAACATAATTAAACAATATCATATTTTAAAACACTTACAATTATCTAAATGTAAGGTCAAGATAAGTACAAATAATGCACTTATCAAAACATCCAATAATTATGAAGACGGCTACAATCATGATGAAGAGACAAAACACGGATCGAAAAGGCGAAATCCACAAAAATCTGCTACGCGTGAAGAGAAGACGATTAGTTTTAGGAAAATCTTTGAAAGGATCAATGGAGGCTTTACATTTGAACTCCTGACAAGCTGCTGGGCTCTGTAAACAACAAAAACCAAAAAGTCAGCTTCAAGAGGAAGCTCACAAGGCCTGTGGACATCTCGTTTGGGCAATTCAAAGTGGGCTATTTGAGGAAAAGCCTATCAAAGAAGGAAGGAAAAGGAACCCAATTACAAGACCAATTGGGTCACAACCATAAATGCACTTGTGGGTTTCGATTTTGGGCATTACTATAATGAGGGGCCTAATACCCCTAATCAAACCACGAGATTGAATCTTCTAATCTAAGGAATTATTTAAAAGTAAGAAATTATTTTCATATATGTTGGAAAACTATCAAAATTAGAACAAGAAAGAGATAGAGATGAAGAGAATGAGTAATGCTTCTCATTTCTTAGTGTGTCCAATATTACAAACTCAAGCCCCTATTTATAGGGGTGATCAATGGCACAATCGTAATATGTAATCTTTACAGGAGTATAATGGTAATTGGTCATTCACATATTTATATTATTTATAACACTCCCCCTTGAATGACATATTCCGCAATTGCTACCTTGTTAAAACCTTGCTAAGAAAACCAGAAGGATAAAACTTGAGCGAAGGAAAAAGAATACAACAGCTCCCCCTGATGTTGGCCATCGTGAATCGTTGAGTCTAATGTTCGAAATGACATCCAATGAGAAGTAGAACAAATCATGTACTGAAACTTGAAGTTCTGAAGTGCTGCCTAGTTAAAACCTTATCAGTAAAATTTAGTGGGATAAAATCTGAACCAAGAAAAAAGAGTACAGTCACTACCTCGTTAAAACATTGTCAAGAAAATCAAGTAGGACAAAACCTGGACGAAGGAAAAAGAGTACAGCATGATTCTCTCCCTGAAGTGTGCAATCAAGTATTCATGAACTTCTTGAACATTGATATAATCTTTTGTATGGAATATGTATATATATGAATCTCCTTATGCAGCCGATATCATAACATTATTCATAGAATGTCTATGATTTTCTTCATTTGTTGATATCATTCTAATACAAAAATGTGTTGCCGAATTATAGCTCATAGATAGATGTGATAATGTTTCAAAAACCTTGCTAGGAAAACCCTGTGGGACAAAACCTTTGCGAAGGGAAAAGGAGTACATTATTCCCATTAATTCTCATTAATACGTCACAACTGCTGCGTCATTAAAAATCTTGTTAGGAAAATCATGTGGGACAAAACCTTAGCTAAGGGAAAAAGAGTGAAACGCGTATTTATTTCATTCATGGAATATCACAAGTATATTGATGCAATCTCGAATATTTTCATCAAGCATATCATTTGTGATGAGCTTTATATAAATTGTTCATAGCTCTTTCATGATATCATAACATTCTATATCAAGCAATGTTTTACTAATTTACTGATTGCATCTTTTACTTCTGGTGAATAATTAAATCCAGAATTCACTTCTGGTGAATAATTAAATCCAGAATTCACTTCTAGTGAATATTAAAACATATTCATTTTCATATTCACTTCTGGTGAATAATCAAATATTCATTTTCAAATTCACTTTTAGTGAATAATCAACTTCCCAGATATCAATAATAGTACATTCCAATTCCAATTTCAACATATTATATTATGGAGTCATATGTATCATTCTTTAGTGATACTACTCTGGGTATATTTAATCTTTCAATGATTATACATGTATGTTCTTACATCTCATAAACCACAATTTCTAATTTGTATAAGTATAATCAATCATTGAAATAGATATCAATTTCGACATATAATCTTCAATCATTTTACTTGAAATCCCAATGTACCGCGATCAACTGGTACATCAAAGAATACTCTCAAAGTACCGAGATGAGAATCATACATTTTGATCTGACTCGTTGGTATATCAAAGAGCTCAAGCTAGTGATTTAGATTATAGTCTATACACCATATGTCATGCCAGTTCTATGAAAAATTTCGCTCACAATGAGTCGTCTTTTATGACTGTGTAATATTTTCATTTGTACAAACAATTACTGGCTTTACACATTTAAGTGTTTGGACTTCAGGTCCTTGAACAATAATCCCTACATTGGGAATTTTATATTTGGTCAAAGTATTATAATTTCATCAATCTCATTTTCACAAGATAGTTGTGTATGTATTTGGTTTATTTATCGATTTCATTTTATCTCAATATAACATATAGAGATCTTTTTATATCATTAATTACATAAATCTCTTATCATTTAACTATATCTCTTTTACTCACCATGAGTATTTAGCCTCAAAGGGATCATCTTAATTACTCAAGAGATATTTGTTTTTGGAATCGATTGTCATTGTGTTTCAGGCATAATTACGCTTCAGGCGTGTTTTCTCCATAATGTTCACAAATTTTATATTATATCAGTCGGTTAAAAATGTCGCAACATATGTCATTCATATTTAGGGATATAATCTCAATCATATATCTAAGTGCGTTTTGGTAGAGTGTATACATATCGCACTTCTTAGAAATCATAAAAGCTTCCCAAGTTAAACAAGTTATTCTCATAGAAAATAATTTGAAGCTTTTAATCGGGATTATCTAACCGTTCATTATAGAGCTTCTGGTTCAATACAATTTTATTTCACTCATATGTATGAATATTTGGTTCAATACAATATCGATGAACTTCTGGTTCAATACAATGTATATTTCACTTATGAACTTCTGGTTCGATACTATATACATATTGCACTTGTACATATGAACTTCTGGTTCAATAGAATATTTACTTGTTTGAATTTATAAATCGGTATACCTTGATTTATCATATCTAAAAAGGTGATTACATCAAAATCACAAGAAAATGATCATTGTCCCCATCTATTAATTACAAATCTTTCCCCTTTTCTTGGTGGAATCAATAAGAAGCAGAGCCGTCGCTCTTTTACGCGTTAAATAATGCTTTTAAATAAATCACTTGGAAAGAAGATCGGATCCATCAAAATGGATGTTATATATTATCAAATATTCGCAAATACTACTCCAATCTTCCGATAAATGTTTTGAAAAAGATTTACCGAGTTCGACTCGAAAGATTGAGGTTGCTGATGGATCAAGGTATCCCAGAAGATGTTCGTTGGTTGATCGAAGCAAATGTTCGATTAGCTGGTAAATTACTAGATTCATTTTCTAAGCACATGTCTGACTTAGGTAAGAGTACTTTTGCAAAGAAGTGAAAAGCAAAAAGATTGAAAGGTTGTTATAAATGTGCTAAATGGACATGTTATACCCGTTGTTAATCAATAGGATATTCATCTATAAATCGAGATGATGAAATAGATTTCAATCCGAATGGTATGGCTTTATAACAATAGAGCCCCCTCTCAGTGATAAAAGAAGTGTGCTCATCATCCGATTTATGCATGGGGATTTGATTGTACCCGGAGTATGCATCCATAAAGCTCAGCATTTCATGCCCCTCGGTAGAGTCAACCAGCTAATCAATCCGAGGCAAAGGGAAACTGTCTTTCGGACATGCTTGGTTCAAATTCGAGAAATCAATACATACCCTTAACTTCCCATTGTGCTTGGGAACTAAAACAGGGTTTGATACCCACTTCGGATAACGGGATTCTCAGATGAAGCCATTTTTCAATAGCTTCACCACCTCCTCTTTCAAGGCCTCATATTTTTCTGAGCTCATCGGCCTCCTCTTTTGCCTGTGCCCCGGACTTCTTGTACCTTTGATGTCCCATTTGAAAAAAAAATAAGAAATTTATAATAGTTAATAGTAAAAGTTTGTTAACACGTGTAGAAAGAATACGAATCATAAAATTGAGTCAATCTACATCGTCCATTTAATGGAAGTGGCATTATAAAAGGTCAAAGAGTCTTCATTAGTGACTAACCAAATTAGAAATAGGGTGAGATATAATATCTTTAACTATGAAGTCTAACAAATGTGTCTTTAAATAACGCACCGATGGGTCCATGCTCAGTTCAAGAATTGGGCACATTTACCAAAAAGTTGACATATTATTGTGAAATGGATGTGTATGGTAAAAACTGAAAGAAAATCGCTTATTCATTTGAAAAATTTCAAAGATTTTGAATAAGAACCCCAACTTTTATACCTCACACACCCATTTTTTTTCAAACATTTCAATGATATATTATTATTAAAACCTTCACGATAAAGATCTGTGTGTGAGAGGTGCAAAAGGATAAGAGGTAAAGTATGCAAAGTCAGCGCTTGACCTATATATTTAACAAAACTTTAAGAAATTCGTTGAGAAATTTTTAAACATGGGAGTAAATTTATTGGAGTATTCGTCGATCAGAAAGAAAAGAAATCAAAAGATTTTGAAACAAGATATCCCATTTGAAGGAAAAAAGGAAATTAGAAAGGGGTAATGAAAGTTTATGTATCCTTTACAAGCAGAAATCCGAAAAAATTCCTGTGTAATGGCTAATTATTTGATCAATATCCTCATTTCCTCAGAACCATCCAAAATAAGATCAAGTTTGAGAGAGCTAAGATAATCAATTGCTATAAAGTTAACATGCTCTCTAACCCAAAAGATCATTTTATAAAATTTGTAATACCATCTCTCGAACAAAAAAACCTCTATAACCAAGTCCCAAAAACAATATGAGATGCATACCCTGCCTATTGGACACATCCAATACATTTACGCCTCTGTTCGGATCCTTTTTTAGGATTAAAATCAGTTTTTTGCACCTTTTTTAGGTAGATTGATGGTCAAAAGAGAGAGAGAGAGAGAGAATTTGGAAGATTAAAAATTGATTTGAGAAATTATGTAGTTTAAAAATTGATTTAAAAATAAAAAAAGTGCCGTATCCGAAAGAGGCTACTTTTCTACAAAATCAAGCATAAAGTAATAAATTCATCATACTATCTTGAAATTTGAGGAATTATAATTTAAATTTTACCCTAAATCAAAATCAAATATGAATATCAATCACATATTTTATGGGATCAACAACTTTTCGACTACATATTTTATTAAATCAAAAACTTTTCAATCACATATTTCATCAATTTTTATTAAAATATATTAAAAATCTGATTTTAATATTCATCAAACAGGAGCATAATAATTAAATTAAAATTGATCATATCAAAGTTAAATTAATAAATAATAAAATGATATAATAGAAATTAAAAATTTATTGTAGTATAAAAATGAATGGCAAAAAGGTAATACAAAAATTATAAAAGTTGCACCAGACTGTTATAAAACTATCAAAATCTAAACAAGAATTAGAGATGAAGAGATGGAGAGAATAAAGAGGAGAATTCTCATTCCATTAGGTGTGTCAAATACAACAATGAATGCCTCTATTTATAGGAAGATAAAGTCATTCACAATAATTCTTTACAATATTAATTAGGTGGGAGTTAGGTAAGAAATTAGGTAGAGATCTACAAAGGAATTTCTTAATAATTTCTAATAATTTATAACACTCCCCCTTGAATGACTTATTGCTCAATTGTCTTCCTCGTTAAAACCTTGCTAAGAAAACCCAGTGGGATAAAACTTGAGCAAAGGAAAAAAGAGTACAGCTGCTCCCCCTGATGTTGGCCATCATTAATCATTGAGTCTAATATCCAAAATGACATCAATGATAAGTAGTACAAATCATGTACTGAAATCTGAAGTGCTTCGCTGCTTCAGTGTTTTAGTGCTTTAGTGCTGCCTCGTTAAAACCTTGTCAGTAAAACCCAATGGGACAAAATCTGAACGAAGGAAAAAGAGTACAGCCGCTGCCTCGTTAAAACCTTGTCAGGAAAACCCTGTGGGACAAAACCTGGACGAAGGAAAAAGAGTACAGCATGACAGCATGATTCTCCCCCTGAAGTGTGCAATCAAGTATTCATGAACCTTTTGAATAATGATATCATCTTTCTTCTGGAATATATATGAAAATCTTCCTGTGTGTAGCCGATATCATAACATTCTTCATAAGATGTGTATGATTTTCTTCATTTGTTGATATCATTCCAGTATAACAATGTGTTGCTGAATTATAGCTTGTTGATAGCTATGATGATGCCTCAAAAACCTTGCTAGGAAAACCCTGTGGGACAAAACCTCAGCGAAGGGAAAAAGAGTGCAGTATTCTCATTAATTTTCATCAATACGCCTCAACTGTTGCCTCATTAAAAACCTTGCTAGGAAAACCCTGTGGGACAAAACCTCAGCTAAGGGAAAAAGAGTGCAACGCGTATTTATTCCTTTTCATGGAATATCACAAGTATATTGATGCAATCACGAATCTTTTCATCGTATAATTTATGATGAGCTTTATATAAATCGTTCATAGCTCATGATGTCATAACATGCTATATTAAGCAATGTTGTACTAATTTATTGATTGCATCTTTCACTTCTGGTGAATAATCAAATTTAGAATTCACTTCTGGTGAATAATTAAACATATTCATTTTCATATTCACTTCTGGTGAATAATTAAATCTAGAATTCACTTCGGGTGAATAATTAAACATATTCATTTTCATATTCACTTCTGGTGAATAATTAAATCTAGAATTCACTTCTGGTGAATAATTAAACATATTCATTTTCCGAATTCACTTCTGGTGAATATTCATTTTCCGGATTCACTTCTGGTGAATATTCATTTTCCGGATTCATTTCTGGTGAATATTCATTTTCCGAATTCACTTCTGGTGAATATTCATTTTCCGGATTCATTTCTGATGGATAATATAATTTTGCATATTGAAAATCAATTGCATGCCCAAATATTCAAATATAATAATAGTACACTCCAATTTCACTTTCAACATATTATATCATGAAGTCATTTGTATCATTCTATAGTGATACTAATCTGGGCATATTGAATCTTTCAATGATTTATACATGTATGTTCTTGCACTTTATAAACTGCAATTTCTAATTTGCAGGAGCATAATCAATCATTGAAATAGATATCAATTTTGACATATAATCTACAATCATTTTACTTGAAATCCCAACGTACCGCGATCAACTGGTACATCAAAGAATACTCTCAAAGTACCGAGATGAGAATCATACATTTTGATCTCACTCATTGGTATATCAAAGAGCTCAAGCTAGTGATTTAGACTATAGTCTATCCACCATATGTCATGTTACACATTTAAGCATTTAGACTTCAGGTCGCAATTTGGACTTCAGGTCCTTGAACAATAATCCCTACATTGGGTTTATATACTTGGCCAAAGTATTATAATTTCATCAACCTCATTTTTATAAGAGGGTATGCAGTCGACTTATTTATCGATTCCATTTTAATATAACATAGAGAGATCTCTATATATGTTCTATCATCAGGTACCTGAGTCTCTTACATTTAACTATGTCCCTTTTACTCACTATGAGTATTTAACCTCAAAGGGATCATTTCAATCATTCAAGAGATATTTATTTTTGGAATCGATAGTCATTATGCTTCAGGCATAATTACGCTTCAGGCGTGTTTTCCCCAAATATTATATTATATCAATTGGCTAAAATGCCGCACATGTCGTCCCTTTTAGGGATGTAATTTCAACCATATATCTCGCTTTGGTAGATTGTATACATACCACACTTTTACAAATCATAAAGCTTCTCGAGCTAATCCCGTTTATTATAGAACTTCTGGTTCAATACGGTTTTATTTCATTTTTGATGTATGAATATTTGATTCAATACAATATTGCTAAACTTCTGGTTCTGGTTCATACTATATACATATTTCACTTGTACGTATGAACTTCTAGTTCAGTAAGATATTTCACTTGTACGTATGAACTTCTGGTTCGGCAAGATATTTTACTTGTACGTATGAACTTCTGGTTCAATACAGTATTCATTTCATCAGTACATATTTATGTACAGTTCAAATCAGTATGCCTTTATTATTTTTATACCGAAAAATCAGGTACAATATCCAAGGAAATATCTCATGATCTCAATCTTGTCGCCAAATCTTCTCTTATATCGAAAAAGGTAATGACGCATTATCTCACCTTTTTAATAATTTATTCCATTATTTCTTGATGGAATCTATATTACTGACACGCGGAGCCACCGCTCTTTTACGCGTTAAATAATGCATTTAAATAGATGATTTGGGAAGAAGGCTAGATCCATCAAAAATGGATATCATACTTTCAAATATTCGCAAATATTATTCCAATCTTCCAGTAAATGATTTGAGAAAAATTTATCGAATTAGGCTCGAAAGATTGAGGTTGCTGATGGATCATGGTATCCCAGAAGATGTTCGCTGGTTGATCGAAGCAAAAGTTCGATTAGCTGGTGAATTGCCATTGACATTTCCTAAACACATGCCTGGTTTAGGAAAAAGTACTTTTGCAAAGAAACGAAGAGCAAAAAGGCTTAACGGTTGTTACAAATGTGCTCGTTGGACATGTGATACTCGTTGCAAATCAGTAGGATATTCTTCTGGAAATCGGGATGACAAAATCGATTTCATTAAGGGTGGACTGAGTAAGGAGTCATTGGATGATATCCGATTGACTCTTGAGACGCACCCAAGTGGGTATGTGCAACGTGAACTCCTTTCCTTATATGCTCAATTTAACAAGGATAAAAACCGTTATAGTCTCAAAAATATAGTAGCAAAAGATCCTGTTTGCCAGGCTGTTATAAACAATGATGTTTTGGCTGTTCAGCATTGATACAAGGTAAATCTTTTGATATATATGCACATATAAAATATTTTGCTGTTTCCTTTCACGAGTTTTGATAAAGGCTGTTTAAATATTAAATCACCGAAAGGTGAGTAGGGTGATTTTGTCAAAAGTAAATCTTCACTTTTTCAAAAAACGAGCGGAAATAGTGAAGTTTTTCGGTTTTAAATAGCCAAACATTTTTCATAGTTCATTCATCCCAAAATAACATTTTCTCGTAAGTTTTTCCTTCTTTACTTTCAAAAATGGAAGGATCAAAACTTCGACAGATCAAAACTATCTGTGTATTTTGTGGATCAAAAGTGGGAAAAGGTTTTGGGTATCTAGAAGCAGCCGTGGATTTAGGAAAGAAATTGGGAGAGAAAGGTATCACTCTCGTGTATGGAGGAGGTAGCAGTGGATTGATGGGTTGTGTTTCACAATCCGCTCTAGTAGAGAAAGCAAGAGTGATAGGTGTTATACCTACTCCTTTAGCTGATATCGCAGGCAAAACACGAGGGCATGAAGTACAAACCTTATCTATCCATGAACGCATAACTTGCATGTTATATGGTTCTGATGCCTTCATAGCTCTACCTGGAGGTTTTGGTACTTTAGAAGAAATCTTTAATATTACCTCATGGGCTCAACTAGATCTCCATACTAAGCCTATTGGGCTTTTAAATGTAAACAATTTCTTTGATGGTTTACTAACATTTCTTGATTATGCTGTGGAACAGGGATTCATCTCTCCATTTTCTAGGAGAATCCTTATTTCTGCTCCTACTATCGAGGAACTGCTGGATAAGTTGCAATCATATATTTCAATACAAGATCCAGCAGGAGTTAAGATAGATTGGTCGCAAGGAAGGGGAATCAAGCGAAAATGGAGTCCGGTTAATGTAAATTTATCTTTGTGAACTCTAGAATAGGTGGTGGTAGAGTACGGAGTATTCTCACTCTTGAGACACACCATAAATTTCTAGAATTTTATCAATGTTTTAATCTTGTGTACCTCAAAGATTTAAGGTGGTAGAGTATGGAGTATTTCTTACTCTTGAAACACACCTTTTTCTTTATTTCCTCAAAAGGTCAGAGGTGGTAGGATACGGCTACTCCCGAAACACATCTCTTATTTTGAGGATTATAAATGTTTTTCCCCTTTTTCGTTTTGCATGTATGACTCGTTTTATGCTTATTCAGGAGCAATAATAATATCATTTCAGTATATTTAGATGATAATTTTTACTTCTTCTGGAGTAAATATGTACTTCTTCTGGAATACATAAGTGCTCGTGCAAGAACTTTTCCAGACACTTATCATCTAATATTCATCTCATAATACTGATGAGATTATTTTCACATTAGCTATGTCCGTGCTATCATGTGATATTATTTTATCATACATCAACATTCTCTTGTTGAATAATTTTCATCCACCCATTCAAATTCAGATATTGGTAACTTCTGGTACCATTGGATAAAATATTTTTATCAACATTTACCAACTTTTTGGTAGTGATAACTTCTGGTATCATTTGATGAAATATTATCTATCTTTAGTAGTGATAACTTCTGGTATCATTTAATGAAGTATTAAATAACAATATTTTATTAACAATAATAATATTAGGGTTATACCACCAAGTATATATTAACAATAATATTGTATATATATTAACAATAATAATACTGGGGTTATACCACCAAGTATATATTAAAAATAATATTGTATATATATATTAACAATAATGATACTGGGGTTATACCACCACGTATATATGTTGACAACAATCCTCTAATATGTTAGAATTAACCAACAATTGAGGTGTTTATATGTATTCAATTGATAAACCGACCATATAGGCGGTGTCAACATAATAAAATAATTAAACCGACCATATAGGCGATGTCAACATAATGAAATAATTAAACCGACCATATAGGCGGTATCAACATAATGAAATAATTAAACCGACCATATAGGCGATGTCAACATAATGAAATAATTAAACCGACCATATAGGCGGTATCAACATAATGAAATAATTAAACCGACCATATAGGCGGTATCAACGTAATGAAATAATTACCTTTCATGAGTGAGTGAATCATATCTTTCAGTCAAGGTATTCATAATAGTCCAATCCGTTACGGTGCGTGAATTTGCTTTGAAAGTTTCGGGTTACACAATTTCTCCAATTTTTTCTATGGACTTGGAATTGATTTTCTAATCTATGATGTATAAATGATTTTCTAATACCAAAAACACTAGATTTGAAATATGAAACGTTGATTAATAATAATCTGGTTTCTGATACAGAAGTTCATCATTTAGATGCAACTGTAGAGCATACTCCCGTCGTATTACTCAATTGGCTAGAGACTCGTGCTGATAACGTGTTATAAAACTATCAAAATCTAAACAAGAATTAGAGATGAAGAGATGGAGAGAATAAAGAGGAGAATTCTCATTCCATTAGGTGTGTCAAATACAACAATGAATGCCTCTATTTATAGGAAGATAAAGTCATTCACAATAATTCTTTACAATATTAATTAGGTGGGAGTTAGGTAAGAAATTAGGTAGAGATCTACAAAGGAATTTCTTAATAATTTCTAATAATTTATAACACAGACAACCATTTTTACACTAATTTTGGTGTAATGATATAAAGTTGGGTTGGAGGGGGATTTTACAGTAATTTGATCTAAAACACCAAATTGCTGCATGGGTTGCCCTCAGCCAACATGAAGGCACGAAAGAAATGATGGAAACATGCTCCAAATCAATTCTTCTTGCCTTCCTTTGCTCCATGCTTGCGCCCATCAATTCTTCTTGCCTTGCTTCGGAGGATCAAACCGCTCAACGTATTTTCAATGTGAATAAAACATAAGGCTCCTCTGAGAATAGCAGCTATCTTGTTCCAGTTACGAATTTATATAGAGTGGGAAAGCTAGTTCTTGAAAGCACTGTGAGTTTGGGATAGGCCCGAAATCAAGCCCAAATTGGATCGTGGTACCTTGAAATTCATTCAGCTTCAAATTAATAGAAAGACGTAAAAAATCTTATAATTATATTGTCCAGTCATAATCTAGCAAAAGATACCAAAGATTCGAAGAAGATTTTTGCCTAGACAAAATCTCAAGAGATTGGAAAACTACAAATTGCCCATCACTTCAAATTACAAGAAAACAAGAACCTTATGCTTAGATTCTTGATCTACATTTTTTTTTAAGCACTGAAGAACTCGTAGACACAAAAACAAGTACACATTAAGGACTATACTATTGATTTTGGCTCAAGAAAAGAGGGGGAATTTAATTTGCAGATTTAAGCTATGTTTAAGGACTATAAAAATGGCTTTAGCTCAAGAAAAGAAGTGGGGTTTGAACTGTACTTTAAACACAAAACGAGGTGAACTAAACCCAGTTGATTAGTTGAAAATGCAGAAAGCTCATGCCCCTAATAATAATTAGGATTAAACCATTACTGTATAATCTATAGATACAAACTCACATCTACATATACACAGTCCCACACATGGGAATGTGTGGAGTTTGTCATATTCGATGACTAAAGTTCACGAATGTTAACAAACAGGTCTAGTAGCCTCAAGTTCCAACGCACCATAGGCTGCCTAGCCATTAGAATTAATGGAGCATATGAAACCATGAACGATTATTAGGTTAAGTAATCGAACTAAAACCAGAACCAAAATTACAATCATGCTTAAACTTTTATTTGATAACACTATTTGATTTATAAACTAATTTATTTATAATTTTAAAGTAAAAAATAATGATTAAAAATTAAAGAGAAAAAAGTCTTATTAAAAAGTGATTTAAGAAATTTTGTGATTTATATAAATAAAAAATAGAACATTTATCATACGGTGGTTAAATTTGTCAATTATGTGAATAAGATTTTAGCTCGTTCCCAAAGAAGAATAGGAAAGCAAATTATGCATTCCCGAACAATCTTTTAATTGTTTCAAACTTGTTGGCAACTAAACACGAGGGTTTCTTACCAGAAGTAATGAGCAGTAAGAATCATACAAAACATGCCTACGTTTCCTAGGATATACTTTCTGCTATTATTTGTATCTGCATTTTTTCTTGAAGATGAAGCACAGTCACTTGTCTGAAATTGAACATTAATGATTCTCTTGTTTGAAAAGAAAACAAATAAAAAAATATTAGAAAAACACCTGCATAAGAGAAAACAGGTTATAAGACTCAAATCCATGAATACGAGGATGCTGAGACAGAAATCAAATACTGATAAGAGTTGTTTGAAGCAAGCAGCGACGGGAGATAGTTTCTTGACAGAAATGTAAAAACTCAGGTACGCCTATGAACTTTCTTTATATACAAAATAGAACCATATCATAGTCCCATGAATTATTCTTACATAATTACATGGGAGACACATTTCCTGTTATTTTCCCAATCATACATTGCTCTGGTAAATTCCTGTTAAAGTTCTTATTTTGACAAAGATCAGGATAAAAATGGCACTCCAAGGATTAAATGTCTGATGGATGAAAAACTGAGACGAAAAGATAAAAACTTCATTTAAGTAGCATTAATTACACTTTAAAATGGATTCAAGTGAGTTCTTGCCAAGGCTAGACAAAAACAATGGGGCAAATTCGAACCTTTTATTTATACAGTAGTAAGTTAATTTCGTCTTGAATATAGACGTTTCCAAGTATAAGGTGCTATGTTCATCTATCAACACTGAAACCCTACTATGGCTCAGAAAAGAACAATAGAAGATAGCCCTGGAAGAATTAACGAGGTAAAACAATCAATAAAATAACTAAAAAGTTAAATAGTAACACTTTAATTCAAAACAAAGATGAGAATAATTGATCTCAAAGTCAAATGCAAGTACATACTAATTACACCAAAAAAAGAACCTTTTTAACTTTGAGAGAATTACCACTGAACAGTACTCCAGCTGATCTAAAAACATAAAATGTAAGGTCAGTGAAAGATGATCAAATGGAACAATGAATGATTGGTGAAATAATTATGAAATATAATGAAGAAATTAGTAACGTGGGAGCTCCCTTCAGTCCAATCACAGAAAAGATTCGGATGAAGTTTGTCTCCCGAATCATTCACACATTCACGGTAGTACAGATCCATATTCTTCTACCGCGTTTGAATGAATGAGTTGGCAGCTAATTCAAACCCTTCTCCCTTCCATGAGTGGACTAAAGGAAGCTCCCAAGAACCATTGGCACATTCGAAATGAATATTATTGTAATATGCGGCTTAAATAGAGTGAAACACGTAGATGCTAAAAAGTGGGTCGATGCCGAAGCACAGCGGAGCGTTACACTTTCGAAGCATCTCCAAACTTATCACACACACAAAAAAAAAAAAAAAAAAGGTTGTAACTGATCAAATGTTAACAGTCTATTTGTAACTATTAAGAGCCAGTTTGATCAATGGAAAGTTTTTTATTTTTGTAATTTTTTTGTATTTTTTTATGGAAGTGTGGTTGAGATTTAGTTTGAAAATTTTTTGGTAAAAATTATTGACGGACCAAACGGGCTCTAACAATTGCTAAACAAATACACAGTAATGAACCCTCTTGGTAGTTTGTTCCAATGTGTTGCATGACACTCTGATTTCAATCTCCATCTTCTAGAATATATACCCATATGCCTTACCACTGGAAATCCAGCATTACCCTGAAAATCCCATTCTAGGAATTTCATCCACGTCCGCTGTATATTAAGCTTTTACTCCCTCCAAGGAAGGAATTGTTCTAAAGCGCCTAACTTTATTCACCGACTACTATTTAAGGTTATGAATAACATTTGCCGGGTTTTAGATCAGACCTGTAGATTTAAAATACAGGGCGAGGGCCAAAAAATAAAAATAAAAACTTAAATATATTAAATTATTTGTTTAGTATATGTAAACAAACCCTAAACCATAATGAACACCCAAAAAAATAAACCTGAACAATCTGAAACTTGATCTTACCGTGAAGCTGTAAAGATTTGAGATTTCCAAGGCAGGAAAATGCTTGCATGAACCCTAACCCTAATTTCTGAAAAGGCTACAACAATAGGAACAAATCCCATTGTGATAGATTCTAAATGAAGGCAAAACGATCAGATCCAACAAAGCATCTACTTTTATAGAATCAGACAGAACACACAGGATCATACATAGCTATTCACAATCGACCTATTTCACAGGATCTTGTATAGATTGCGATGGGTCTTTCATCTTTTTCTAAGCAGAAATCTCAACGTAACCCATTCTTTAAGGCTCACTAGATAGATACAGTGACATTATAGAGCTATAACATATCTGGTCATTACCAGAAGTAAAAAAAAAAAAAAAAAAAATACTTACTGATGTTCTTTAACAGTTCAGAAGATGGCTTGTTTTTTCAACAAATAGATCTATGAAGAGAGAGAGAGAGAGAGAGAGAGAGAAATAATGGAAAAAAGGAAAAGATTCCCAGAAAAATATTTATAGAGCTTTAAGAAAAAAGGAAAGCACCATTTCAAAAAAAAAAAAGAAAAAAGGAAAGCAGAAATTATGGAAGAGCAGCTGTATTTAGGGGAGACGATGGGTCGCTGTCTTCATGAGAGTCGGGGAAAGCGATGGGAGATCTCTAAAAATCTGGATACTTTTTCTCAGGGATTTTAGGGAAGGTGGCGATGTATTTGTGAGAGAGAGAGTTAAAACTGACGCTATTAATAGGAAAAGACATGTCTGGTGGGGTTTTCTTTGACCACACTCTTTTCAGTTTCATCTATCTCGTCATTATCTCTACTTTTACTTAAAATCTTTTGTAATACTTCTGCACAAAAGAATACTAGGGTTAAACAATGCCGAGGGTGACGCATCAAGCTGACAAATTGGGTTTTATTTAGGGTGTGATTCCTGATTGTTTCTTACGACAGCGGTAGTTCTGTAACCGGTAAAAAGTGACGAGGCTTATGTCTTCCGTGTCCACTCCGATGTGAAAATATGTAGGAGATTTAGGGATTAACTTAAGTGAAAATTACATTCACGCATGATTTTAAATTTATCAATTCAAAAATCGGATTAACAATATTTTTGTTCAAAAATCAGGTTTACTTTCAATTATTAATAATATATCATCCCTAAATGACTAAATCTACGACTATGTCTAGACTACTCTCTAACCTCTCCATCTCCAGATGATGTATCTCTAACCTCTCCATCACCAGACGATATCATCTCTAACCTCTCCGGTTGCAGCCTGTACTGTCGTGACGCCGCTCCAAAAGTTTGTCGAGTGGTGAGTAGAAGATTGGTGGAGGTAACAAAGTTGCGATGGTAACAAAGCTACTGATTTCTGGCAGCAATAGGTGGCGGATCTGTTGTAGCAATGGGTGGTGGTGGATCTACTGTGACTGTAGTTAGTGGTGAGGTGTTTGTGGTCGTGGTTCAGGTGTTTTTTGGTGGTCATGGTGGTGGTGGGAGAAGGTGGTGGCGATTGAGGTGTTTGTGGCAAACCTGTGGTGGTTTTAGTTGGTTGTGAGATGTTTGTTGTCGTGGTGGTTCAGGTGTTTGTGATGGTGGCGGTGGTGGGTGCAAAGTTGGCGACAACGGTGGAGGTGGTGGTGCAGTCGTGTACTGGTGGTGGTGCTGTGGGCGGCAACAATGGCGAAGGCGATGACTGCCTGGAGTAGGGTTAGCATTGACTTGGGTTGGGTTGGGGTAGAGTGCGATGGGTTGGGTTGGGGTATAGGGGTGGGTAACTTGTTTGTGACCAATTATAGATGATTGTGACTTACAATTTATTAATTTGTGACCAATTATAGATGATTGTGACTTACAATTTGTTAATTTGTGATCAATTATAGATGACTGTGACTTACAGTTTATTTATTTGTAACCAATTAAATTAAATTTGTGACCAAGAAAAAGTTGTGACTTATAAAATTCAAGATTTATGATCAATAAATAAGTTGTGATTTAAGTTTTGGTGTTGATGGTGGTGCAGGTGGCTGGTGGTGGTGTGGTGTGGTGTGGTCGGGATGATGTAAGATATGATGAACTTGTGACCAATTAATTTGTAATTGTGACCAATACTGAGATTGTGACCAATTAATTTGTGATTTGTGACCTTTTATTTTTTGAGTTGTGACTAATTATTTTGAAATGACATTTGTGACCAATTATTTAAGTGATTGTGACCAATACATAATATGTGATCTAACAAATTTAAGATTGTGACTAATTATTTTGAAATTTGTGACCGAAATAAGTTGTGACCTATAATATTGTGATTTGTGATCGAGAATTAAGTCGTGACCTAAGAAATTTATAAATTGTGATCTATAAAATTTATGATCTATGACCAAGAAAACTAGTGATTTGTGAAAATTGTGATTTAAAAAATTATTGATTTGTATTCGAGAAAAAATTTTGATCAATAAAGAAATTGTGACTCATAATTTGTTAAGTTGTGAAAAATTGACTCAAGATTTGTGACTGAAAAAAAATCATGACCTACGAAATTTGAAATTTGTGATCGAGAAATAAATTGTAACTGATAAGTGCATTTTATGCACTTATTTACATGCTTAAATTAGGATTTTATATAATCGTTTGAGAGTAATTGCTACTAATTTATCCATCATTTTTTGTATATTTCAGTTTTATCTTGAAATCAAGTGAATGAAGCAATTAGAGAAAATAATGACCAAATGGAAGGAAATTGGATAAAAAAAAATGAGCAAAGCAAGAGTACTGGATGCAAAACATGGATAAAGAAGGAGAATCGTGGAAGAAAAGATGAAATTGAAGATTTTTAGAAGTGTAAGGATCAAAATGTTCCAATCAGAAGATGGGGATTTGAGGAGAAATAAAATATAAGGACCAAATTGCAGAAATTAAAAGATGAAAATTGCTGCAGGATTTATAACCGTGCGGCCGCATGGTTGAATACTGCGTGCGACCGCATGACCAGGAAAAAAGGCGACTGAAGGACAGGTTTTAGAGTCTGCGATCGCAATAAATTCTACCATGCGGTCGCACGGTAGTCCCGACTAGGCCACTGGTGGGCTTTTCACGGGAATTCTGATTAAATTCATCCCTTTTCGCCTAGATCAGAGGGAGGCATATAAATATAACAGGTTGCACGAATTTTATCATTCTCTCTTAACCTAAGACATCAAACAGCATATACAAGTTTTGGAGAGCGGATTTGTGGAAGAATCATCACCAAATTCTTGGACTTTTCATATTATAGGTGATGGAGTTCCTTTATGTTTGTGGATTGCTCTTAACAATGTATCTAGGCTAATCTTCTATAGTGCTAGGATTATGATAAAGTCTTAGATACTTATTTCATGCTTTGGTTTATTTAATTTTATGACAATTGGTATTTTGAGTAATTGATTCGTACTTAGTTTCATCTATAATTTTGATGCATGAATTATATGATGCTTGTGGTGAATTTCTATGATCGAAAGAGTGGAATTTTGCTAGATTTGAATCAATGGCCATAGGGTTCGATAGGGATAGAATTATACCACTATGTCCTATGTGATCCTTTCATGTTCATGTTTGTATAATGCTTTTCTAAATATTTGCATTCATCATAAAAATATAGGTGGATCGTAATTAGGAAAATGCTTAATTCTTGTTCGAAATAGAGTTTTAGGTATTATAGGAACATTGATCGTCAATAATATACCTTGTCATGGATTATTTAAACCATAGTGTGAAATATCGATACTAAGATGGATTCTAAATCCTAGCACTTCATTCACATATATTTGTTAAACAAATCTTGAAATTTCCATTTAGTTGTTTCTTTGATCAATAATTTTAGATTTATTTGATACTTTAGTCTAATCATTTAGGATCCTTTATAAACCACTTTACATTCATTTGTTTCGGTTAAGGTTAATAATCTAAGAAAATAGATCTACTCAATCCTTGTGGGAACGACATTCGGACTTAATTCCATTTTATTACTTGTTCGATACCGTACACTTGCGGTAAGAGTAAAAATAAGCGATCGGTGACCTAAAAAATTGTGACTGTGACCATAAGATTTGTGACGTGTGACCATAATAAGTTGTGACCTAAAAAATTGTGATATGTGACCATAAATAATAAAATATATAATTAATTATGACCTGATTTTTGAAATAAAACCTTAAGTTTCTTAATTTTGAAAATGTGTAATTTAAAAACCTTAGTTATGTATTCTTCCCTTAACTTAGAGAGTGATTACTCAAATAAGATAATAAAAATGAAGTGTCCCGGTACCTCGTGGCCAGTTGGGCACGTTCGTTGTCTACAACGCCAGGTGCCTCCCACCTTTCGCATTATTCGCAGATAATGGAAGGATGTGATGCTCCTTCAACCATCAAATATAATTGTCATGTCACGTTGTATCAGACTTAAATCTCAAGTATGTGTTCCAGTTGGATGGGTGTGCCGTGTGTGTGACAACGGTGAGCGTGCACCTACAAACGTGCATTCCATACCACCATTCATTGAGAGAATCGAAAACGCACTGCTACCTGATAGCCTAAGCTGGCTGAGTGCGATTGCTTAATGTGACACTGTAACTCCGGGTAAATACTAGCACGTAATGCAAACTACTATCAATATGTGCCTAACCTTTAAACACAAGGTTTATGGACATATTCGAGCCCAAACACATGGAACAAAAGGGTTAGTAATGTAATTCAGGTCCAACACGAAGTGAAAAGAGAGGAAATTGAACTTTTCAAGGGAAAATTACACCAATACCTGATTTTGGATTTACTGGTTTAAAAATCAATTTTACAACTTATCTGTACAAAAATCAATTCTTAATTTCCTTTTTATTATTGAATTATGTAATTTTACGTCACCCTCACCTATCCTACACTGAACTCTAAATCCATCCACTTCCAATTCAATTAGTCGACGATAGAGAAGCTCGATCTACTAGGGGATTCGAATGTTGTGGTTGTAGTAGCTTCTGGTGGCAGTAGAGAAGCATGAGAAGTGATAGTCAGTGTGATGGCGTTCTATGCTATGGCATCCCCTTTATAAAGTCATCAGCAACTCTTCACGACAACGGTGAACCTCTGCAACATGAAGATGATGACTATGTGACTCCATTATATATCCACTCTTGTGTTTTGCATGTGGTGGTGTTATTTTTATTATTGGTGGTGGAAAATGTGGATTTTTATTGGTGGGAGTGTGAAGGAGGTTGAGGAGATGATGGATTCATTGTGGTAATTGTTGGTACATGTGATGATGGCAGCGGGGTGGTGTTGAGACGAAAACATTGCATCACTCCTTTCTTCTCTTCCTACTTAATAGGGCCTTTTTTTTGGGCAATATGCTATGTTTGATTTGTTGTAATGGCTGTGCTCTGTGTGATTTCGGTGTAGTGGTGGTGTGATCTGTGTGGTTTTAGTGCAGTGGTGGTGTTGTGGTTGTGGTAGATGTGGTGGTTGTGTAGTGGTGGTGTTGTGATTGTGGTAAGGAGAGTGGTGTAGGGAGTGGTTGGATGAGGTGAGGGTAGTGCAGGTGGTGATTGTGGTAGATCTTGCCAACGACGGTGTGAGGCGATGCTGAAATTGACGATGACGATGAAGATGGAGGCAGTGTAGGTGGTTGTGGTGGTAGAGTGGGTGATGCAGGTAATGGTTGGGAGAGGTGGGGTAGTGAAGTGGTGGTTGTGGTGGATCTAGGCCAATGATGGTGTTGTCCATCGACATGGTAGTGTTGTGGTGGTGGTAGAGTCGGTGGTAGGATATGATAAAGACAGATTGTGACCAATAAATTATGTGTAACCTAAGTAGTTTTGGAATTGTAACTCGCAATTTTTCAAACAGTGACCAATTAATTTAAAATTTTCGATTATAAATAAGTTGTGAATTAAGAAATTTGCAAATTGTGACGGAAAATAGTTGTGACGTATTATTTTTATAATTTGTGATCAAAGAATAGGTTGTGATTTAACAAATTTGTAAATTGTGGCTAGAAAACAGTCGTGACAAAAAAAATTTGTAATTTGTGACTGAGAAATAAATTATGACATACAAAATTTTTTTTTTGTGATCGAAAAATAAGTTGTGACATGTAATATTTGTGATTTCTGACTGGGTAATAAATCGTGATCGATTAATTTTATAATTTATGACCAAAAAAAAATTAGTCATCACCTATAAATTTTATAATTTGCGACTGAAAAAGAAGTCGGGGCATACAATACTTGTTCTTTGTGACAAAATAATTTGACAATTGTGATAAAAAATAAGTCATGATCAAATAATTTGTGATTGGGAATTAGTCGTGATCAATAAATTTTATGATTTGTGATATATAAATTTGTAATTTGTGATCGGGAATTAAGTTTGACCAAATAATTTTATAATTTGTGACTGAGAAACCTTATAATTACGCCCTTTAGATTTTATAATTTGTGATCGTGAACATAAATTGTATAATTGTGATATTAACATACTTAATTACCTATTTAATGAATAAAATATATTTAATTATATATTTTTTAATTAAAAATCCGATTTTTGAATTTAAACCTCAAGTTTCTTAAATTTTAAATTGTATCTTTTAAAATTCTTACATATGTATTCTTTCCAATTTTCAACCTCGCCTATTTATGGAAAATTATGCCCTCTGTCTGGCAACATTTTTTCACGACTCTTTTTTTAATACTAATTTTTAACAACACATTAATATAATAAAATACTTTGCATGTAAATTCAATTTTTTTCCATAGTTTTAACCAAATAATATCCAAGAAATCAATTTCTATCTAAATGATTGTCAAACGGGAGTTAATATTCATGAAGTGCCCCTGTTTGAGATATATTATTTTAAAGATGTGGTTTGTAATAGTAATTTTTTTTTTTTTAGAACGTGTGATTAAAAGTATGAAATCTTTTTGAATTTATGTATATATTATTTTATTGGTAGAATGCGATTAAAATAAGTATTGAAAAAATGAAATTTAAAATAATGGCTAACAAACGAGCAAAATTAAATGGGAACAATACATAAATAAGGTATTTGAAAATATATATTTCAAAAATGTGATTAAATATATATAATTTCAAAAATCAGGTTGTAATTAAGATTAATTATTTATTTATTAAATTAAATAATTAAAATGTTTTATTAATTATATATATATATATATATATATATATATATATGAATGTTGCAATATATTTCAAGTCACAAAAAAAAAAAAAAAATCTTATATTTCATGTCACAAAAACAAATTTTTTAGGTCACAAATTATCAAAATATTAGATTACAAATTAGACGTATTTTTAGGTGACAATAATAAATTTTTTTAGGTCACATATTATAAAATCAATAGGTCACAAATGTCAAATTAATAGAACTTGGGATATTCTGAGGTCGCAACTTATCTGATTATTAGGTCACGGATCTTTTAAGTGAATATTATCAAATTATTAGGTCAAAAATACCCCCATCCTCCCCACCTAACCCCATCCATCCCATCCTAACCTAACCTACTCCTTCCCCAAGCTAATCTCTTTCTGCCACTGCCACCGCCCCACTGTCGTCGTCGGAGGCCACCGCTATCACCACCGCCATTGCTACCATCACCATCACAACCACACCTCCAACAACCACAATATAATCATAATCACAACCACAACAGTAATAAAAGAAAAAACACGACACCACGATGCGGCAACGCACGGGCACAGGCGCCGCTGAGTTGCCCAACTATGAGCAGTTTTTTCCCACAAGCAGGCACCACAGAAAGAAGTTGCAAGCGTCGTTATTAGACCAGGTGGATCTTAAAATGGTGGTGACAGCACAACTTGCAATGAAGATCAACCCATCGCACGAGCGTCATTCATAGGCACCACCTCTTGTACGCGGTCTATCGATGGGAGTGGAGTGGGTTCGCACGAGCGTCATTCATAGGCGCTACCTCCTGTGTGTGTCTTCTTGTCGATGGGGGTGAGTTCGCACCAGAGTGACGGTGGGGGTGAGAGAGAGAGAGAAAATTAGAGAGGATGTGTTAAATGAGGAGAATTAGGGTTTGATATGTATGTATAGGTAGATGAATATGATGATTTTATTTTAATTGTATTATTATTAATATTAAAATTAAAATATTTAATTAGCACCTGAAATTTGAAGTAAAACAAATTTGATATTATTTATGAATTTGGTTCTTATAAAGTAAGGGTGAGTGTAATTTTCATAAATGAAATCTCATCAGTGTACGTGTTGCAATTCAGGCACAACCCAATTGATTTCAAAAGGAAATGGGCCATCCCATCCGTATACCGAGGGAAAATTAGACCATATGCTTCTTATTAAACATGGGTTTAGATAAACATAGTGATTTGAAACTAACTAGTATTTATTCCGTACGATGCAAGAATTTTGCTTTCCCTAACATCTATTTTGATAAGTATTCGTAAAATTTTAATGATTTTAATCAGCATAAATATAAAATGCATAAAAATAATAATATTCTATTACAATAATTATTATATTAAAATTTAAAAAACAATATAATTATCGAAATTATTAAAAATTTATTTGAAAAGTTAATGTTAATTTATATATTTAAATAATAAATGATTGTAGATTTCAACAAATATTATGTTTTATTGTAAGTTAATTGAAAATGTAAATTTACATAATTTCCGCATTTGATTCTTTTATTGAACATTTTTTTTCAATTTTCATTAAAAAAAATCTATCACAATAATTATAAATGTGTGTTTAATTTCGACCATTAAAACTATACTTTTATTTACAAAATCAGGTAGTTAAAATAATAATTACGAAAATCTCCAATTACCATGATACGACAATCGGACAACGTGAGAAATCAAAACACTATATCAAAAATCTTATACTGTATAATTTTTACACAATTATTAAAATTATGTATGATTAAAAATATTAGCATCCATTCGATAATTTTTTCTACAAATTTATTTACAAACAACACATTTCTTGAAATCACTTTTCAACTATATACATTTTTCAAAACCACTCTTCAATCACACTTCTCGAAAACAAAATATCAATATTTTTATTTATAAACAAGACATAGTTTTTGAATTGAGGTTTAAGTATTTTCTATAAATTTATTTATAAACAACACATTTTTCATCCATGTTTATCTACACGAATTTAAATAGATATCTACACAAATTTTTATTTAATTCTATTTAATTTTTTTTCAAAAAGTATAAGTGTATTTTGGAGGAAAAATTACATTTAATGCTTCTCTCTCCTCACTTCTACTTTTATAGATGTATATTAGATTACTAGTATGTACTCGTGTAATGCACGGATGACATTATCATCATATTTGTTTGCAATTGGAAAGTGTCAATGAATAATGTGGCATAATAAAATGATAAATAAAAAGAATATAATTGAATATTGACAATTAAAAATGACAAATTATTTCAAGTTCCAATGTAAGCAATAAATAAGGACAATATCATAATAATGTATCTTCTAATCAAGTTGGACTCCTGAATGCTATTAAGGGAGCGTATCAAGCTTGCGATGTCATGTGTATTAGTTACCCACGTTCCTAGCCGAAGCAGCTTGTTTAAAAACAGCATAATCAGCCCCAGCACTACCTGTTAAATGCATATATATGCAAGATTATCTCCCAGTCTTTGCCCAACATGGAATGACTTAAATGCCTTCACAAACTCATTGACAGACACAAATCTGTAAGGCACCATCCAAAAAATTTAAGAAACCGTCCAAAATTTCAAATAACATATGCTCCTAAAAACTTACCAAACAAAATGTTAAAGGGATTCATGGCGACCTGGATCTTGTAAAAATAGTAAAGCAGTATTTTTTTTAGATACGAATAACATTCTTAAATTGGACAATATAAAAAATAGATAATCCATTAATGACATAAATTACTCCTATTGGTTTTCATTTTACCTTGACAACTCTTTAGGATCCATCGTCAAACTGTTAAGGAAAAAATCTGAAGCCTACCACATGACCACTTTCCCGACACCCACAACAGTTATCAAGCTTGGCTTTCACGATAGTATGGCATATAAAGTTTTAGAAATTAATATTTGAAGTAAATGAAGAAGTCAAATTCATGTTGGAAATAATTGAATGAAAACTATAACTCCCTTCATCAGCCGTTTCTCTTCATCAGTTTTGAATGAAAATTGAATGAAAACTATAACTCCCTTCATCAGCCGTTGCTCTTCATCAGTTTCAATTTGGTTTATTGTATCAGTTTCCTCAGTTTCAGTTTCAGCTGGAAATTATTGCTGTGATTAAATGGAATTCAAGGTTGGTGGCATATATATAGCTAACCTCTCTTCTCGGTGGAAACACAGGCAACAAACAAGTGAAAACCAATATTTAGCTTCCTCCTCTCTTTCATTTTTACAGAAAACTTCACCCTTATTAGTTTCTTCCTTCGCTAAATTTTCTTGAGAGAAATACACAGCTAGTTCGATAGGCGGTTAACGTAGTGCAACGCTAGCCGACAACCGATTGTATCCTGGGAATCGAACACCGATCAAAACCTCGTGCACCCCGGTGAGGCGGCGAATTCGATTTAAGGAAACCGTGTGAACATGGGCCTTCGGTTTGATTTATTTTCTTTGATTCTCTAAATTTTCCCCAACAATTCACAGCTCTTACCTTTTCAAAGTCATGTCCACATTGACCAGTCAAAGAAAAGGTAATTTAACACATGAACAAAGATATAAAAACATAAGAGATACAAACCTTGTGTCCTGAATTTATTTTTTATGCATCCCGGTGCTTCAGCCTTTGTCCAAATTTTTTGATGTCTTCAAATTTCATCAGAAGTGATGTTCTCAAAAGTAGTCACAAAATCTCAAATTGTTTAATGTTGTTATAAGTGTGTTTGATTTTAGTTAAAATGAGTTTTTTTGAAATGAATAGTTATTTTTAGGAGAATGAATGGTTGAAATTTGGTTGAAAAAGTCAAATATTATGTGCTTAACTTTTAGTGGATGGTTAAAATTGAATACTGTAGAAAAATGAATTTTTTTTAATGAAAATCAAACATGAGCTATTTACTAAAATAACGTTATCCAAAATACTTGAAATATTGTCAATCTTTAACTATTGGTTTAGATTTTCCAGTGTTAGTCCTGTCTTTTAATTATGAAATTACAATTTGTTTCAACTCTTTGTGTATTGCATGTAGAGTTAACTTTTATAGCATTTGTGTAATATGAAGAAAGAGAACAAATGAATAGGCTTGAAATTACCAAACACGGTAACAACAATTTTTTTGTTACATTACTATGCCTAAATCCAAATCTTCTTAATTTCTCTTGCACTGGCATCAAGTTTGGCTAATCTTAAAACCATAATCTTCGAGGTAAAGTTATGTTTATTCCAGGGTAAAAATATAAATTTATTTTCTAGTAATGAAACTCAACTATAATCTTAGGGATATAAAAATGAACCTAATGCAAATTATCATTGCTGAAAAATAAATTAGAATCCATCTGAAGAATTATACCCGTGGCACCCATTTTAATATATTTCATTTATAGTTAAAACCAACCAAAACACTAAAAAGACACCAAAAGCTTTATTGAACTTCTTTTCCATGGACTCAAACACAAAGCAATGGAGAGACCAGCAATATGAGTCAAAAGAAGAACACAAACAATCAACTTTTGCAAAATTAGTATATTACCAAGACTACTACTTAACTGTCATCTAAAGTAACCAAAGAAGTAATCTGGCTGAAAACTCTATTTGATCATACTTCATTGGTTTGTATCTAAATGCAACAATGTAAGTCTATTGTTTCTCCAATAACTGATAAATCCACCTCTTGTAGCATATATATTATATAGTTTTCGAAAAGAATAAAAGTGAATTCATCATATCACTTAACATTAAAACTGAAAATGTTTGAATGCTCAGCCAAAAATAAGAAACTTTACCTCTTCTTCCAAAAGATGTACTCCACATCAACTTTTAATTTTAGTTATCCCTTTCACCTTGAGGGTGTATCTCTTCTAAAACCTTCACATCTTGTTCTGAAAAAATACCTCCTATAAGTTAAAAACCATATTAACAAACAATTAGAAATGCAAAATGACCTAAACTTCAAGCCAAACAACATCCCGAAAATGGCACATTGACCAATTCAACTTCTCTGCTAATCTCGGAGTCCATGACTAATTCTATTGATGGATCATGTTGAACTGAAACCTAGATAGCTGCTGTGGAATAGTAGATATGACTGGTCCACATCTCTGTCAATGACCAAATAAGGGTTCCGTAAGAATTATATATTACCATATTAAGTTTATAATAAACCAAAGAAGCTGGCAGAAAGATTGGAAAATTTACAGCATACTCTTGCCACTACATAGGCTGATACGTCATATGAGAAATTAAAATCTAACAAATCTAAAAACTCAAACTTAAAAAATGGCAAGAAATTGCAATAACTTATAACTCACTAGTCAGTAGTAGCACATATGCTTAAGCAGTGTAACAAAAAAAAAAAAAAATCTAAGAACTAAAAAGGTTGCACACCTTCAGAGAGTCAGCGGCCTTTTTTAGCTCTATTTCGAGCTCCATCATAGTGGTGAAAATAAATAGATTACCGGTTTTCCGCCCTCAAGGAAGAGAGGAGAATCACAAGGACGAAAATAAATTTCCTTTTTGCAGCAATAAATCATCGGAGAAACGGATTTCGCAATAATATATCTTGATAATCTGGAAAAAGAAACCGCTCCGGCGGACGGCAAAACCAGGGTTTCGACGGTTGCAGAAGAGTGACTAAACGGGGACAAAGCGGAGATGACAGCGACTGATTACAAAACCCATTTTCCAGAGGCACTCTCAGCTCCTCATCCAAAAAAAAGATTTTAAAATTTTAATTTCATTTTCTTGAAATTTGAATTGCATTTCCTTTGACTACGGTACATCAAAAAATCTGCAAATGTAGCCATAGGTTACTGTGCAAATGACTGGCACGCATTATCCATGAGTTTTAGATATATATAGATATAGATATAGATAAATATAGAATATATAGGCCCAGTTTGGCAGCGTGTTTGAAGGAATTTGAATTATCTAGTTGATTTATTTTTGTTTTTTATGTAAGATGTGTGGTTAAAAATTGAAGAGAGAAAATGTGTATTATTAAAAAGTGATATGAGAAATTGTGTAAATTAAATTTTGTGTTTTCCATAGATATATAGATATAAAATCTTCTACTTTTATATATGATATAGATAGATTAGAAAAATCACGTATTGTTATCCTCTGTCCTCCATATCTCTCTCCACAACCGAATCAATCCCTAAAATCACTCTCTCTCATCTATCTATATATATTGAGGAAATACAAAACATTCCATAACAATCACCCAAATCATATATTATCTTTTCAATCAAACCCCAGTTGCCAAATTAAAGAAAACGCAGAAGAATAGCAACCTAAAATGGAACAAATTGGCGGAGGTGACAGGAAGAAGAGGGAGAAGCAAAATATATTGTTAGATTTGCACATAACCTAATGGTTGTTTAGCCAGTAATTTAGCACTACGAGTTGTTTAGCCACAAATTGACGGAGTTCATCCAAGGTTTTGTTCCTCACCATCTCCGTGAGCTTCGTTTGATCAACTACGGGAAAAAAATTCGGGCACTAAATCTGCACTCAATGAAAGATTCTAGCCACTGACAGTACCAATTATGGGTGGGCAAAAAAATCGGAACCGATATAACCGAACCGAACTGAAAAAATCGAAACCGTATGGTTTAAAAAAAAATAGAAAATCGGTTTTTGGAACCGAGAACCGATTGGTTTTCGGTTCGGTTCGGTTCGGTTCTCGGTTCCGTCTTTAGAACCGAAAAATCGAAGTTAGAACCAGTCTTTGATCCTTTTTTTATGGTCTTAATTAGTTGTCCTAAAACTAAAAATCAAAAGAATTTGTAATTTTTTTTGGTACAGTGAAAATGATTAATTTCTTTTTATGAAATTTGTTACGTCTCAACCTCATTGTAACCTAAAACTTCACACTTGGACTGAAATTCTTAGTAAAAGAAAATCGAATGAGACTAACTTATTAATAAGCGAAGTTGTAAGTGACCACGATAGAGTTAATTAAATATTTAAATACAAATATAAATAATTAATAATAATGCGTTTAAAACTCATGATTCATCCCACAAGTTTACTATATTGCCATGCTCAAAAAACTTTGTAGGCCATTTGTTTCCTATTTTTGTTTATGAATATCTTCCGTTTCATGGAGAATCATATACTTTCTTTGAGGTGAAAGGATTTTCGAAATCCTTGATCTTAATATATTCGGTAGAAGTTTATTTTAGGTTATTGGCTCACTTCCAGAGGCCTGATACTCTTTGATAAGACTCTCGAAAAATAATTATTATTGTAGAACCGAATTATAACCGAAATAAAACCAAAACCAAATAGTTTGGTTCTTGCGATTCAATGGAACCGAATGGTTCCATTTTACAAGAACCGAAAAAGTATGGTTCGCATGGGCGGACCCATGCACAGCTGAGTGCGGCATATGCCTGGACTCAACTTCTGGCCAGCCGCCAGCCCATTTTAGTGTTTTAATTTATTTATTTTTTGGTTGAAATGGACCAATTTTGCTTATAATTATTTTTTCTAGTAGCCTTTTAAACTTTGAAACTCATTTAATCTAAAAGAACAATTAAAATAGACCAAATAATTGGCTCAATTTTAATTTAACTAACACACCGTTCTTTTACGCAATAATTACAATTTATAAATCAATTTATAAACAACATAATTTTTCACACTAATTTTTAACCACACATATTTTCTTTCTCCAATTTTTAACCACACATCTATCTTGAAAAACATCGAAATAAACAAAAAAAATGACTGTTGTGGCCGCCGAATACTTTGTAAATTTGTAATTTACACCAAATTCTCACTCAAAGTTCCAAACGTGAAATGTCAAAGTTGAGATTCAAAATCGTGATTACACCTCTCGTGAGGCTTTGACCCTATTCATTAAAAATAAAAGAAAAAAAATCTGGGGCGGACCCCGAAGGTCTACCTACGCCTACACTGAACAAAAATCATGGTTCCGCCCCTGATAGTTCGGTTCCGGTTCTTGAGATACCCGAACCGAACCACCCGACGCCCACCCCTAGTACCGATTTCAAGAACAATGTGAGAAGAGGAGCCTGAGATTTCTGAATATTTGTGATTTTTTCTTCTTTTAGTCATGGACTTGGCAAGAGATAGAGAAAAATGAATAGCGATGCAGGTAATGCGCCACCGCTTCTAGGGTTTTCCTTTTTATTTTATCTAATTTTTTAACAGCACTGTTATAACGTTGCCTATTACAGCAGGTTTTACAAGTTAAATTTCATGTTTGAAGTGTTGATTCATCTGCAATATATGGTACTTGTTAGTAGAAACTGAATAAGTTCTTTGTTTTGATATTTTTGTGCTAGTCTTGTAATACATGTAAAGATAATTACAAATGAATCAAGTACATTTGTGTTTGCATGTGTTGGATAGATTTTGATCATAGGCATTACGGCAGGTGTAATATGTCTTTTTACGAATATTACATAACATTACAACAAGTGTAGCATGTATGGTTTTGAACATTATAGATGATTACAACGTAATGATCAAAACATCAGGGATAACAAATCAATACATCAAATGTAACCAATGGAGTATGTAGATTGCAATAGAATTATAGGAAACTACGGCAGGTATAATGTGTTTGATAATGAACATTTCAGATCATTGCAACAGGTGTACTAAGATTGGTTTTGAATATTACATATCATTACATCGTGTGTACCATGTCTACTTTTCGAAAATTACAGATTAAACACGGACGGGTTGAGCAAAACAATACAACAAGTTTAGTATATCTAATTTTGAACATTACAGCTCGTTAAAGCAAGCGCAATATTGATGAAATGGATTTTATGTTGGCATTATTGATGAAATCAATACATTACGGCTCATTACTTCTCATTATAGCTTGTGTAATTTTGATGAAATGGATTCTGTGTTGGTGTTATTGAAAAAAAAAAGATTCTTAATCTATTGATCTAACATCCATTATACATATATTAATTACAATTACTTACAAATAAAACATTACAGAACATTACAACACAATCATGTGTAATAATTTTGTCTGTAATTTACTACACGGAAAATATTGGAAAAAAGACTCACACGTCGAGTGAAATCCGCCAAAAAGAAAACGTTTGTTTTTAGAATTTTGGGAAGATTGGTAACTACCTAATTTAAACTACTAAACAAATGGTAACAACTCCCCTGAATAAAAGGATTCCTAATTAATGATGTCAATCAAATATTATATTCTCTCTAATAAGAATCTGATATTTTTCTAAATGTATGGGATGAAACTCGATAATATTATGAAGAGTATGAAAATTACGTATTTTTCAATAACTATACTTTATATCTATGTAGTTACATAATTTTTCCTATACTAGGCAAGCTAGTTGAACCATGAAGTCTTACCTCAACCCGGCCCGAAATAAGTTGAACGGCCTAACTTTGAGAAAACTTGTGCTCCCAAGTTTACAAATTCTGCCAGTTACGTGAGTTACACCCCGTTTGGTATTATACAAAATTTTCAATTTTTTCTTATATTCATTTTCAATCACATATTTTTATGGGGCTCTCTACCTTTCAAAATTTTCAATCACGTTTCAACAATGCATTCTGAAAACTCCAAATTTCCTCAAATTATTGAAAAAAAATACATGGGACCAAACGGGCTCTTAGTTGACATAATAATCACTGAACTTATGTCTGTATATTCGATGATCATTGAATTTTAAAATATCAAGTTTTAGACACTAAACTTATCAAAATGTTGGACGTTATTCACTCATACAACTTTTGTAACAGAATTAATGACGTAGTTGATGGAATACACACGTGGCATCACGTCAAAATTGTCACTTCGAAAACTTTTAAAATGACTTCAATTGGTCACTAAACTTTTAAAAACATTTTCATTTGGTCACTAAATTTTTAAAAACATATTTCATTGATCACTAAATTTTTAAATTCTTTTTCGATTACTCACTAAACTTTAAAATGACTGGGTTTTGATTGCTAAACCTGTAAAAACAACGTTGACTGGCATGAAAATTTAGAAGTGTTTTCCAAATTATGAGTTACATACATCAAACATATTTGATCTTTTATGCTAACAAAAAAATAATTATATCAAACTAGCATGTATCATATTCACCCAAAAAATCCATAAATCTACATTAATCAAAGAAGAACATTATAACTTGCAGAAAAATATTTTTGCGCAAAAAAAAATATAGCAAAAAAATTCATATCATGTTGGTTTATTATTAATAAAGATTTATGATTTTTATTTTTTAATATGATAAATGTTGTTTTGCTGTCATTATCTTTTTATTATTAGTTTATATTATATATCAAATATGAAAATATTTGGTTTGTTATATGCCACTAATAATTAGAAGCGCATTTCTAAATTTTCAGATTAGTCAACATCATTTTTACAAGTTTAATTATCAAAATTCTATTACCTTAAAGTTTAGTGAGTAATCGAAAACATTTTTTTTTAAAGTTCAATGATCAATCAAAACATTTTAATTTTTTCTTATTTGGCAATTTGATGTGTCATGATTGATCGATTAAAGGTGACGTGATGTCATGTGTGTATTCAGTCAAATGCCATTAAGATAGTTACGTGAGTGATTAATGTTCAACATTTTAATTAGCTTAGAATGAGACACTTTAATCAATCGAATATATATATATAAGTTTTAGTCACTATTGGGTCAATTATCTCTACATACGTTGGAGCAATATTCTGTATTAGATTTATTATTTTCGGCGGCTGCAAATGGATTATAATTTACGCATATTTTCTTTTATTTGCCATTAAGAAAGCCAAGACCTAACATTATCCCTCCACTTTGCGTGTACGTGGTTCCTCACTATAATATAATCATTTTATTTTCAACCCAATGTACTAAAAAAATCCAGCCTCAAGCGTAGTAACTCGTCTAATGGGAATCCTAAAGACAGTGCTATCATGACCTCAATCTTTGTTTCTTTCTCCAAATCCTCCCGTGTTCTGTTTCTTTTCCTCGAAGGACCCAAATGACTCTCTATATACTCATCAATAAAATTCTCATTATAATTTCTCACACCAGCTTTCTTTCTCAATGACACCTTTAAGTCTTAAAGCCCGAGCTATCTGATACAGAGGTCTCCCCAGTCTCACCCATTCTTTCCACCTTCATACAGTTCTCAATTCTAATACACACCTAAGTTCTATCATTAGGGTTTGTAATTTCCATTTTCCCTTTCTTCTTATATTCAGCTCCATAAAATTGACGTTAATTATTGATAAATACTACTTACCGTCACCTGCATGCATATAAATTCATTTTCACGCCAAAAAAAAAAAAAAAAAAATTCTCTGGAAACCTATTTTTTCCTACCAAATACTAAAAAATCGGGTGCAAGAATAATAATTAGAGTGTGTTTGGTGTTGTTTTACAAGAGTTTTTTAAAAATGAATAGTGATTTTTAAGAGAATGGATTGTTGAAATTTGATTGAAAAGTCAAATATTGTGAGCTTGACTTTTAATGAAGGGTTGAGATTGAATATTATAGAAAAAAAGAAAAAAAATTATTGAAAATCAAGCAAGGGCTTAATAAATCACCATCGAATATTAAATCAAAGTGAACGCTGAATTTTACCACTCTCTCCCAAAATACAGAGCAATAACACCATAATTTGTGAGCACGGTTCACTGAACCCCAAATGGCTATAATCACAAATTGATACAAAAATATTTCTTAAAAACTCCCTAATTTATCATGTTGATTATATTCGCACGATGATGAAGGAGACAGACATAGTTGATGGAGACTGTGAAAGGAAAGGTACAATTTAAAACAATTGATAAAAACAACTCCATCGAATCATCTGTCGACAAATGTCATCTCCACCACCCGCTGTCGACACCGTCATCTCCACCCGGGACAGTGCCTTGACCCTGCAAGTCTTAGCCTCCCCATCTCCCTCTCTGAAGCCAGCTTTCACCTCACCCAAAACCTCCGCTACTTCTACACCAACTACGCTCTCCTCTGTCTCCTCATATTCCTCCTCCCACTTCTTCCCCATCCCCCTTATGTGAACCTCCTTGGTGTTTAAACCAAAAATTTCAAAAAAAAATTTGTATCAACCCAAGAAAGCTAAAAATGATAATAAATGGATAATCTTGACCCAAGTTTAACTCAACCAAAATTCTAAGGAAAAATGAACCCTAACCCAATGAAAAGTTTAAGACAAATACCAAGATTTTGTGGAATAAACAACAACATATATTGTAGCGACCAAGAATTTTCACGCGATTAAATAATTATTTTAAAACCTCGAAAAATGTGTCGTTGCGATCTCGTCCATTTCTAAGTTAACTTCACGATGCGATCGTCTAGCCAAGTCGAGAAATATCGAGTTAATTCAATTTTAAATTAAATTCCGAATTTCCAAAATTTTATTACTTTATTTATTTAAATTATTATTCTCAAAATCATTTTAGCCTCTGTTTGTTAAAAGTTTTTTTTTAAAAAACATGTTTTTTTATGTTTTCTAGGTAAAATGTGTGGTTAAAAAATGGAGAGAGAAAATGTTTGTGGTTAAAAAATGATTTGAGAAATTGTGTAGGAAAAAACATGTTTAAAAACATGTTTTGCCAAACAGAGGCTTAAATTCCAAATTTCATATACTGCATTTTATCAATGGGAAAAATACATAATTAGGGGGTTTACAAATATAGATTTCAAAAATAAGATCAAACTTATATATATTCAAAAATCAGGTTTTAGTTAGTATTAATTAATTATGTTAAATAATTAATTTTTATTATTAATTATACATATTAAGGTCACAACATTGCATAATTTCATATCACAAACATAAATCTTTTAGGTCACAAGTTTCTCAACCGATTTCAAGGTCACAAATTAATAAATCATTAGGTCACAAATGTCAAATTAGTCAATCCGAACTTTTTTCTAAGTCACAACGTATTAAATTATTATGTTGCAATTTCCACAACTAATTTCAAGATCACAAATTACTAAATTATTAGGTCACATAAATGTCAAATTAGTCAATGTCGACGTTCTTCTAGATCACAAGTCATAACGTATTAAATTATTAGGTCACAACATATTAAATTATGAGGTCACAAAAACGACTCAGGTCACATTTTTATTGCAAGTTCATAACCACCACCTCCTCCTCCGACCGCCACCGCCACATCTCAACTTTTTCAAGGTCACAAATAAAACTCATGTTCACGTCACAAAGTAAAATTGGCAGGTCACAACCACAATCTCCTACCACCAAAGCCATGGTCACCGCAGCCATGAATACAACAACAAAATCAAGACTGGCTCACCCCCACCGCCGCCACAACCATAACACCTTCCAACCAATCTACACACCAGCAACATCCATACACTTAGCATGTGACCTGAAGAAGCAACTACACAACAATGTCAGATCTGAGAAATCGAAAACTGTTCGCCACTGTTAGCCCTCCTACTCTGCCCCACCACCACCACCTTCTCCTCTGCACCACCGCCATCACCACCTCAGATTCACCCCCACCATCTGCACAGTCCAACACTTTCCGCCATTACACTAGCACAGGACGTTCACTTCCTCCGCGCCTTTGCAAAAGCGTCAGCAACAGTCATTAACTTCATCTCGTCCCAGATCTAGCGATTGTTGCTCATCGACCATTGCTGCGATTTGCTTCGCAACGCAGCACTATTGCAGCGCTATCAACGATTTCTCAGTGCGGTGGCGCTGCGGTCGACGATTGTCATCTTCGTGGCACTGAAGTCGGATGTTACTTAGATCGGTGAAGCTGCTTTCGTAAGAGGCGATTTCAAATTTTATGGGTTAATAGAGAGACGAGAAATAAGGGGAATTAGGGTTTCAGCCTTGAGGTGTGGTAGATGTTTATTTTCTTTTAGTGATATAGTTATTATTATAATATTAATATTAATTATTGAATTATCACCTGAATTTTGAAAAAAATGTATTAAATTTGACTTTTGAATTAGGAAACTTAAATGTAGGGATGTAGGTAATTTCCTCTTTTGTCAGTTTCATTCTTCTGACCCAGTTAAATTCGCGTACGATTTTCCTCGAATTACGTGCAATGCTTATCTAGATTTTCACTATACCAACCTTCATCTATCACATCAAGCCCATACCCTAGCTCTATATCACCTACCCCTCCAAACCCAACTCTCATCATCATCTCACCACCCAATCTGGTCCTAGCCTCTCCTCTCCTCTCCTCTCCTCTCCTCTCAACACAATCCAAACCACCTCCAAATGCAGCTAGCCAAGTTGCAGCCAGCCTCTCCTCTCAACCGTCCCAGCTTCCTCCCGGCTCTACCTCCAGCTCCATTGCAGACTCCATTGCAACCTCCAGCACTCCCAACCGAACCTGCCCATTTATATCAAACCAAACCAAACCACCAACACAACCCAGCCAGGAAACACAACCGCCACCTCCAGCTCACCTCCATCATCAACAACAACAACGCAGCCACCACCCATTTCCACCATCACCACCGGCACCAGTCATCAAAACCAGCTGCAGCACCACCACCAACCACCAACAAACCACACTGCCAACCACAAGCCCCCACAGCCCTCAACCCAAATCGCACCCCTCACTCTCGGTTTCCACACAAAACCCAACCCTTTTCCAAAGCCAAACCAAGAATAAGCCAAGAAACATACCACATACGTCGACCGCCGCCCTATTCGCCGAAAAATCGCAAAATAAGCTTCGCGCTCAGCCCCGGTTTATCCTCGATTTCAGCCCCAAAAACTTGCTTTTGTTTCAGTCCTCTCCTCTTGGTCACCGCCACTCGACGGCGGTGATACCGCCGGCGTATAATGCCGGCAGAGCCCCATCGCACCTCCGACTCTCGCCGCCTCTCTCTCTGTCTCTGAAGAACGCGAATGGAGAGGGAGAGAAATTTTGTTTTTAATATTTTTGATTTTATGGAAATTGCAGTTTAGTCCCTAAGTTCCAAAATTGACTTAATTCGGCCCTTTTAGCTTTAAAACTTATAATTTCAGTCCTTAAGTTCTTAAATGATTTTAATAAGCCCTTCATTTTTAAAATCACTTATTTCAAGCCCCACAATTTATTATCTATTTTGAGCTTCAACCTAAAGTTTTGGAAGTATTCATTTTAGTTCCTCAACTTTCAAATTACTCATTTTAGTCCATCAACTTTCAAATTACTCATTTTTGTCCCTCAACTTTCAAATTTCTCATTTTAGTCCCTCAACTTTCAAAGTATTCATTTTAGTCTCTCAACTTTCAAATTACTCATTTTAGTCCCTCAACTTTCAAATTACTCATTTTAATTCCTCAACTTTCAAAGTATTCATTTAGTCCCTCAACTTTCAAATTACTCATTTTAGTTCATCAACTTTCAAAGTATTCATTTTAGTCCCTCAACTTTCAAACTACTCATTTTAATCCCTCAACTTTCAAATCATCAATTTCGGTCCCCAAATTGTAATTTATCATTTTAACTATAAATTTCAAAAAACTAATTCGACTTAATCCTCTAATTAGCTAGACGAAGCGTACGGAGAATTAAAGAATTGAAGTCGTTTCTCGCTCAATTTTGCACTCGTCAAGTTTAAGGTAGACTCGCCCCTATTAATTGATTTAAATTATGATTGCATGTGAATGTGTATGTTATGTGACTTATGTGAAAGTCATTTTTATGAAAAGAGACGAGAATGTAATTCTTCGAAAATAATTATGTTGTTATGCTTGTCATAACTTACTTGCTTTATACATGAGAAAGAAAGAAGAGAATATCTTGCAAGATAAATGATGATGTTATGCATAATATACATGCCTTAAGTGCACGAGACGAGACTACCCACACCCGATGATTTTAAAGAGTCTATAATTTTTCAAAGAGAAGCCCCGTGCTTTAATGCACAAGAAGAGACTACCCACACCCTATGTTTCTAAAGAGCCTGCATTTATGTGTTCAATTATATTGTAGATTAATTAATGGGCGATGAGTCTATTGAGTATTTATATGAAATGCTCATGTCTATTTTAACAACATTTGCAGATTTCGGAGAGGGTGGCAAGTGATGGATGATTGTGGCAATAGACGTTAAATGGTTGAAAACCTTAATTTAATGATTTCCGTATTTCCAAACATTGAATAATTTTGAGAATTTCAGTTATTTGAGAAATTATGACATTGTCAATTGTTTTACAATATTAATGACTCGATTTATTATTTCGAATTGTTTCATAAATGTTTTCAATTTTATCGAACATTACAGTTTATTTAATGTTGCCAAAAATGAATTTCAGTTATTTCGTCCGCAAAAATATTATTTGAAAAGTTAGATCAGACGATGACGTGGTGAACCGGGTATTTAGAACTCGGGGCGCTACATATACACAAGACAAATTCTAAATATATACGTTGAAGAAAATTCCCAGGATAGTTACAAGTGAAAAAATGATGTTACCTCTCTAAATGCTCTCCAAGGAGTGTTATTAATGCCAAGACTAACTAAGGTTTGAAGTAAATTTACAATTTGTAATGCAAAAGTGAAAGTAAGAAGTTTGAGAAATTGCACAAAAAATCTCTTTTTTGAATCGGGGAACTTTCGGTTGACCGAACATATTTCGGTCGAACACATGGTCGACCAAAATGGAACTTTCGGTCGTATGAAGCTCAACCGAACCCGATTGAGGCTACCTCTAAAATCTTTGCAGACTTTCGATCGACTGAAGTGACTTTCGGTCAACCGAACTTTCTAAGCTTCCAAAAATAAGCAATTAACCTCAATCTTGCTCTTTTCCACGTGAACTTGATTTCGGAGCTTGAAAATAAGTCTTGCCATTGACTCTTGGACCTCTTTGGCCTTGAATCTTGTCATAGGCCCCACCGGTATTCTTATCGAGGGTTGACTTGTTTGACTTTGACTTGGTTGACTCCCTTGATTCTCATCACCCTCTCTTTGATACTTTTCCTCACATTTTTCGGCATACATATACTTATTCTTGATGTGCAGTTGAATATCCTTGATCACACCATTGACCAAAAATTCATGCTGGGTTTTCTTCTTGTGCTCAATCTGGTTGCTATTTTCTTGACCAAAGGTGGAATGTTTTTATCTCTTTGATTAATGGGGTGGTGATTGTGGTTGTTTTGAGGGCGCCGGAGGAGGTTGAGGAAAATTTGTCATATGGATTTTTGCTATCGTGTAGGGGGAATTTTATTTAAGTTTGAAATTGGGTGATTTTGTAACCTCTCCCACTAAGAACATCTCTAATGGTTTATAGATATTTTGATCTGTGTGACACTTAAGTAGATATTTATCACACCTATATTGATAAAATAGATAGTGAGATTTAAACATTATCTCCAATGGTCATTGTCTATAATTTTTGTGTATTCATGTGTCTTCAATATTTTGTCTAGTAAGTTATCTATATGTGGACATAGTAAGAGATAATGTCCCTACCACGTCAGTGCCACATATGCATGCAAACTAACCACTGGAGATTAAATTTTCACATCATTATTTTTTTCCTATGTGGCAATGTATTTTTTTTTTCAATTGATAAACCATTATAGACGCTCTTAGAGAATCACCCCATTTTGAATGTCCACTTACTTTGCCCCTGTTTGGGAGAGATTAAAATCAGATTTTTAGCGAATTTTGATACAAGTCAATATGTGCGATTAATTATTGATTTTGACTTTGATAAAAATCTGATTTTTTTATAAAAAATAAACAAGCTGTTAATAACTTCAAAAAATTAATGTAACTACTAGAACAAGAATCAAAATAAAAATATTAATTAAGATTTCATTGACAATTGAGATTCATTTAAATATTAATGCCCTTATTCGATTTTATTAAAAATCTCTCATTTTTCTACAGTATTCAATTTTAACTATTCATTAAAAGTCAACATCACAATATTTGACTTTTCAACCATCCATTCTCTTAAAAATCACTATTTATTTTTTTTTAAAAAAATCATTTTAACTAGAATCAAACACACTCTATATGTTATATAGATATAGATATAGACATATATGGTAGGGATGGACAAAAAAATTGGAACCAAGAGAACCGAACAGAACCGAAACCGAACAAAAAAAATCGAAACTAATCGGTTCTTTAGGATGAAAACAAGAATCGAAATCGAACTGAAATCAAAAAACTGAGAATCGAAAATCGATCAGTTCCTACTCGAAAATCGAACCGAGAACAAAACATTCTTAATTAAAACACTAGTACATAAATGACAAAAAAATGGGGGAATATACGTTGATTTTTAGTAAAATCGACGCCTATAAAAGGACGGTGGCATTTTTGTAAATATGATCAAAGAATACGCGTCGGTTGTAATTAAACAATCAACATGTAAAGTTTAAGGTTAAATAATACGCGTCGGTTCTTAAGGTTCTTTAAGAACCGACGAGTATTCTTAGGTTTTACACGTCGGTTCTTGAAGAACCGACGCGTAAAACTGGGTTTACCGATGTTTATTCCTTTATATACTGATCAGCAAAACACACTGATCAGCAAAAAAAGCTTACCATCTCTATTTTTTTCACTACTAGATCTCTTCCCGCCTCTCTATTTATCTTTCTCTCACTCGAACCATCGCGCTGCGCCGCCTCCGCCGCCTCCACCACCACCACCACCGCCATTCCTCCCTTTCCCCCGACAACGCTCACCAACACATTCCTCCACTCTCTCTTTATCTCTATCTCTCATCCGAACCATCACACTCGCGCCTCCACCACCGTCGCCACACGCCTCCACCACCTCCGCTGCCCCTCAGCCTCCTCCCTCCCACCCCGTAAGAGACTCACCTCCCTCTTTATATACATGTGTTTGTATCTATATATATAATGTATGTAAATGTATGTAAATATATGTAATAATATGTATGTATAATGTATGTAAATAATATGTAAATATATGTATTATATATAATGTATATATGTTTATATATTTTCTCTGTGTGTGTGTGTTAATTAATATATTTAGTTAATCTTGTATATATATGGGTATTTATATTATAAATGTGTTTGTATATATGTATGAGTATTTCAACTAGTTAATTGATTTAATTTGTTAGTGTATGATTGAATTTATGAATTTATATGCTAATTGGTTTAAATGAATTTTTTATTAGTTTAGTTTGGATGTTAATTTTGTATTGTTGATTTTGAGTTAATAAATGAATATATTGCGATATTTGAATTATTGAAGTTCTATTTAAATTATGGGATATTAAGTTATTAAATTTTAGTTTAAGTTTTTAGGAGTGTGAAATTGATTTTGGATTAATTTTGGAGTAGTTGATGATATTGAACTTTGACTGGAGTCGTGTTTGAGTTTAGAATATATTGAGGTTGAATATTTTGGTTTTATTGTGACATTTTGATTCCTCTTACAGATTGGCTAAGTGTAACTTATAGCATTTAGGGGAATTTTTGCGAAATTCCTATAGGATTTTGTAAATAAAAAATGAAAATGAAAATTTAAGGTGATTTTCACTTGTACATAATTAATCATACTAAATAAATAATTAGACAAAATACAATCATCTTAGTAAAATTATAAAGTTTCCAACCTAATAAGTTATCATATTTGATTTCAATTATTAATATATAATTGGTTTAAGGTTCTATCATGAAAAATATTAACTCAAAACTAATCATTTTTTTTAATTATATCTTCACATATAGGTTGTTAGATATAGATCAGGGTTGGATGTATGGTAGATGTAATACACATGAATATGTAAAAGGGGTTGAAGAGTTTATTGAAACTTATTCATATAATTTATTGAAACTTTAGAGCTTTCAAAATGTATTGGGCATGTGGAGGTTTCAGGACAAAAATGAATATGACGTAAAAAAATATAAAGGTATGAAAATTCAAATTTAAATTTATTACAGATATTTGAATTATTCCCATATTTTATTTAGTTTAATTATTAATGTTCGTTTTAAATTTCAAAATTTCAGTGTCCTCAATAACTCGGGGGTTCTAAGTGTGTCTATTACGTTATTAGAAACATGTACGAGATAGTCACAGATCACTTTCAGGTGATTGCAAGTCATGACATACAGTGACCTGTGTCATTGCACTATTGCAGGCCACATTCAGGAGATTACAGGTCATGACCTGCAGACCTGAGTCATTGTAGGCCACCTTCAAGTGATTGCAGGTTGTGGCCTGCAGCGACCTGAGTCATTGTTAGTCACGTTCATATAATTGCAGGTCATGACCTGTAGTAGCCACTTTAAGATAACTGCAGGGTATGACCTGCAGCAGAATGGATGAAAGAAATGTGGTGCTTTAAAAATAAATAAATAAATAAAAATAAATGATTTTAGGCATCGATTGTAATATTGCAACCGACATCTAAAGTCGTCTGTTTCATTACAACCGACAGACTTTACGTGTTTACACCATATACATCGCCTCTACAATCGATGTGTATTGCCTATTACAAGTTACAATCGACTCGAATAAGTCTTTCTGTGCTAGTGAAATTAAGCCTCCATGACACTTTTGACACTTTATGTATTGTTTTACATGATAATTATTGAATTTTTCATATCATGTTACATCTTACATGAAATTTTAATATTTAAAAAACTTTATTGATGTATTTTGAAGATATATTTCGCTTTAAATTTTATCATTCGATATATCACTATTATATACTTATATTAAGATTATTTGGTTGTTTTTTTCCTTTAATTTAGAGTTTAAATTTAACAAGTCTTATTGATATATTTTAGATGATCTATTGGCTCTATTTAGCTTTGTTTTTTTACAAATAATTAAATATTTTTGGTATTTGCATCAAATTTAATTTTTTTTTAATAGAAATCGCGGACAAGAATAAAAAAATAATCGGTAACATAATCGAAATCAAAATTATTTGGTTCTTGTTATTAAAGAATTCGAATCGAAACCACAATCACCTATAATATATTGTCAATTAATTTCGAAATATTTAAATTCAGCATTAAATATTCTTGAGGATCTAAAAATCTGTCTAAAATCGATGCATTGGGTTGCAAAATCCCAAAATGGCTTTGAAGTCTTGACGGAATTTATGGAGGAAATTCTCCAATCAGATCTGGAATGACTCTGGGCTGCTAACGGGTGTAAATTGTATACTTGATTTAGCACACCTTGAGGAAAAATCGGAGACAAATCTGACAGCAGAAGAAACTGTAATTGAAAGATTCGATCTTGAATTTTTTCCGAATGCCGAAAATTGATTACAAATAGAAGAAAGAGAAGAGAGATAATTTATAAGTTCCGATTCCGGGGTATATGGCGTACAGGAGGAGGCAGCAACAGAAAATGGGTAGGTTTTCTACAACTCAGAGAGAAGATGTTTCTGAAAGTTCCAACTATAACTACGATTTTGCCCCTCCACCGCCGGCGCCGGAAGACAGTTCGTCGTCGTCCTCTTCTTCCTCTCTAGCCGCTAAAGCCATCAGAGCTTCGTCGGCATATCAGGACTCGTCACTTTCTTCAGCTTACGGACAGTCCGCTCTCCATTCTCCTCGGGAGTCGGTTCCAGTTCGGTCCTCCTATCCTACCTCTAATAAGGTTTGACTTTTACCTTTCCCCCGCTTAATTGTGGTCTGGTACTTCAAGAAACCTTAACATTTTGTTGTTCTAGATCTGTGGAATAATTGTGTAATCAAAGTTTTTCTCTGCGTGCGTGAATCCATAATTTGCTGTTGTGTTAATGTTGAACCCTTTGTGGTTTAGCATCTTTTCTCTTGACTCTTGAGGCACTCTCAAGTTACTTAGGCTGCAGAATGATAAAATCTTTACCCATACATATGCTATATATATTCTCAAAGGAATTTGAAGTTTTTATCAGTTGAGTGATGAAACATAGAGAATGGCTTAAAAGGTACTTGATTTGACTTGTGAAAATCATCTCTGGAAAAAAATAGTTTATAGGAGGATTTTTCATTATAAGTTGTTAAGTTTATGTAGATTTCAAGGGTATGCAAAGTTAACATATACTTGTGAAGCAACCAGAATGAATCAAGTTTGATGGAACCATACAAAATGTCAGGTTGACTTTGTGTGTTGCGCAATTGAAATTTTGCCTAAGTGATTTACCATAGGAAATGAGAGCAGAGGATTGCCCATGATTTACAATGTCTTACGAGAGTCCTCTAGAGTATCAATATGTAAATATTAGTATGAATACAAATTAGATAGGTAATACGAACTATACGTTGCATATGTAAATTCTGCAGCCTGCATGTTATATTATTAGTCAAGAACTTAAATCCTATAAAAATAGAAGATAATTAGAAATGTTAATGTGGCAACGTTGGTGATTATTATCAATTAGTCAAAAATATTACTAGCAAACATATAAAGGAATGGATGTCAATGTTAGCTACACAGAGTAACTAAAATCTACTTGTTCAGCAAAAAACTTTTTATTTTACAGTTAATGTTATGGCTGCATTAGCAAAGTACCAAGTTTGTTTGGTGTTGTACCGCAGTTTCTCCCATATGTGTTTTAGGCATAGGTATATGTGCTCAGGCTTATATGCAATTACTAGGAAATTGTCGTCTGGGCTAAAAATTTTAATTTGACCCTTTGGTATTCTCTGTAGCCTTTGAGGTTTAAGCCTAGGAATGATATTATAAAGCACCTCAAAGTAGGGGTGGACATGGTTCAGTTTGGTTTGGTTCTGGTTCCATTGGAACCAAACCGAACCATGAACCGATTGTTTTTTTACTAATGGAACCAATCGGTTTTTATAAAGATATGGAACCAAACCGAAACCAAACCGCTCGGTTCTGGTTTGGTTCCTAGTACATTACTTGAATTTTAAAATATAAAAACAAATTATCATCACATACCATATCCACGACCATAAGTTAGTACTTAGTAATGATTAACGAAATTCATTTACCAAAGTCTAAACTAATACACAAATATCAAGTTACATTTTCATACAAAATATTGTCTAATAACAATGATTTAAAAATGTAGACGAATGAGTCATTGATAGAGATTAATTATATCAAACTACATGACTACGTCTTCATGCTTACCCAGAAACTATTAGCATAAAACAAACAAAATTAATGCACGAAACACAAGATGATGCCTATAATCTCATAATACCTCTTTGAACTACAAGCATCATATTTTAGGACGAGTTAACAAATGTCCAGATTTCATAAAAAAGGTGAGGGATATGTAATGCATGAAATCTTCCACCGAGTAAAAGGAGATGTGAGAGCCACTTTGAAATATTTTCAGTTACACAGTAAGCAAAATCTCTTGCAAGCTACATACCAAAAATGGAAAAGGAAAAATAAGAGAGGATTAAAGAAAAAAAAATAGATTTCTGATGGTATAAACAAGCTAAGACCTAGAGTACCTAAAGGTTAGATTAAGTTAATTTTTTAACTTTTAAGACTAATTAAAAAAAAAATTGATCTAAAAGTGGGCTTGGGCTTCGGTTGTTTGGTTCTAGAACAAGAACCGGAACCAAAACAGTTTGGTTCTCCATACTAAGAATCAAACCATTAATTTTTTTTGGTAAAACCGAACCGCTCGGTTTGGTTTGGTTCGGTCTGGTCATTTTGTCCACCCCTACCTCAAAGCCCATCCCCTTGAGTGCCGTCAGTGGGGCTTATGCCTCAAGACTACTCCTCAGGTGGCTAAGGTTTGTGCTTTCTTGTGTTTTGGTTTTTTTGAGCAGTTTATTAGTGACCTCATTTTTTAGCTATTTTGTTTATTGTCTAGAACAATTTGTGGATGCTTTTATTTTGTTTTTTATGACTTAACACGGATGGAGAAGGAAAAGGAAAGGGGAAGGGGAAGGGAATGCAACTTTGTCAGTGGAGGACGACAAGAAAGAAAGAGAAAAAATGATAGTGATGGAGGATGATCGGTGGATCAAATAAATGATTCTTTTAAGGATCGTATGTATTAGTTGTGATACTATAGGGTATTTCTGAAGTGTCTCTACTTCTAAAAATAGGTTACAATTTTGTTATGTTTTTTACAAATTTGAACTTATTATTTGCTATTTTATATTTTGTAAGTTAAACAATTAATTTTGTTAATTTGTTTTATTACATAATTAATAGTTTATTATAAGCTTATTTTGTACTTCTGTATTCTTTTGAATTGTTTTACTCTATTATTTCAAGGCTTACGACTCATAAAACACCTTAGTACCCTATTGAGCATTTTGACACGTTCGGGTGTTAACCACTATTTCTAGTGATGCTGCGAAACCTTTTAGTAGACTTGTCATGTTGGGTTACATTATTCGATACTCCATAGCATCAGAGGAAATAACTGGTTAGTGTTTTTAGAATGCTTTATAAATTCTTCCTAATTCAGCCCTGACCAACCAGGACTATTAGTGGTCGAATTCCTGAAAGAAACCATATTATGTTTTTTGCCTCTCTCTCTCTCTCTCTCCCTCCCCCCCCCCCCCCCCCCCCCCCGTGCATGTGTCTGCTTTCTTTCCTTCTCTTTAACAAATGCCCACCTCTTCCACCATTCTCCTCTCCTTTTTGCCAAGCATTTGTTCAGACGCTCTATTAATTATCTAGTTTGGCTTAAATTAATGGCATTCTATAATTACCACTATGTTGTAATTATGGGCAGAATCTTTTGTTTTCTTTGGAACATCTCATTCCAATAAGTGAAGTAGTAAATACAGGTTGTGGGATCACTCAACCATAACATGTTTCCTGGTCTGGGTATGACATGAGATGAAGCTCTGTTTGGTAAAAGTTTTTGTTTATAAAAAAAGAATGTGGTGTTTTGAGGTAAATATGTTGTTGAAGAATGGTTTGGAGAAATGTGTGTGGTTAAAATGTGGGTTGGGGAAATGTGTTGTTTGTTTATAAACAAGTTTATCAAACGGAAGCTAAATAGGTGGATAGGGTATGGTCCAAAATATTCTGTATGTGGGCCTTTTCGAGTATTTTATTGTTAAGTCCTTTCACTCTACCTGTTTTCATCCACCCATTTCACCTAAACCAACCTCATGCATTTACTTGGTCGATTGAATAGCATGGCACTCCTACATGACCCATGATATCCAAAGCATGCTAAAGTATCATTGTAATTTCAGAGTTACAGGACACGTTTTGTATTAATCAGATATTCAGTTTTCCTTTTTTTTGGGTGGGTGTGTGTGTGTGGGTTCAATATAGAATCATCTTCTAGTTTGATTTTATTTAAAATTTTCTCAATGAATCCTTGTTCTCTTTATTGAGCTATTTCAAAGTTATCTGATCTGAGAATTCAAACTTTGCCCCTGTTTGAGAGAGATTTTAATCTAGATTGTTATTAAAGTCTAAGTCACCAATTAATTATAACCACATATTTCATGGATAACTTTTGAACCCCACATCTCATGAACTTTTATCAAAATTTGCTAAAATTCTAATCTTAATCTCCATCAAATAGGATATTTGTTATTTTTGACATTTATAACTGTTAAGGTATTTTTCTGTTATTTCTATAACATAATGTAGCTTGTATGTGTTCCAAGCTAACCTGTATTCTGTGCTGTAACAATATTTTGTTATGGAAATATAGGATTCATCCGCTCACGAGTACACATCAGTGAAAAACATGAATGAACCTAAGCAAGGATTTTGGGGGGAACTGGCTAGGAAAGCTAAAGCGATTATTGACGATGATAATGCTGCTCAACCACATGAAACTCTGGGAAGAACAAAATTTCAGACGTCAGATAAATCAGCAAAGAGTCAGGTAAGAAGTTCTTGAATTAGATAGGTTGCTCCTGTGACCAAATGCAAGAATTACAAGACTTTCTTTCCGGCAATGCCGGGTTGATCCCATATTTTTACAGTTTGTACTTTCTAAAATTTCATGCTCCCAGTACTAGGAAAACTTCATTGTTACTCTAGACTAGATAAAAGGAAGGTTCCCCCACCTATTTCTCTACTATTAATTTATCGAAGGTTCCATTATCACAAGATTTATTAAGCTTTGTTTTCGACCATATAGAGAGAGAAATGTCTGGAGATACTGAACGCAGATTCCATTTCTTCTATCCATGTTCTTTCATTTACAGTACCATAACACATACAATTCTTCGCAAAGCCGTCGAAAGACAGACAGCCCATCTCTACAAAAGGGACTAGATGCTATTGCATCGTCTCTCAATTACATTGGTGGCACAATTGGAAATGCTCTAGAGGTATGTTTCTTTATGATTTCTGTTCTGCAAATAGGGTATATAATTATCATTTGCAATTATTAAATATATTTTTGTTGTGTGGTGGAGATCTTCATACTAGTTGATCATTGTAAATAATGAAGTGTTCAGTGCCTTTCAAATGCAACCAGATAGCCTTCAATTTTTATTTCTGAAAGTAGAGAGTATATTTTTTAATTCGAGCTTTCCAAATCAAATTTTGTCACTCCGTGCCATGATGGAGATCTTTAAGTAGTTGATCATTGTAAATAACGAAGGTTTTAGTGTCTTTGCAACCCAACCTCTCAATACTGTCAACATGAGAAATTTTTATTGATTTGCACCTAATAGCACTATCATTACTTTCTCCTGCTCCATTAACCTACTTGGTGCTGGCAGCACCTCTACATCAACATGACCAGCACCACAAATTACCTTTGGAACGATGAGAAAAGAGTCTGTTGAACTTGAAGGGTCGTGCATATATGACAGGAAATTAACAAGACTATATCCAATCGCTACTTAGCAGTCGAAAAAGCCACCACTCTTGACAATTATTACGTTGATGTCTCTGTCACCTGTCATGGCATGTCTTATAGTTTTTGGTAATAGAAATAATTTCCAATAGAAACCATCAAGGTCTTAAAATTATCATTTACAAGTACGATTGCATCTATCGTTTTATTATACATTTGTGCCAAACATGGCTCAAAAAGAAACCGTCAACATGGTTTCTATAGAAATAATTTCCTATATAAACCATCAGGGTCTTAAAATTATCATTTACAACTTACAAGTACAAATGCATCTATGGTTACATTATACATTTGTGCCAAACATAGCTCAAAGAGAAAAGTCCAATTTAAGTACTCTTCCTGTCCTGTAGGTGCGCAGTTTTTAAGAACTGGAGAGTAAAATGCGAAAAAATTGCATTTGGATTTATTAATATATATCCCTGCACTGCAATTCTAATAGACGCTTACAAGACTTCTATATTGATGCTTCCACTTTATCACATGGATTAGAAGATGGTGAAAATTATATATCATATCAATTGGTAATCCTTTGCCTTTTGAGCTCCATTCTCCAAAAATTAAATTTTTCCCAAATTAATTTTCAACAACACATTCCCCAATAAAATAATTTTGCATGTAAAGTCAAACAATTTTCAACTTTTTAACCACATATTTTCCGGGGAAAAAATCACTATTACAGAATCTATTTTCCCAAAACATGGGGCTCAAACAAAGCCTGAGTTTAGTTCAGAATACAAGCAAACTTTCCTCAATACCTTTACTAAGTCGCCGCACCACCCCTTTGTTGCCCATTTAATGAAATAGATAGCCTTACCTTTCAAACAGTAGGACGTGGAGTTGGTTTTCGGAATTTCAGACCTGTAGGATGGGTGCCTTTTCCCATCCAATAGCCATCTTAAAAGGAAAGTTGTCATAAAATTTCCAACATCTCTTTCCCCCCTTCCCGGCCTATAATATGAAAAGAAGAAGTTAGTAACAAGGCACATGACGTTTTAAATTTTTTTTTTGCCTTTGGGTGCTGGTTTAGGAAATTTCTTCTATTCGTCACTAGATTAGTAAACCTTAGGCCTACTGATTGATGAACTATACATTTTGCAGGAGGGTCTTACAACCGTGGAGAACCGCACTGCCGACATTATTCAAGAGACTCGCAAGATTCAGATAAGGAAAAAGAAAAATACTTCCGTATCACAGAATCAGACTTCTAATATTGATAGTTTACGGAAACAGCCAATGATGCAGACCCTTATGCATACTGATTTGGAAACACAATTGAAGGCATCTCGCGACGTAAGGTGGCAAATGTGTAGCACTGGTGTGAAAGTGACACTGTGCACGTCTAGTTTATCCTTTTGCTTTACTAGTTCACGTTAAGGAAAATTCACTGATAAATTCTGTATGCCATCTCAAGTATGCATTGCATTAAATGTGATAAGGAATGTTCCGTACTAAATCGGTTAATCCAAATATACAAAATCTCTTTTTCATTTATTGGGGTAACCATTCCATTGCGTTGTCATAAACTGGATGCATCCCCTAAAATGCCCGTGGACTTGAAGTTTTCTTGACTGGTTCTTCTGTCTGTTACTGATTTATTTATCATGTATTCTTTTTCTCAATGTTCTATATTTGAAATTATGCAATGGTTGCATGTGCTGTCCTTGTTCTTACTTATCCCGTTGTGATTATAGTTTCTATGGTTGCTTCCACCCGAAATAAAATAACTTTTTCGTGTGTTTTGTGGATGTGGATTTCAAAATGCATTCACTTCTGTTGCTAATATTCATAAATTGGAATAAACTGACATCTGGTGGGAATGGTCCTTTTGTCTGTTGATACTCTTATTGCCATCACGTATTTGTGTGATTACAGTGCTATAAATCTAGTAGAAATATGAACAGATGAATAAATTAATGCTGTTGGTAGGAAGAACGTTGTAGCTGTTAAAAAATATACCTCGTTAAATTTTACCTACATATTTTAATATTTTGTTGTCAGACTTGTGTTATACTATAGTGAAATGCATGATATGCTGTCCATTCTAAATTTCAGGTTGCAATGGCAATGGCTGCCAAAGCAAAGCTTCTTCTGAGAGAGCTGAAGACGGTCAAAGCTGACCTGGCTTTTGCGAAGGAGCGTTGCGCACAGCTAGAAGAAGAAAATAAAGTCCTAAGGGAGAGCCGTGAAAAAGGAGACAACCCAGAAGATGATGATTTGGTAAGTCTCTCTCTCTCTGGACCCTTGTTCTGACATTACTCCTGCCATGCAATAAAAATATAAAAATATAATCCAAATCCCTTGCCCCTCATTATCGCTGTTCTTCTATGTTCCCAGCGCCTAGCCCGTCCTTGCTTTGCTGTCTGTTCTACCGCCAATAATAGCACCAGTCATAACCTCACTACAATCCATCCACCTTTCTTCCCTTTTCCTGCATTTCAAGACCAAATGCATTTGTAAATCTCCATCATTACCCGTACAGTTTCTATTTTAGTTCACTCTTCTCTAGTTCATCCATGTTTCTTATGAGTTTGTTATGCTTCGGTCATTTATGATCTCAACATATATATATATATATATATATACTGAGCAAGTCTTATGTATATAATTAATTATCAGATAAGGCTTCAACTCGAGACTCTTCTGGCTGAGAAAGCTCGACTGGCGCAAGAGAATTCAGTTTATGCACGGGAGAACCGTTTCCTTAGAGAGATTGTTGAGTACCACCAGCTCACCATGCAGGATGTAGTGTATTTGGATGAAGGTAGTGAAGAGGTAACTGAAGTCTACCCGGTTAAGGTTTCTACAGGCGCTAATCAACAGCCCTTTGGCAGCACATTGCCTTCCCCCTCTCCTCCTCCTACTCCTACTGTTCCCAATGGGGCAATTTCTCAAATGACTCCGGATGTCTCTCCTCGTGTTGTGTCATCCCTTGAGCCCAAAGAGGTTCCGGAAAGTATTATCTCACCAAACCCCTATATCCAAATGCCAGCAGAAGATCTGAGAAGACACAGTTGATTTTCCTATGAGTGGCTTTGATTTGGTTTCCATCAAGTAGAGAAAAGGTTTGGAATTTGTATTAGTGTTGCTCTTTGTTATCACCTCTAACTTCGGCGTCATTTTCTCTGAAGCAGCAGAAAGTGTTAACTATATATATATTTTTTTCCCTTTTTTTTGGAAGATGCGGGGACTGGTTCGAGGGGTGAGTTCAACGTGTATTTATTTTGTTCTCCTGCAACAATGTGAAAGGTTGAATAGAAATTGTATCACTGTGTAACAATGATAACTTTTATATCAATCTTTTGTCACTTTGATGCCTGATGGACAGAAATTGTACATCATCAATTGGTATCTTGGTAATATCATTTGTTCACACTGTTGTCAGTATTTGTATATATTAATTAGTATTCAGCCCGTGCATCGGGTGGGATGGACGAGACATGCAAATGATTACTTATTAAATATGAAATTTAAAAAATATGGAAAAAATGTGATAGTAGAAAATGATAATAATTGCGCCAAAAAGACGGCAATTATTTATAATTGTTGTTAAAGGAACTGTATTGAGGCTGAAGAAAATAATTCTTTCAAGGTATAAATCTGTTGCTATTTCAAAAGAAAAGTTCAATTTCAAGATATATAAATGGTATGCGTGTATTAAACATAGAACAGTAAAAAATACATGCCCCAATACAAAGAACATCGAGGATATAAACATGCATTTGTAATTATGTTATATATGCTTTTTAATACTATTTTATTTTACTAACAAATTCTCTAATAATTATGTTATCTTCAAAATACATTTTTTAATATGTTATTGTATAATATTATTTTGATACACATATTTAGTTATATTCTTTTTTAAGTGCATAATTAAATTACGTTCTTTTAAATATTATATTATTATTATTAAGTAAAACAACACACATTTTTAATTGTGTTACTTTTTAATACTATTTTACAAATTTAAGTTTTTAATTATATTCTTTCATAACATAATTAAGTTATGTTCCTTTCAATACTGTTTTAATTATTAGAAATTGCATGTTTTTGTTTTTAAAAAAGTAGTAAAAAAACAGTAATCAATGAATGAGTGTTGAATCGGTGGGCGAATATCATTTTAATATTAAAAAAAAAAATCTCTCCTAATTATATTCCAAAGAATAATAGGGTAAAACAATTTTCGAAATGACCGTTTATATTCTCTAGATAACAACAATTTTGAAATGTATATAGATAATCACATTTTTTTTTTTATCTCTATATATATAAACCATGAATTTCTATTTTAGGCAAGTGTAAAAAAGGAGGGAAACTGTGTGGTGTTATATTTGGTCACTTTATGTTATAGTATATATAAAGATAAAGATTTGTTAAATTTAGATGATGATGTGATAAGTTTCTTGCTCTGATCACGTGAACTGCCATGTGTTCGATGGACAAATCTAAATTTAGATAATGATGTGATAAGTTTCTTCTTTTGATCACTTGAACTGTCATGTGTTCGGTGGACAACATGAGAGTTGCCCACCGTGGACAACAGATCGAATCTGTAATCAAATGCTTTGTTGTACGAGATGGGCAATATTATGTTGCCCACCTCTAAATGAAAATACGTCCGAATAATTTTTAAATGAGACACTTAATACTTTATCATTAGAGGATATTCCCACCTCGGGTAATAGAGCAAATCTGATAAAGAATAATACTTTTTTTGCCCCATGAAAATAGACTTGTTCTATTTTTTATACAGATTAAGAAATTGTATTGAAAAAGTAAATTTTTCTTACACTTTCCAAATACACACTTACATTAATATCAAACGAATGAAAAAGAAAAATAAGTCTTTCTACACATGACGGAGCGGTAAGATAACACAATCCAACAAATAAAAAGGGGCGCGTCTTTTCGTTTAGGTGCACCTTAGGCGGTCAATATAAAGTTAGACAGCCTTTTTCCTCACCTTGCTCCTATGAATGGCCTTTCCTTTGAGCTTCCCTTTTTGTTAAAAATTTAGTATTTAAAAAATATTTTTGGATATTTTCGAAGTAAAATATATTATCAAAAATAGAGAGAAAAATGTGTATGATTAAAAAGTGATTTGAGAAATTATTTTGTTTAAAATTTATTTATAAACATGTTTGTCAACCATTAAATAAACTTTTATAGCTCTAGATTTGTCACCGCCCTTTTTACAATAACTTTAATTCAAAGAATTCTATGGCACAACAATTTTTTTTTTTTTTTTTTTTTGTCCAATCTCATACATCTTCTATATAATATATATAATTCTGAACCATTCTCGAGGAGCTCGAATTGTTCCTTGCCCAGAACATGCCCAAAATTTAAGTACAAAAATTACTTTTCAATTATATATTTAATGTTACTTGTTTATTTTTCAAAACTCATTTTTTCAATCACACGTTCTCCCATAAAATAATTATGAACGTTAATTGAAATTTTTCCTACTTTTAAATCACGTATTCTCTTAAAAATCGCTAAGCCAAGACATTCCTTGTATGTTTGTACGTATATTTATAAGATAAGATATAACCCCCAGTTCACGGAATGGAATCCATAGGCAATGGTATATATATTATTTTCAAAATGGCAGCTTTAAAACAGAGTAATAGACATGTGATTTTTTGGGATTAAAACAGGAATAGTTAATGAGGAAAAATTTGTATGATATTTATGAATTAATTTAAGTGTACAATTGTGGTGACAATTTGATTATGTGAATGTGTTATTGTTGTTGATTAAAAAAATGATATGATATGTGGAAATTGTGGTGACCCTCATTGTGATCTTAATTGTGACTAGTGATGACAATTGTGGTGACCCTCATTGTGATCCTAATTGTGACTACTGATGACAATGGGTCGGGTTTGCCAAACACGTACCTTACCCACTAAATATTTACAACCTCCATACCTTACCCATATACTCATTTAAAAATTGCGGGTCGGGTGCGGGTCGGAGGCGGGTTTGCTTCTATACCCATTTAAAACTCATTACTAATTATTTATTTTTTTATTATTTTTTAGGCTATAAATAGGTTATAGATGCTTCGAATTAACTTGAATCAGTTAAATATTGGGCTTCACTTGAATTTGAGTTGAAAAAGTTTGTTATATGTTGAAATTATACGAGCGAATTTGAACAATTTTTTTAGACGTTAACAAAGTCAATAGATATTTGGGTTCTATTTTTTATTTATTTATTTATTTATTTTAAACAATCACTTTTGTTTTAAATTTTATAATTTTTAAAAGAAATTAATGAGTATGCGGGTCGGGTATGAGTATTGTAGTAAAATTCACACCCGACCCATACCCATGTCGAGTTTTAAAATTTGTCTTCATACCATACCCACGAATCCATTTAGTCTGGTAATCCCCGCCCATTTATGTCGGGTCTTCATCGGGTATCGGGTTCGTGGATATTATTGTCATACCTAATTGTGATTGTAGCAAAGTTGTTTAATTTAATAATAATAATTGGTGAAAGTTGTACTGCGATCCACGTATAGAGTTGTCTTGAGGCCCAACGTGCACTGCCATGTACTTTTCGAGCAGGCAGGCGTCAGGAGTATCCTATGCTGCTGAATTTTCTCTCTTTTATATCTTTTTTTTTTTTTTTTTTTTATCGGAATCTCTCTTTTATATCTGAGACGACGAGAATTGGACTATAATGTGTTTCTACACTTGTCAATTTTCTTTGAGTGATAAATATGGAACAGAATAAAGTTTTTTTACCGACCGAACTTCCGTTTGGTAACACTGTTTGATATATAAATTGGTTTATTTATGATTTTGAGATAAAAAGTAGTGGTTGAAAATTGGAAAGAAAAAAATGTGTAGTTAAAAAGTGATTTGAAAAATTGTGTGGTTTATAAAATGGTTTCTAAACCAAAAATAGTACCGTTACCAAACGGTAGCTATAAAATGAAGTTCTCTCAAAGTTGGGTCACTTTTTTTTTTTTTTTTTTTTTTTACGTGTTATATCCGATACGTTCTTTCATAATCTATCTCAAATCTGAAAAAGAATGAGGGTTTATGTCGATTGTTGATATATATTTGCAGCTGATTTCGGATTTGGTTCTTGTATAAACAATCTTATGCCGTATTTTGAAGTTGGTGATTTTTTTGTACAACACAGTGAAAGTAGATAAAATTGTCGAACTATTTAAAATTTTATGTGTCAAAATGCGTGGCAAATAGGGGGTTTGTAATATATATAATAATTATTGAAAATAAGATTTTTTCTTATATATTTCAAATTATGAAAAATGTCAATTATTAAACTAACACTTAAGCCCCCGTTCCTTAAAGTAATGATTATGATTTTTAAATCAATTTTTAAACTACACAATTCCTCAAATCAATCTCCACCTCTACATATTTTTTCTCTCCAATTTTTAACCATCAATCTACCTAAAAAAACAACAAAAAAATCATTTATTTTTTAAGAATAGTTGCCGAACAGTGGCTAAAAGTAAAAATAAAAAATCAGTTAGTATCATTTTTTTTTTTTGGTCGAAGTTAGTAGTATTTTGACTTATGTTTATGAAGGGTTATGCAAATATTCAAATTAAAAAACTTATTTTATAGCATATTTTCAAGTTTTAATTAAGTAAAATTAAAGTTTTCAACATATTTAGTTGTGACCTAGAATTATAATTATTACGGATCAATGAAAGCATAGGTGGATGTAGGGTATGAGTTAGATTGAAAAATTCGATTTCGTTTCGAATTTTTTCAAAAAAATATGATTCCGTTTGGTCCGAAATTCGAAACTTCTGAATCTGAGTTGTCCGGAAAAATTGAATTGAAATTGGAACGAGTTTCAAAATTTTAAAAATTTCGACCCAAAAATTTTCGAAGTATTTCGAACATATTCCGATTCGAAATTTTTTTGTATTTGCATACAATTAATAATATTAGTATATTATTAACATGTGATTTAATACATAACTGACGGGTAACCCTTTTACTTAGTAAAAAAAAAAGATAGAGAGAATAGCACTTCAATTATAGCATAGGATTTAAATTAGATAAATTGATAGTGAAAAAATATTTTACACATTATGATATCATAAAAAATTTAGATTAAATCAAAAGTTTAAAATATGTTGTCAGTTGTGGTATCATAAAATTTGCTTTACTTAAAATTTTTTTTATATATACGTAAAATTATTATAAATCACGATAAAATACTAAATATTGGAAATTCTCGAATTTTTCTGAAATTTCCTAATTTCGATTTGGAATTAAGTTAGTGCATTTCAAAAATTTTGGAACAGAATTTAGAACAATATTTTGATTTTGAAATTTTTTAGAACGGAAATCGGTGTATCTGTTTCCGATTCGTTCCGTCCGAAAAACACCCCTAGGTGGATGTAAGGATTAAAATAGTAAAATGCTACTTGTACAAGGACAATGGTCAACGAGATGATAAAAAATGACGTGACATTGTTTTGAATGTCAATTTTGAAGATAATATGGTGTTTGAAAAAATTGAATGATGTCAGTGATGCATTGTGTCAACCCGTTGATCACCATGTATGTACGTGTAGCACAACTCATTAAAAATACCCATATGAAACAACATTATGTTATGAATTGCTATGAACATAATATGAATATCAATATTTAATAAAACTATGATTGCCATTATTTGGTAAAAACATAAAGAGTTTTCAACAGTGACTGCTAGGGTATTGTAGGGATGGAAAAATGGCTTGTAAGCTTGAGCCGCTTGAGCTCGACTCGAAAAAAGCTCGGACTTAGCTCGGCTCACGGCTCGAAGTCTCGAGCCAAAGCTCGAGCCGAGCGTTTTTTTTAGGGAGCCAAAAAAAAAAAGCCCGCTCAAAAAGCTCGAGCATTGAAATTCAATCACAAACTCGGCTCGGCTCGTTGTATATACATATTTTCAATAAAAAAACTTATGGATTTAATTATAAAAACAAAATAAAATTTGAAAGCTCGAGACTCGGCTCGAGTCTAAAGCTTGAGTCGAGCCGTATTTTTTAGAACGAGCTTTGACTTGGCTCGGCTCGAGTCAAAAAAAGCTCGACCCCTAAAACCTTGAGCCAAGCTCGAGCCTTGATCTTCGACTCGCGAGCCGGCTCGGCTCAATGACATCCCTTGGGTATTGTATGACTGAAAATGAGATTAAAAATTTTGAATTTATGTTTAAAATATTTTATTATTAAATTGTATTGTTAAAATTGAGTATTGTAAAAAATAAGTTAAAAATAATGAGAGTCAAGAAGTTATATATTCTCTTTGGCGTCCATTAAAATTTAGATTTAAATATCAGTCAGGATCAACAATTAATCTTAACCACAAATTTTATGAAATTCATAACTTTTTAACAATGCATCTCATCAACTTGATAAAAATTTATTAAAAATATGATTTTAATCATGGGCTAAATATGAGTCTAGTTACATTTAAAACCTGTCATTCTTCCATTATAAACAAGGAGATGGACCCCTTTTACTGAAGAATATTTTTGCTATTTTTGTCTAAACATGTAAAAAGTCTCAAACATCAATTGAAAGAACCAAGGGCTTTATAATAAATAGGGTTAGATATTTGTTGGTGTAGGCCTGATTGACTGACTTTGAATTAAAAGATTATTATAAAAATAAATTGATGTGAATAATGTCGCGTCTCTATTTTAAAGATGATTTATTACGAGTAATAAGCACAAATGATCTCCAACTTTTAAATTTTTTGCGAAAATAATCTCAAACATTTAGATTTTTGCATTTATACTCTCAAAATTATCAAACGTTGCGAAAATGGACCCTACCGTTAGATTCCGTTAATTTTTTCTGTTAAAAACGTGTAAATAGCACAAATGGTCCATAACATTTGAATTTTTTACGATAATAGTCTCTATGTCTCTAACATATTAAGGTCACTTTTGACATTTTTAGTTTGTAATTTCCAAACGTTTTGCGTATTTAGTTCCTAACATATTAAGCTCCTATACTGTAGCGCCCCGAGTTCCGTATACCCGATTCACTACGTCATTTTCTGTCTAAATTTTTCGAATAATATTTTTTTGCGGAAGAAATAATTGAAATTCATTTTTTGGCAACATTAAATAAACTGTAATGGCCGATAAAATTGAAAACATTTATGAAACCATTTGAAATAGTAAATCGAACCATTAATATTGTAAAGAAATTGCCAATGTCATAATTTCTCAATAAATGAACTTCTCTAAATTATTCGATTGTTTGGAAAATACGGAAACCATTAACGTCAAACTTTCTACCGTTTAACGATTATTGCCACCATCATTCATCGCTCGCCACCGTCTCCGAAATCTGCAAAACTGTTAAAAAGTAGGGTGAGTATTTCATGGGGGAAATACTCAGTAGACTCATCGCAAATTAATTTAATTTATAAGATGATTAAACACATAAATCCCGGCTCTTTATAAAACGGGCATTGATAGAGCTTCTTTATAAAACGGCTCTTGATAAAACTCATATTGTGCATTACAGCACGAGACATATTGTGAAAATAATAGGCTCTTTGAAAACATCTCTTTGAAAATAGTTCTTTGAAAACAGCTCTTTGAAAACAGCTCTTTGAAAATAGCTTTTTGAAAACAGCTCTTTGAAAACATCTCTTTGAAAACATCTCTTTGAAAACCATATACTTATAAAAACATTTTAATTATGCCAAGCATAATTTCTTTTGAAAGCATAACATAAGATAGGATTTAAATCCTCATAAACATACAAGAACTTTACCGAACTTAGGTGGCAAGAATTCTTATGCAGTAAAATCATAATAACAGTAAAATCACAGTAAGTATACCAAGCATAATTTTTGAAATTCATAGGGATCAATTGCATCATAACATAAGATAGGATCGAAATCCTCATAAACATATGCGACAGGAATTTTACCGAACTTAGGTGGTAAATCCTCATAAACATATGGAAACACAGGAATTTTACCGAACTTCGTGGCAAATCCTCATAAACATAGGAGACACAAGAATGTTACCGAACTTCGTGGCAAGAATTCTTATGTGTAGCGCTACTAAAACTCCGGTCCCCTTAACATATCATAACTTATCATATGGGACCCAAAACAATCTTGGTAGATTGATTTCATAGCAATGATCCAAAAAAACATTTTCGTGAAGCATAGGGTATACTTACTTTTCGTAAAAACATAAAGTATATTTTCTTTTCATAAAAACATACTTACTTTTCATAACAACATAAGGTATATTTACCTTTCATAAAAACATACTTGCTTTTCTTAAAAATTGACTTTCACAAGTCACATGACATTCATATGAAATCATAATTTAAATCAATTAATAAGTGCGAGTCTACGCATTGTTCTTTCCATGAAAATACATTTTCATTTCCTTTCATAAAAATAACTCTTCACAAGTCACATGACATTTATATGAAATCATAATTTAAATCAATTAATAAGTGAGAGTCTACCTCAAATCCGACGAGTGCAAAGTTGAGCGGGAATGACTTCAATTTCTTTAAATTCTCCGTACGCTTCGTCTTAGCCAATAAGTCACTTTAGTCTATCGAATATATAGTTCAAAATGATAAATTATAATTTGAGGACTAAAATTGATGTTTTGAAAGTTGAGGGACTAAAATGAATATTTTCAAAGTTCAGGGACTAAAATGAATATTTTGAAAGTTAAGGGACTAAAATGAATACTTTTAAAACTTGGGCTTAAAAGTAAATCAACAGTGACTGAAATAATAGATTTTGAAAATGAAAGGGCTGATTAAAACTCATTTAAAACTTTGGGGCTGAAATGGATAACTTTAAAAAGAATTGAAAGGGCTGAATTAAGACATTTTAAAACATAGGGACTGAATTGAAAGGCTTTAAAACTTCAGGGACTAAACTGCAGATTCTGAAATTAAATAAATAAATCAGCTCCTCATTTCTCTCTCTCACTATACTGTCTCTCGACCTTACTCTCTCTTCACTCAATCTCTCTCAAAACGCGATCGAAGAAGACGAAGGGCTGCGACGGCGAAAACACCGGCGAAAGGCAGGCGTAGGTTACGGTGAGTGACGGCAAGGATGGGGGTTCCAATTTTTGAGAGGTTTGGTACGAGTTTAGGTGCGAAAACCGTGTGAAACCGAAGCTAGGGTTCGCGGTTTAGGTCGTGATTTTCCGGCGAAGAGGTGGTCTGAGGTGAGGTAAGTAACTGGGCTTCATCTATTTCTTGGTTTGGGTTTTTATTTTTGGATGATTGATTTGGGACTAGGTTTGGGATTCGGTTGGGTGTCCAACTGAAGGGCAGTGTGCGATCGGTGGTTTGCAGTGGATGTATTCCGGTGATGGATATAGAGTAGTGTTGGATGGTTGATGATGGGGATTGATTAACGGAGGTGGTGGCTGGTTGAGGTTATATTGATTTTTGATTTGTAATGTTCTATTGATGACAGTGGACAGGGGAAATTGGAGATGGCAGCAAATTTGTGATTGAAACAGATTGTGAAACTTGTTGTTGAATTGGCCATGAGTTGGTTTTGGAGTTCAACAAGGGCAGGGTGATGGCTGGTGGTTGGACTGATGATGATGATCGATAATGGGTTGGTGGTGATGGAAGGCAGACGGTGGTGGTGCAAATGAGGACTGCAGTGGCAGTGTTTCAGGTGATGATGATGTTGCAGTGTAGATGGTGGCTGGTGATGTTGATTTTGCAGTGATGATCGATTGCAGTGGAGTTTGGATTGTTTGCAGGTTGGTCATGGTGATATAATGATAAAGAGAAAAGGCATCTTTCTTGCTGGAAAGAGGGATTGAAATTGAATTGATAATTGAAGGCAAGCTCCTCAAATTGTGGCTGCAAATGGTGAGTGTTGTGTGAATCATAATCATTATGTCTTTGAGACATAATGATGGTGAATGGGTGGATAAGAGGAGAATATCGTGTGGGAAATTTTTTTTAGTTTAGTTAGATAGGATCAATTTGGATAATTAATTAAAAATTTGACTAACTACGATCAAGAAACGTATTTAAAACATATATATTTTTGACTGAAAATACATTTGAGAAGTGAGTAAATTTTGAGATAAAATTGGATTTCGTATTTGGACTTGAAATAATTTGATAAGGATCATTGAGATATTTTAATAAATTTGGAATTCAAAATGATTTTGAAAATAATACTTTGAATAAATAATTAAATAACATAATTTTAGAAATTTGGATTTTAATTTAAAATCGAACAAATTCGATATTTCTTGACTTGGCTAGACGAATCCGTCGCGGCGTTAACTTCAAAATAATAGGTGAAATAGTAGCGACACAATTTTCTAAATAATAAAATAATTATTAATTTCGTAAAAATTCTGGATCGCTACATATACGTTTGACATATTTAGTCCCTAACATATTAAGCCCCTATTTGAAACCAATTATTTCAAATAATATGATTTGTAATTGTAATTTTTTGAAGAATTTGTTGTTCAAAAAATTGAATTTATTTGTAAATTATTTTATTGATAGAATGTGTGGTTAAAAACTAGTTTTAAAAAATAAAATTTATTCTGAATTTCTAAAATGTACAATAAAATATTTAACAAAAATTCACTGCGTACCGCGTCAACTTATTGGAAAAAAAATAATGAATTCATGGAACATAAACAAACAAATACATTGGACATTATTTTAGAAATTGAATAAAAAATATGTTTTTATCAATTCTATTTTCGATTTTGAGAACCGATCAATATCGATTTTCGAAATTTCATTTTTTTTAAACTCATTTTCTTCCACACGTACTATTAATTTATTTTTGTAATTTATAATTAAATTAAAAAAATTACGTTTTAACCAAAATTTTCCAAACTTATTTTCAAATCGATCGATTCTCAAAATTGAAAATCAAAATCGAAAGTAGAATTGATAAAAATATATTTTTTATTCAATTTCTAAAATAATGTCCAATGTATTTGTTTGTTTATATTCCATAAATTTATATTTTTTTTATCAATAAGTTGAAATGTTAATGCGGTGAATTTTTGTTAAATATTTTACTGTGCACTTTAAAAATCTAGAATATACTTTATTTTTAAAATTCGTTTTCAACACGCATTCTATCAATAAAATAATCTATAAATAAATTCAATTTGTTTTCTTTTACTTTTTAACCACAAATTCTTTAAAATTACAATTACAAACCACATTATTTAATACGTAATTTTTTTTTTAATTTATGCATAAATTAAAAAAATATTAATAGAACGTGTGGAAGAAAATAAGTTTTCAAAAGAAAAAAAAATTTGAAAATCGATATTGATCAGTTCTCAAAATCGAAAATAAAATTGATAAAAACATATTTTTTATTCAATTTCTAAAATAATGTCCAATGTATTTGTTTGTTTATGTTCCATGGATTCATTATTTTTTTTCAATATGTTGAAGCGGTGAATTTTTGTTAAATATTTTATTGTGCATTTTAGAAATTCAGAATAAATTTTATTTTTTAAAACTCGTTTTTAACCACACATTCTATCAATAAAATAATTTACAAATAAATTCAAATTTTTTTAACAACAAATTCTTCAAAAAATTACAATTACAAATCATATTATTTGAAATAATTGGTTTTAAATAAGGGCTTAATATGTTAGAGACTGAATATGCCGAACGTATAGGACTTAATATATTAGGCACTAAATACGCCAAACGTTCGGAGGTTACAAACTAAAAATGTCAAACGTGACCTTAATATGTTAGGGACTATTATCGTAAAAAATTCAAAGGTTAGGGATCATTTGTGCTATTTACACGTTTTTAACGGAAAAAATTAACGGAATCTAATGGTATGGATCATTTTCGCAACGTTTGGTGATTCTGAGGATATAAATGCAAAAATCTAAACGTTTGGGACCATTTTCGTAAGAAACTTAAAGGTTGTGGACCATTTGTACTTATTACCCATTTATCAATTATTGACATCTGTATGTCTTTATTTGTATTTGTGCTTAACATCCTTAGCATTACGTAGTACAACTTTAAAATTAAAATTATAAACAAAACAAGAGTTTTCAGCTCTTAATTAATAATAATAATAATAATAATAATAATAATAAACAGATAAATGAAGAGCATGAAAAAACTTTAAAAAGAATTACAGGCATTAAAAAAAAAAAATCGAAATTTATTGAAATAATAATAAACAGAGAAATGAAGAGCATGAAAAAACTTTAAAAAGAATTACAGGCATTAAAAAAAATAATCGAAATTTATTGATTGGTTTATAGGCGTCATAGTTGGTGTGCAAGTTGTCAAGTTTGGTACGATTTTTGTCTTTTTATAAACAACGATCGAGGTATATGTGTATTGAGTGTATATTGTGTGCCAACTGGGATGAGCTTGTTTTGTCAAGCGGAAAAATTCACTTAATAAGTAAAATTAAAAAAAAATACTAAAATCAGGAAATAATTTACTTATTTAGCCTCCGTTTGGTAACTAATTTTTTTTTATTTATTTATAAACATGTTTATAAACAACACTAATTTTCAAATCATTTTTTAACCACACATTTTCTTTCTCCAATTTTCAACCATTACTTTTTACCTCAAAATTATAAATAAACAAATTTATAAATTAAACAGTGTTACCAAACGGAGTCAATAATAGCTAAGAGAGGTATATGTGCATTGAGTGTATATTGTGTGCCAACTGGGATGAGCTTGTTTTGTCAAGCGGAAAAGTTCCCCTGTTTGGGAGGGATTTTTTCACCAATTTTATCAGATTTTGATAAAATCAGCATGATATAATTGACTTTTCTTATCCTGAACTGTGGGCCCAATGTTGTACATTACAATTTTGCCCTGCACTTATAAGTCCTCAAGCAAATATAAGTGGGTAAAAAAGACAATTTGAATTTATCAAAATCTGATAAAATTGTGAAAAATCTCTCCCAAATAGGGGCTAAAATAAGTAAAATTAAAAAAAAAATACTAAAATTAGGAAATAATTTACTTATTTAATAGTAGCTAAGCCTAAGAGTTCCTTTAGAAGAACAAGTTATTAAACATATTTGAAGAAAAAAGTTATTTACCTTAGTCAAACGACTCAAACCTGTTCCAACCTTAAAAATAAAGTACGTTTCCGAAAACTAAAAATTGAAGAAAATAATTTGTATAAAAGTTCAAAATGCTTGATAAGCAAAAAATTATATAAATTGCACGTCAGTTTGATTTTGATTTTTCCCGAACTCACTTTTCCTTGTACTCATTTATAACTACGCATTCCTCCGTAAATATTTTTTCACACTTTCCCCATTCTTTTGACCATAAATTCCCTTAAAAAACAACTTTTCACAAAATCAGTCCTAAAAATGGTTGGGTTGGGGGTAGGTTAATGAACTTTAGTTTATTACAAACTAGTAATTAAGGTTTTTTTTGTTATAATTGAGTCACAACACTTAAATAAACTTTAATAGAGGGATCAAATTGTAATAAATCTTTAAGTTTGGTAATAAATTGGAACATAATAAAGTTTAACCTTTAATTAAATAAAAATTCAGCAAAAAGTTTAAACTTTTAGGACCACTCACAGAGATGGCGCGTAGTCCACAAATTTTACCACTAAAAATACACTGATACTGTTCTGATGAATGCATTGAAGTTTTTAACCAACACAATCTACATAAGAGGCCAACGCCTCCTCTGTCTCCCTCACCCCACCCCCCCGGCCCACCCCGCCTCTCAAACCTGTGCATATATATATATATATATGGGTATCTACTACACCCATTTACGCCTCCAATTTCACATTTTTACCTCATTCTTTCTCCAATTTTTTTCAGGGATTTTTAGTAGAAGTTAGGTAGTGTTTTTCTGTATCGCTCTTCCCCCTATTTATTGATCTTCTTCTCTATAAAAAATTCTCAGACCCTCCTTGATTTTTACATATATTAGTCATGTCTAATTTGTATCCCCAAAATTTGAATTTTTCTCCTGCAAGAAGTGTTCCTTCTCCACATATAAGGAGCAATAAAGATGTTGAAAGGTACTGCCCATTTGCCTTGAGTTGAGATTCTTGAATTTTGATTTCTTCTAATGTTAAAAAATCTGAAAATCCTGTTCTGTTGTTTAATTTTGATTCTTTAATGGTGTTTTCAATTTCTTCAGTCAGCACTTGACAGAGCTGCTAGCAGAGAGGCAGAAGCTACAGCCTTTCATGCAAGTACTTCCTATATGCAGCAGGCTCTTGGATCAAGGTTTCCCCTTTGATCAATTTTTGGATCTGGTTTCAGTGTTTTAGGCATTTCAATTTTGCTTTTTGTTATGATTTTCTTCTAGTTTTTGTGTTTAAATGGTTATTAAGCATATTATAAGTTGAATGACATGAATTTACATAGAACAGAAAATTAACTTATAAGTGACCTTATTTTGTATTTTTTTTTTTTTTTTGAATTAGATTGGGATCATTGAATTTGATTATTATGATTTATGACTGAATCTGCATTTCTAAGATTACAGGATGAATTCTTTTTAAAACTATTGCATTGTTCTTCTGTGATGAATTTCAAGATACATTTAGCAACTATAACTAGCTAAGGAAGTTTTAGTGATTTGATTAGAAACAATGGAATTATGTTACTTGCTTTCAATGGAATGGAACACACAGTTGATATTTTCTAAGCGTACTTGTTACATTTCGTGTCTAAACACGAAGTTCCCATTTTCAAGACTATTCTTTTGTTATGCATTAAGAATATGACAAAAATATGTCGGTCAAAAGAGTTTATTATGTGCGTCACGAGAGTTGCATTTTGCGATAAAGATTCTTCACGAGATACAGCGCAATCCATAAGCTATTTTGTCTTAATTGACAGCTAGATGTTACGTCAAAAGGTTTTAATGATATATACTAATAATAGAGTAATTTTATTTTAATGGCAACGAACGTAACGTTGAAAGTTAGCAAGTTAGCGGGAATTTTTCCTCGTACATTACATGTCTAAAGCAAGAGAGTGATTTTTTCAAGTCGATTCTTTTCGTTAAGAGGACAGCATATATGTGGTCATGAGAATTGTATTATGTTCATCATTAAAATATTTTACGAAATAAGTGCCATGGAAAGTTGTTTTTAGCATATAAACACACTGTTGAAAGTTGGTGATAATTTTTGTAATCATTTATTACATGTTTTAAGCACAAGAGTACCTTTTTTGATATGATTCTTTTGTTATGCGTTAAGATGACGACAAAATATGTTGGTCACGAGAACTATATTATGTTCGTCCATAAAATTCCAGTATAAAGTGTCCTGAAGAGATTCTTCGCATGAAAGACCAATTACAATAGTTAACAGTTAAATTCTAAAGATTCGTCTAATTCAACATTCCTTCTCATTTTTAAAGATAAATGAATAAGCTGCTTGTGGATGATTCTATTTTTAATCTGCAAAACTTTATTTAATTTGAAGACTGACAGTGAATATGGAAGAACTAAGAAGCCCCTAGCAAATTCTTCAATCTAGTCTCATATGTTCACTAACTTTTTTTTTTTTTACTATGATGACAGAAATATTGCGTCTTTCTGAAAAAATCTCTGGCCAAGGTTTTAGTGACTACGATAGACTACAGCGTGGTAGTCCTAGTCCTGTGGCTTCTTTGAACATGATGCCGGATGTTGGAGTAGGTTTAGGTAGCTGGAATGGAAATGGTTGGAGCGGCATTCAGCCTGAGGTAATGTATTGTTGTTTTCTATCATCTTTGGGCAATATTGCATTTTTCTGACCGATAATTTTATGTTTGATAAAACTGATTTTCTTTTTAGTTGTTTGTCGTATCTGATTTGATGCGTAAGAGCCAAGTTTATCCATGTTGAACCTTGAACTTGAGATAGACGAGGCAGAAAAAATGATGTATGGGAAGGTTTGAACTTGCATAACCATGTTTGGCTAAGCTTAAAACTCGGTTGTCAAAGTTTGAAATAAGTGTACTTATTTTGAGATTAAGGTAAGAGTTACCTTTAATTAAGTACCCTTTTTTTTAACTTAAATATAAGTAAAAGTAACATATCCAAACATACTTGGAAGATATGAAGGAATGAGTTATTAATAAAAATATCATTAGACATGTTGCCTAACATCAGCTGGAGAATTTTCTTTGCATATATTTAAGTTTGAATGAAGCTGCAGTATGAAGACTTAAAACTTAATGTATTTTCTAATGGAGTTCTGTTGCATGACAATAATGCCTGGAATTTGAGTCCTCTCGGCTCGAGAACACTGCAAGACCATTTAGAAAAGCATTGCTTTCTTCTATCAAATATGCACCATATCCATTAATCACAGAATGATTCTAAAGTTTATTCAGTTCATATGCCCTTCTTGGTCACAATTTCAAGGTTATGATGCATCTTTATGCCAACCTATAATAAAATATTTTTTTGCTACAGAAATTGGGTAGACCCCAGGGTATGAACATAGACTGGCAATCGGCACGAGGAAGTCCCAGTTCATTCATAGTAAAGCGAGTAATGCGCTTGGATATACCTGTTGATAGATATCCAAATGTAAGCCATTGGAAGTCTCTAAAATTTAATTTAAGTACACAAAAGCGCAATCGTTGAATTTGAATCACTACACATTTTTATAAAATAGTTATTAAAATCAAGACCTATTACATTCTCTTTGGACAACAGTTCAATTTCGTGGGGAGACTTTTGGGTCCTCGAGGCAATTCCCTTAAGCGTGTCGAAGCTTCTACGGGCTGTCGCGTGTTTATCAGAGGAAAGGGTTCCGTAAAAGATTCTGGCAGGGTAAAGTAAATTTCCTTTGTTAAAATTGGTTTGTGATTTCTAATCAAATTATTTTCGTAAATGATGTTTGACCCTTTGTTATAGGAAAGTGAATGCCATTGTTAATATCATTATTTATGGTTTTGATTTAAGGAGGAAAGCCTTAGGGGAAGACCAGGCTATGAGCACTTAGATGAGCAATTGCACATATTGGTAGAGGCGGAATTACCTCCAAATGTTGTGGATCTAAGGCTAAAACAAGCGAAAGAGATAATCGAAGAGCTGCTCAAACCCGTGGTATTTATTTAATACTCATTCTTCACGTTATTTAATTGTAGAGATTTAGAAATAAGAAAAATGAATTTTGGACAGATGGAATCAAGTGCATAATGAAAAAACTATATGAGAGTTATAAGTCACAGGGAATGCTATAAAAGTGTGAAATTATTTCTTCATTTACAGCATGTTTAGTAGGGAGTATTGTATTACACCTATGTTGCTTTGACTCAGGTACGGGTACGTACCTAAGTGTCGGACCCCTTTTTTTAAAAAAACCTGGGATATGGGAATATTGCCAAAAGTGAAGAGTCCGAGCAACACAGTATAACATTGACAATATTACACTCAAGTCACTTTTTATCCACACATTTCAAGGGCTCCACAAGTCACTCATTTTTATTTATTATTAATTTAAACTGCTTACAAACACTTCCCAAACATGCATAAGAAAAAAAGCTCAAATCTTGTTCACTACTAGCCATAACAAGAATTCATTATCCTACTTTTGTGCCTTCATAATACCATATCATCTCTTTCACAAGTTGCAAATATAGTCAATTCGAGGTTCTGTCGTGATCATAAAATGTCATCAACTCAATCGTAAGTCAGACGGTAGAGGATAGCATAGGTTGAGCAGGAATTAAGTAAAAACATGTTTCAAATCGAAGCAATGTCAAAATAATGGCTAGAAAGAATCATCAATATTAACGTAAAGGAACCTTCTATTTTCTACCTATGTAACTTTCTTCTTTGGCTTTAATTACAATTTACAGGATGATGCTGAAGACATGTACAAGAGACAACAACTTAGAGAGCTAGCCATGCTGAATAATTTCAGAGAAGAAAGCCCACAACCAAGGGGTAGTGTATCTCCCTTCACATCCAGTGGCATAAAACGTCCCAAAACTGGTTTGTAATTACTATATCATAATCGGTAGTCTCTTTAGAGGCTTCTCGGGAGCTTCTGTGGTGCTTTAGTACCGTATGGTCGCCTAAGGTTAATATCAAACTCTAGCAGAATCTTACTCTATGGTTAGTTACCTGGGCTTTGAAACTATGAGCAAACGGTTAAGAGACAGAAATTTTCTGCTTGTTTATGTTTTTTTTAGTTGGTTAGAGTAGGGGGCGATTGGATTTATTATTTTATTTAATGGAAACAAATGTAGAATTTGTTTGCTTTTGAGTCCTTTGATTAGTTAGTGTTGGATTGATCATTGAACCGTGTGGTTATTGTGTAATTATAATTATTAACAAATGAAAAATAAAAGAAAAGTAAATGACTTATTTGAATTTGGAAAAACAAAACATGCAAAGATAGATTGAGGAGAGAGTTTAACACTCTTTCCTTAAGATGTAATTGCACGTTCAAGTGCTAACGGTGTTATGACAAAAGTTCTCAATATACAATGATCAACTTTCTTCGGTAGTAGCACGAAATAATAACGAACTTGAAGTATTTTTGTACTCTGTTCAAATGAATGAATTTTTTTTTTTTTATAGAGTGTGAGGATTTCTTTCAAAGTATTTATGCAATGTACAATAAAAAGTGAATGAAAAAATTAAAGTCAGTCCGAACTTCTCTCTCTCCTATAAAAGTAATTAAAACTATTATAGCGCCAAATATGGACATATCATGAGAGAGAGAGTACTCGCTCCAGCAGTCTAGGGGTCCAATTTATAAATGTTGAAATGTTGTGATAAAAAAAATAGGCCTTCATGAATTGACATGACTGTTCAAAGTCAAATGCTACTTAAATTTTCATCAATGAGTGCTTGAGCGGTTTTTATGCATAGTTCGAGTTTCGTTTGAGCGGATTTTTCAATACTGATAGCTCTAGTTACGCTCAACTACCGTGAGCAGTCAACTTACACTTAGAATTTCCAAATTAAAATAAATAAATGATTATTTATTTAATTTCTCCAAATAAGAATATACACAAACTAGTCCCACGACTTGTGCCTAATCAAACAAGACGATGGTGGCGACCCGCACATGTAGAGGTGTAAACAGATCGGATGTGGTTGGATATGCCTTTATCCGGTCCAATAATTCGACGGATTTTTGATAGTTAAATCTATATCCAATTTGCTACCTTATCATATATTCGATCCGAAATTATTTTTAGCATAACTTTTTAAAATATTTACATATTAATGAGTAAAAATTTACTCATATAATTAATTATAATTTCATATCATTCATAAAAATAAAACCATAATATCTAAAAAAATTATGACAATATTAATATATTACAAGTTTTAAAATGAACGTTTTAAGATATATAATAATATTATATTATAATTAAACTTTACAACATATATTATAATATATAATAATATTATATTATATTATAATTTTACTTTATAAAATACATTCCAAGTTTTAAAATGGAAAAAAATTATATGGAATAAAATTATATAATAATATATAAATATATTATATTATTATAAAAAAATCGGGTTGGATTGTTATCGAATCGGATTGACTTATATCCATATTTACTTTATTTAATTAACGGGTTATTGGATTTGATCTTTATCGGATTATCTGATTGAGACCTTAAATCTATCTCTCGTTAATTTTATCAGATTCCGATCGGGTTCAGATTAAAATTCGATCCATTAACAGCCCTATGCACATTTGGGTTGTAGACTTAAACTCAATGGGAGTCATCCCCTTCAAAGACTTTTGTTATCCCTTGGGCCAACTCAAGTCTTCAAGTTGAAGGTTATAATCCGTGGAATTTAGCTCTACACCTACCTTATTAACATCATTTTTGAAATTTGACTCTCCTAGTATTATTATTTGATTATTGCCATATTTAAGTAAATAATTTAGTTAAATATCGCCTAATTAAAAAAATGATAATAAACTTCCAGATATTCTGCCTGATTTCCTCGCAATTTGTTAACGATGAAAATTTCAAAATTAAATCCACTCTTAAACCTTTCCCAATCTTCACCAATGGCGATTTAGAGAACCCAGTCCCAGCAATCCCCTTCTTCATACCTCAATCGCAATGTCCACATCTCATTCACCATTGTCAGACCACTTCTCATATATACACACTAACCTGACCAATCTTCCTCTACCTCCATCTTCTCCAAAATCCCTAACCTGCAACGCGCAGGACTATCAAGTAATCGATCTATATCAACATCGATTGCGCCATCTCCACCACCCACCACATCGACCAATCACAAGAATACCAATTTAAGAAGCTCCAAATCGCAGCTACTAGTTATCTCTGATTGACAGCAACCAACCAGTCTATCGCCCATACGCTATCGCAAGAAGCGAGAAATTGATTTGGCTGAGATCTCTGTGTCAGCATCCGTGTACTATTTATGTCTCAATTTTTCATTACCACTACTTGCACTGAATTCCATCTGACCGGCCGCTACCTTGGCATTAAAATGGCTCTACCTTTTGTTGTTATATTTGCACTAAAAGTGGGGGATTTCGGTGAATTCATGTGTGTTATTAAGCTGTTAGTAAATCCGGTTAGTACAAGTAGCAAAATTCACATATTTTTATTTTGGGGTTTGATTTACGGTGTATACATTCTGATAGGGCTTTCTCTGTTTGTAATTGCTTCACTTACATGTTGATTTGGTCTTTCTTTTGTGTTTTAAAATGGTGGATAAAATTTCTCATATGGGGTTTTTCATGGATTCTTGTTAAACTAACCAGCATATTTTCAAATAAAGATTGAAATTTTTAGTTCCTATTTGGGGATTCTTCCAATGTGGGAGACGGTGGATTTCAATTCTTTATATAGTAGAATTACTTAGTTAGTTATGTCATTGTTTACATTTATTCGTGATAAACCTATCTCCAAGTGCAGAAAGTATTTCTCCAATCCTAAGAAACCTAAAAACTGATTTCATCATTACATGGTTGAAAGTTCTAGAGTAAATGTTGTGTAATTAACTCGGTAAAATGCTATTGTTTAGATATTGATTCTTTCTTGCAGGGGTGATGTAGTTCAGGTTGATACTTGGGTAGCTGCAACTGGGAAGAGTGGGATGCACCGTGACTAGCTTGTACGTGATAGCAATATTGGTGATATATTAACTAGAGCTTCGAGGTTGGACAATGTTCAATTTAGTTCCCTAACTATTTTGTTGAAGATGATTAATTGTCCTTTTAATGTATAGACCTCAGTGGTCTGCATTTTTTCCCATGTTCCCTAGAACAGTCATTGAGTACATGTTTGTTGATACTAGATTAATATACTTGCAAAGTCCTTATATGGGTATTAGAGCTAATGTCCTAAGATTTGTGGATCTAGTTTAACTGAACTATCTGCTATCTTTTTGTTGTTTTTTTAAATTAACTGCAGTTTAGGGGTGATTATGAATAAAGAGACGAGGAAGTTTGCGAAAATTCCAGATGAGGTCCGAGAAGAAATAGGAGGCTATTTTGTGGATTCGCTTCCTGTTGTAATTGAGGACAATAGAAAACTATCAAATCTAAAGGATGACAATGCAAACTACATCTGTATTGGTTTAACTGTAAGTAACACTCCCTTTTTCAATGGAGAACATTACTTTGTTTATATGGCAATTATCATTGCAAACCCCTTCACCGTCTTACTCTTTTGAAATTGATATATGAATTCAGCCAAGGTGGAGCTTTGGATGTAAAACCAATTTTTAGTGGAATTTAACCCTGGACCCACCTTACTAACATCATTTTTGAGATTTGATACAAAGCTAGATACCAAATATTTTGAGGAAGGCACTAGTGTATCAGCTTTTCCTCCTTTGTCTATGATGTTTTTGAATTTAGGATTGGCATGTCAGTTTCATGGAAGGGAGATGAAGTGCAATTGTTGCATTGAGTTTAAAGGCAAAGCCAGGCTCATTATGGCCTCTAATAAGGATGCTGAGACAAATGGTTTTATTGAAGGGCGTTATTGACTACATCCTTTCTGAGCTCAGTGCAGCAACTTGGAATAGGAGCTAGGGGTGGACGTTTGTCGGTTTGGTTCGGTTATTGAAGGAACCAAAACGAAACCAAAACTCTCGGTTCGGTTCCTTTAATAACAAGAACCAAACAATTTCGGCTTCGGTTCAGTTATCGATTATTTTTCGATTCTTAATCGATTCCTATTAAAAAAATTAAAATTGATGCAAACACAAAAATTATCTAATTATTTGTAAAAACTAAAGCTAAATAGAGCCAAATAAAGCATCTAAAACATATCAATAAGACTTATTAAACTTAAGCTCCAAATTGAAGGAAAAGAAATAATCAAATAATCACGGAACAAAATTTAAATTGAAATAATTTCAAAATACATCAATATTGTTTTTTAAACATCAAATTTCACGAGTTCTTTACGTTATCAACTCCTTTTATAAGAAAAAAAATTATGTGTGAATGGTAGTAAACGTTGTCTAAACTATTAGTGAAATGAAATGTTAAGATACATATCATTCGATCGTGCTCAGTTATTTTTATGTTTTTTGTTCTGTTTTTTTGTTAAAAAAATCAACAATTATCATGTAAAGTAATACAGAAAGTGTTATGTGGGCTTAATTTAAATTAAGACTGTTTGGTTCTCGGTTCGGCTTTCGATTTTCAAATAGGAACCGATTTTTTCGATTTCGGTTCTCATTTTTTCCTAAAGAACCGATCGATTTCGATTTTTTCGGTTCAGTTTCGGTTTTTTTATACACCCCTAATAGGAGCTTTGAGATCCCCACTCACAAAATCGAGACATGAAGATAAAGTAATTTGTTTTGGCACTATATTTTCTTGGGCAACATCTGAGCTTACACACACAACCATCATCATAATTACAAAGCACAACACTAGGACACTTTTCTTGGCCATACCTACTGGGACTAGGAGTTGAATATGTATTCTATCTCGGGTTTGCTTTTTTATATGTATAAATACAATTTCATTTAAACTTGTAGATAGTTCAGGAGTTGAAATTTTCGAAGGGCATGCTATATGAGTTATGAGTTGATTGGTTGTGATACAAGTTTTGTGATCAATACATGAAGTTGAGACATCGATTTGCTTTATTGTGCTATTTGAGCTATCTGAAATTGAAATTGAAATTGAAACTTAAACTTTGTTTACTGTAATCAGTATTTTGTTGTAAGTAGCTTGTTTTGAACTAAATAAAATGTTTTTTTTTTCGAGTTTTTCTCATTTTTAGTTGATTGTTCGGTATTCACTCTCAAATCAACAAACTTTTGATTACTAAATTCCTGATATTTGAAGGTGTTTGTTTTGTACACACCCAGATGCTCTAGTGGACACTAATAGAAATTCATTAGGCTCTACTAGAATACGAAGCATGTTCCTAGTATCAAACAAGACCTCTAAAAGAGGCAAGAAACCTACAATAGCGTATAAAGATGTTCGACCAATTTGAAGTGAGCTTGATCGGTGTTCTCAAAATTAAGTTAATTATCATCAAAAATAGAATATCATTAATTTGTCAAGCTGGGTGTTACATAGCCAACTGAACTGTTGATTTAAGAATCATAGTTTCCATGGTAGTTCAAAATCAAAATAAATTGTAACTTTATTCATCATTCATAGTCTATTCAACAAGGAACTAACTAAATATTGCAACTATCATATTATGATACTTCAATTTTTTATTTTATTTTTAACTGAAAAATAAGTACTTCATCACAAATATCATATTATGATACTTCTAAAATATTTTATGACACTTTTATTTAAAATATCAAAACATGATACTTATGATACTTTCTGTTTCGCGCGGAGGTCACCTCGCTAAGAATTACCAAAGGGGGATCAGACGAATGTGTAAGGAACAAACCTCTCGAGACAAAGTCCCAACGAGGGGTGCTATATTTATGAAGATTACGGTGAAGACAAAACACCTCCAAGAGGCACAAGCACACAAATTACACTAAGAATTTGACGATAAAAGTAAAGATAAAGGAAATTACATATTCTCTTGTTGAGATTTGATTGATTCGTCCTTCTAAATGACTAAGTTTTTACAATATATACAAATGCACGAACTTCTTTCAACCGCTGCCAATATTTGAATCTTTGGTTTGTCGCCTTGAGTTGTAACTTGCATGGATTAATTTGCTTCCTCCACGTTGAATAACCGTCGTCCACGTCCTTGTAACATCCGCTTGCCACGTCGCTCTAAGTAACTTCCACAATTCGTCATTTCAACTGCCACCTTCGTCAACAACTGGCTATGTGATCATAAGACAAGTGTCAAAACTGCTTCTACTTGCTTAGTCGCCCAACTGCTCCACCGCTCGTCCTGTCACCCAAATATCCTAGCTGTCACACAATCGCTCAGTCATCCAATTTCTTACCTATAATGAGCCCTTAACGTTGGGCCTCTTTTGGTTTGGGCCAAGGCTTAGGCCTCTTGCATTTTGAGTATTTTTTGGGCGTCAACAATTACCCCCCAATATGGCGGAATTAATGTTCATCCATTAATTTTATGTCATATTAATCATTTCGATGTGTCCTTTTTCCCAGAAATTCTCAGCATTCCAATCTTCTTCCGTCTTTTCCAACATAGATCGTTCAGAGTCTGCCTTCTACCTTCTTTTTCTCGCATAAAGAGGTGTACTCTTTCCCTATAAAAAAGGGGATTTGGTTGCAGATACGTCTCTTATCCCTTTCTTCCAGTCTTGTACGCCACTGCTATCATGTATATTCCCCCATGTTTGACAGGTCTTTTGTTCCTATTTCTCCCGGATATGAACCATCTAACTTTCTTTTCCCACGATCTGCTCTAAACATACCTTTGGTATGGGAGATATAGGAAATTGTTTCTTGGCCGTGGAGGCTCCTTTCGGCGTCTCTCTCCTTTGTGATCCCTTCGAGGGTCATCAGATGTAGAGGAACTGCTCGTAGGGAGTGCTCACCGGCTATTTCTTACCCCCATGATCGGCCAATCCTGCCGAGAGTGCTTCTCAAGCCGTTCACCTGTTGTGATTGCTTCCAGCGGATGCATCGGAGAAGACGAGGATGGAAGCTTCACAAAGGTTGAGATGGGGAAGGGGGAAAGACCTACCAGGCGGGTTATTCTTGTTCACAAGCATGTCGCCGTTGTTGGGGTGACGAAGATTGGTCTGTAATAGAGACGTCCTCTGTAATAGTTGATAGGCAGTCTTCATTTTGTAGTAGTTGGTAGGCAATATTCGTTTCCCTTTTGTTGCTGAGTGAGGTCCTGCTGGCTCCTTTTGTGTTGCGAATGTACATAACTTTTTTGAATAAAAGAAACAATTTTTGTTATAGGCGCATCTTATTTTCATTTTCCCTTTTTATTGCTTGTGCGATAATTGCGCGCCTTTCCTGGCGAAATACAACGCGTTTATATTTGTTCGTCCTCCCATATGGAAGGAACATATTTCTTCAAGTATTTGCCATTGATGGATCTTATGTGTTTCGTGTTATCTAGATCCTCCAAATGATAAGCTCCGTTGGACAACACACTGCTTACTCTGAACGGTCCTTCCCAATTTGCGACCATTTCCCATATTTGGGATTTTTACTTTCTAAGGGGAGTATGATTTTCCAGACCAAATCGTCCACACTAAATAACTTGGCTATCACTCTGTTGTAATATTTAGCCACTTTTTGTTTCTGAACTTGCAATCTGTCAAGGATGTCCAACTTTAATTCGTCCAGTTCTAAAAGATTCTGAACCATCAATTCTCGCATAGATGGTTCTGTAAACCCGTTCGAATTGATTGCACGTTGATCTCCATAGGTAGTACTGCTTCTTATCCATAGGTTAGCTGAAACGGAGTGACACCTATACTCGTTCGTGGAGACGCCCTGTAAGCCCACAAGGCATTGTTCAAACATTCGTACAATGCTCTTCAAGGTTTTGTTGGAAGACTCTGCTTGCCCGTTAGACTGAGCGTAATAAGGCGTAGAGTTAACTAGCTTGATACCAAATTCGTCCAAGAACTCCTTTACTAGATTTCCATTCAATGAGGTTCCATGGTCTACCATTATGGTTTGTGGCACCCCGAACCTATAAATAATGTGATCACGAATGAATTCTATGACGTTCTTTTGGGAAATCTCTTTCAAAGGGACAACCTCTACCCATTTAGTAAAGAAGTCTGTTGCTACAATGATGAACGTGTGTTGTTTGGACGATGGGGGATAAATCTTCCCTATTAAATCAATAGCCCAGCCTTTAAACGGCTAATGTTTAATAATAGGCGCAATTTCCCTAGCTGGCGCTCTTTGGATTGGTCCGTGTCTCTGACACGCTAAGCAACTTTTTGCATATTGTATGCATGATTCTCCCATTTTGGGCCAAAAGTATCCACTCCTAATAATCAACCGTCTCATTTTTTGGCCGGCTTGATGGGCCCCACATATCCCTTTATAGACTTCTGCCATAATGGTCTTAACTTCACTCAAACTTATGCACTTCAATAGTACCCCATCTGAACGTTTCTTGTATATTTCGTCTATGAGGACATAATTCAATGCACGCAGTTTCATTTTCCTGTCGTTTCTTCTACCAGGTTCTTCCAAAAATTTCTTTATTTCTTCTCTCCAATCCATCGCGTCCCCGGTTTGTACACAATGAATGCTGCTTTCCTTTATCCTCCTTTGTATGGCGGACATGATTATTTTGTACTCACAAGTTGTTGTTGCATTCACCACATTTGAATAATCCGAAGCGACTTGGGCTAATTCGTTCGCTACATCGTTGTAAATCCTGTTTATGTATTGAAGCTCCACTTGATCAAATTCCTCCAAAAGCTCTTGGGAGAGCTCGTACTGCTTTATCACAGAATCGCTCTGGCACTTGAAATCGCCCATTAATTGGTATATTACCAACTGAGAATCTCCCCGGATAATCACATTCTTCACTTTCAGCTCTACTAATAGTTCTAGCCCCGTGATCAATGCTTCGTACTTGGCTTGATTGTTAGTACATGCTCTTTCCAAGGTGAGAGCATACTTGTAACAGACTCCCATGTGATGTATTAAAATTATACCAACCCTCGTGCCTGGTAAGTTTTTGATCCATCAAAATATAAAACTCAAGGCTTCGTTTCAAGCGAATCTACTTCTAAATTAACTTTCTTAGGCATGTCCAAACATGGATGATCAGCCAAAAAGTTGGTTAAAGCTTGATTTTTAATTACCTTTTGAGGTACGTGTTGTATTTCAAATTCAGAAAGGGCCAATGTCCAAAGACCAATTCTTTGATGTAAAACAGGGCGAGAAAACAAATACATGACTATATTTACTTTAGATATCAAATATACGGTTACAGGCCGCAAAATAGGCCCTTAGTTTAGTACACGTGAAATATAGAGCGAGACAAAGTTTTTCTATAGCTGAATAATTACATTCACACTTCGTCAACTGTCTGCTTAAGTAGTAAATTGCTCTCTCCTCGCCCAGTTGGTCTTCCTGCGCAACCATTCCGGCTATAGATCCTTGCTCTGCCGATATATAGACTTTCATTGGCTTCCCATGAATTGGTGACACCAGCACAGGCGGATTTGATAAGTATATCTTTAGGCTGTCGAAAGCCTTTTGGTGTTCTTACCGCCAGACAAATTCGTCTTGATTTTTCAACTTTAAAAGAGGCGAACAAAATTTCGTTCGCCCTGCACAATTAGAAAAAAAACACCTTAAGAAATTTACTTGACCTAGGAACCTTTGCAATCCCTTTTTATTAGCAGGCGGTTTTGCTTCTAGAATGGCCCTTGCTTTGTTTTTGTCAAGTTCGACCCCCCTCTTGTGTACCAGAAAACCAAGGAAGTTTCCTGAATTAACACCAAACGCACATTTCAAAGGGTTTAATTTCAACTTGTACTGCCTCATTCGTTTAAATGAACGTCTTAGTTGTTGAAAATGGTCTTTTTCTTTCATTGACTTTACCACAATATCATCTACATATACTTCAATAAATTCCCCAATCATGTCATGAAAGATTAAATTTATTGCCCTTTGATAACTAGCTCTAGCATTTTTTAGGCTGAAGGGCATGACTACCCACTCAAAACATCCCAAGGCCCCTGGGCATCTAAAGGCCGTTTTATGCACGTCTTCGTCGGCTATGTAAATTTGGTTGTATTCAGAATACCCATCCATGAAAGAATATATGTCATGCCCTGCAGTTGAATCTACTAAAGAATCCACCGTTGGCATAGGATACTCATCTTTAGGCGTGGCTAAATTTAGATTCTTGAAATCTATGCACACCCTAATGCTACCGTTCTTTTTAGACACGGGCACAATATTAGATAACCATTCTACATACCTAGCCGTCCTAATAAAACCAGCCTTCAAAAGACGTTCTATTTCCTTTTTTTTTACTTCAGGTAATACATTTGGGGCAAAACGCCTAGGTGGCTACTTATGTGGCTTAAAATTATGCTTAGTTGGCAGTCTGTGTTCCACCAAATTCCTATCTAAACCAGGCATGTGTTCATATTCCCAAGCAAAACAATCTCTGTATTCTTTTAATAAGGCAATCAATTCATCACTTACCTCTCTACTGAGTGTTTGGCTGATGAATGTTGGGCGTTCTTCTCCTTCGTCGCCGATATTCACTTTTACAAGAGGGTCTTGCGCTTGAGCGTGCCCCTATTTGGATATCCCTGTTGCTTCATCGTCCAGGCTTTTTTTGAGCAACTTTTCCTCCAAACAATCCACCTTGTAGATCTTTCTATCAGCATTCTGCTCCAACTCAAAAACGGCCAACTTGCACTTGAACGTCGCCAATGTTGCTGCCTCTTTTATCTTTTTTGCATTTTCTTCAGACTTATTATTGAAAGTCATTGGTCTGGCTTTTGAGGCTGAAAATCGGCCACATCCCCTCTTCGCTGGTTGCTTGTCATGATTCCTCAATCACTTTTACACCAATGACTTGTTTCTCTAGGGCCACTATATTTGACGTAATCTGGTTGAACCTCTGTTAGGGTGTCAACCGAGAATGGTTCTTCTCTTAGTGCGACGACTTGAGTTTCTTCTCCCTCTTCCACTACTCTAATAGGCCCATAATTCCCCTCGTACATGAATCTTTCTATAGAGTTCGCTTCTACCATGAATGGTCTATGATCTGCCTGTATCACTTCTGCTTTTCCTTTATCATTCCAGAATTCTAAATACTGGTGGAGCGATGAAGGTATGCACCGGCTCCCATGGATCCAATCTCTCCTTAGAAGTACGTTATAGCTGGTAGGACCATCTATCACGAAGAAAACTGTTGTCCTTGTGGTAGTTCCCACAGTGACGTCCAATGGCATCACTCCTTTGGCCGACGTCACCCCTCCGTTGAAGCTTGTGAGGATAACTTCTATTGGGATCATATCATCCTCCTTTTATGCGTGTCTTCTCATCATTCTGGATATGATGGTATTTATAGCGGCCCCGTTGTCTATAAGAACATTTGACACTAGAATTCCATTAATCTGGGCCTTCACATACAGTGGCCTCAGATGCCTGGTTAGTTTCGTAGAAGGTTTCCTAAAGATAACCTTTTCCGCTGCATCGATCTCTACCTCCTGGACGTCTTCCTTTATTTCGACTCTTTTCGTTACTTCGGCTTGCAATACTTCTTGTCCCCCACTCTAATCTCTCGACTCTTCATTTGTAAACCATCCAGTAGGAGGAGGAAGTATCCTGGGAGGCGACCCATACTTCTCAACCCATGGTACTCTCGTTTTCCTTTTGGGCGTTCCGTACAATACTTAAAAATCGAACGCTCGCCCAATAGATCCACTTCACATACGCCTTCTTGATACAATTGCTTTAGCAACACATTGCGCGACACCCCTCTTTTCCTACCTTCCACCTCCAAATTGATCTCTTCTTCGATGTTTGTCATGCCATCATCCTCTTCTTCATAATCTACCTCTTGTGACGTTTTGCCCTCTTCACATATCAACTCGCAGGCTGCTCCTTCATTTTCTCCACCTTCTTCTTCTACATCCTCTTTCCTTCTAAACTCATTGGCCAGTAGATAGTTGTTGGCCATGACTGGGGGTAATGTCCCGAACTGAATGGTGATGGCTTGCTCTGGTTCCTCTTCGTCTCCTTCTTTTTTGCTGCGCTCGAACTTCGATTTTCCAGTGAAACTTCCAGACGCTTTCTTCACCGGTCCCTCTGTGTTGTTCCTTTTGTCACCATCAAATTCATTTTGATCAGCTTCTCGAGTTAGCCTTGGCGTGTTTATGGGCAACGCTCCCTGTTGTCGCCTCATCATTCTGCCGTAGTTCCTTTGAAAACGCCTTTGCTAAGTCCTTGTCATCTCATTGAAGGGCAAAACTCGTCTTGCATTATACTAGAATGAATGCCAAACATTTGATTGGCGTGGCTGCGGCCTAAATGTATTCCTGTGATTTGTTGGCAATAGTTTCCTTTCTTGAGACGGTTTTCCATATGTATCTAGGCCTCGTCCTCTATCAGGTTGGAAATTTGACGCAACTCTGGGATGAGTGGGAAAACCTTGCACTTTGGTTCCTTCCATAGACTTACTCACTTCTTCCTTGCATCTATCACAGAAGACACTCCTGTCTCCTTGGTATTCTTTTCCCTTGAGTCGTTCAAACGCTTTGGGACGTTGTTGTTCATCTCCTGCTCCATCATCAATTACCAGTTTGAACTTTGGAAATTTCTGGGCAAAATCAGTTGCCATCATGTTCAATCCAAACAGTTGTGGGAAGGGGTTCTCGTCCACCTCCATCTTTTTCTTAGGCTCAAGTGTGATCCTCTCTGACTCAATGGCTTCCTGCAACACGTATCGGAAAACCAAATAATTGTTAGTCGTATGAGACCATGCATTATGCCATTTATAGTATTTTTTGCCCTTAGTTTGTTCAGGGTTTGACAACTTATGTTTATCGCTCAATTTGATTTGCTTATCCATATATAACTTGTCGAATATAAGGTCTGCCTTACTAACGTCGAACAAAAATATTTTAGCCTTCTTATTTTTCTCTTCTACATGCTTGTCTTTTATTATCAAGCCAGATTTTGATGCCAGGGAACAAGCATATGGGTCCCCTTTGACTAGCTCGGCCAAGCATACTTCGGTCTGGTCAACATATCCGTCACCTACCATGTGTATGTCAAAATTTGTGTATCTATAAAAAGTCTCTTTACTAGAATTTTCCATTTGCTCTTCTTATCTCAGCAAATGCTCATATCTTATTACATTAGCGCTCAATTGAAATAGGTCAGGGAACTCTCTATCCTGGAATTTTTTCTTGAGGTCAAAACTCAGGCAACTCTGAGCGATTCTAACGAATTCTTTTTTCGGCAGGGGTACAAAGCATTTACTCCTGACCATTTTGAACCGTTGGAGAAAGCTTTCAGCCCACTCAGTGGGTATTTGCCTTAGATTGGCCAAATCGGCCAGAGTCACCTCAGATTTGATTTTATAGAACTGGGCGTGGAACAGTTGTTCTAATTATTGCCAAGTTTGCACATAATTCGTTGGCAGGTTAATGAACCAAGAGAAAGCCATCCCTATTAAGGAACTTGGGAAAGAACTTGGGAAAAGCCTCATCTTGTGATAATCAGTCACCTCACCACACTGCAACGTGAATCGCCCTATGTGTTCTAGCGTGGAGACCTCCTTCAAACCAGTGAATAAAGAGAATTCGGCACCTTGTAACCCCTAGGCCACAGATAAGCTTGATCCACCCAATCTGGGTATAGCTTAGTGTAAGTCGGCCTAACATAAGGACGCATCCCCATTGCCATTTGGTCTCGCACCATCTCAACGACTTGATCCCTTAACAAGGCATTGGGATCATAAGGGAATCCTATAGGTTGATTTCTCACTGGTGGTGCTTGTGGCCTGGCGTTTGGCAAAGGATTTGGAGCGCAATTACCATTAGCGAAGTTGCCATTATTCGGCCCAATGTTGTTATTGTTCCCTCCACCGTTAAGATGTGGAACATTTTGTCCATTATTCCGGACACTATTCCGAGGTACTGAGTTACTCCCCAAGTTCGGAACTGGGTCACCCCCCAAATTCGGAGTTGGGTTTCCCCCAAGTTTGGCACTGGGTTAACCCCCAAATTTGAAGTTGGGTTACCCCCCAAGTTTGGCACCGGATTACTTCCCAAGTTTGAAGTTGGGTTACCCCCCAAGTTTGGCACTAGATTATCCCCCAAATTTGAAGTTGACGGCCCAAAAGGCCATTCTATCCCCTGATTTAGATTTGAGGTTGGGGAACTATGTCCTATAATCGTCCTGGATTGAAAATGATGTCCTATATTTGGGAAAGTTGATTGAACAACTTGGCCTCTCAACTTATTCATATTATCATGCAGCATTTTTAGTTGTTTGACCATATTATCAAATTGTTATTTTTCTCTTCGAATAAACTTTTCCATATTATGGACATATTGTAGATTTACCTGTTCAACCACGTCTTGAGCGTGTTCGCCGAATAGCGCGTGCATGGTTCGAGGATTCAAATCCGTCATGGGTTCATAACGGTTATGACTCTCTCCCTCTGTTCCTAGAGAACTTTGTTCCTCCTCATATCTTTCAATTATAGACGAGAGATGATGACTTGTTGTTTCCTTGTCGGAATTCTTGTGAGGCATGATGGTTCACTTCGTATCTTCAAAAACACACCAAATGGTCCCACCGGGCATGCCAAAACTGTTTCGCGCGGAGGTCACCTCGCTAACAATTACCAAAGGGGGATCAAACGAATGTGTAAGGAATAAATCTGTCGAGACAAAGTCCCAACGAGGGGTGCTCCTCCACATTGCATAACCGTCGCCCACGTCCTTGTAACATCCGTTTGCCATGTCGCTCTAAGTAACTTCAACAATTCGTCATTTCAACTGCCACCTTCACCAACAACTGGCTATGTGATCATAAGACAAGTGTCAAAATCGCTTCTACTTGCTTAATCGCCCAATTGCTTCATCGCTCGCCTTGTAGCCCAAATATCCTAACTGTCACACAATCGCCCAGTTGTCCAATTTCTTACCTATAATGAGCTCTTAATGTTGGGTCTCTTTTGGTTTGGGCCAAGGCTTAGGCCTCTTGCATTTTGGGTATTTTTTGGGCGTCAACACTTTCAAAATTTTAGGTGGCGTTCTGTTTGTATTTTATTTTGTATTTTCATTTTCGAAAATGTTTTGTATTTTGTGTTTTCATTTTAGTTTTCAAATTTGCTGAAAACGCGTTTGGTTTGTCATTTCTGAAAACTGTTTTTGAAAATGAAAAGCTGGAAAACACGTTCTGTTTGAAATTATGCAGAACACTATTTAAACTATTTTTAATTAATTTGCTTGCAGAATACTACTAACTCTAACTCAAATTTCCTTTCACAATACACTAAAAATATGGTTACATGCAACACACTAATGTGAGCATTAAGAGTCTATATTAACACAGCTTGGTCAGGTTCGGGACTTGAGAAAGCTATACTTCTATTAAAATCCAGAAAATGCAAGTTCTTTCAAAACCACCAGAGTCCATTTATCATTGCATTTTTTGAAATATAACAACAAGAATTCTCATTTAATTTTTTTTTTTGTAATGTTGATATTGAATTCAATAAAACTTTATTTAAACTAAGTTCCAAGTTAGGATAAATCTAAAAAAAAAAAAAAAAAAAAATTCTTTATTTAGGCTTAGTTCCAAGTTAGGATAATTCTAAAAAAAATAAAAAAATTAAAAACTTTATATTAAGCTTAGTTCTAAGTTAAGATATATAATAAAAAAAAAAAAAAAAAAAAATCCCGACATTTTTTGTCGAAATACACACAAAACGTCCAAAACGATGTTTCGGACGTTTTCCGTTTTGTGTACAATTTTTTTTTTTATTTTCCAAAATGCGTTTTCGAAAATGGTAAAGAGAACGCGTTTTTAGCGTTTTCGAAAATAAAAACAGAAAACGACCTCAAAACAGTAAAGAGAACAGGGGCTTAGTTTCATAACCTGAAACTCTATTAAATTTTTATGATACTTTGGGAGGAACTTTAGTATGACACCTTGATACTTAACAAAAATTTTATGATACTTTCATTATATTCAGCCAGACATTTCATCGAATACGTTTTAGAATTGGTGAAAATTCTATGGTGACGTATTTCAACAACAAATCGAACCTCATCGAGGAAAATAGAGGTGACATGAAGATGGTGATACGGTATTGGTGAGAATATTGTAAGTTTTTTAACAAAAAAAAAAAAAAAAGAAAAGTAGGTAAAAATCAATTAAAATAATAATGTAAGTAAAATTTCAATAAATTGATTTTTTTTTTAACTTACTATTAGCATAGGCAGTTACTTTACTTATTTATTTTTAATAACTAACATACTTATATTAATATAAGATTTTCTATTCCTTAATTATCTCATCTAATTAAACATGATACATTTCCAAAAAGCCTATTTTAAAATAGTCTTTTTTAAATTGAAACTTTTAATGTATCAATTATCAAGTTTCAGTTTCAAGCATGAATATCAGTCAAAAACTAGTTCATGAATCATGATTCAATCTTTTTCCTTTATGTGATGATAATGGGGCTAAGAGCAACCTTTTAAACAAAATAATCTCCAATCCGATAGTTGATATTTTAAACAAAATAATTGTTTCATATAATAAAATCCATTTTTTTTAAAAGTTCAAACTATAGTGACAAAGGATTAAATTTCTAAAAAGCTCATTTACATTTACGCTTAGACATGCTTAAGTTTGAAGATTGACCTTCACGCTTCGCTCATGCATTGCTGGGCTTTTCGCGCTTAGGCGCGTTTAAGTTTGAAGCTCGACCTCCCTATTTCGTCACACTTTACGCTTTTTAGAACACTGATTAAAATCGTTTGGTAACAGTACTATTTTTGGTTTATAAACCACACAAATTTTCAAATCACTTTTTAATCATACACTTTTCTCTCTCCAATTTTCAATCATTACTTTTTACCTTAAAATCATAAATAAACCAATTTATAAATCAAACAGTGTTACCAAACGGAGATGACAAAGGTTATACATTCCTATAGTTCAATTAAATTGGATATATTCCAAGATTATGTATATGTGAAGAATAGGAATCATCTGTTCCTCGAATCGGGAATGCTATGTTTCCCGATTCAGGCACATGTTCACTCGAACATGTGCCTGAATCTGGGAACATAGTGTTCCCTGATTCGGGGAACAGAACAAGCCTCATGTGAAGAAAATGTTCAATACGTAACCTCAACTCTCGATAAAATTAGGTTTGTTAGTAGCAAAAAATTTGAAATAAATGGTCGAATTTTGTACTATTCACCTCTGTGTAACTAACGCATCTATAAACTGAAATTATCGGCCTAAAACACTTTATATCTTGAAATAATATTCTATTTATAAGGAATATGTGCCATAAATCTTACCCTTTATCTTATTATTTCTTCGAATGTGCCCAATCATAGTCTGACACAGTTCTTGAAGATCAATAAAAAATTAAAAAGCTTTGTCATTAACGTCGTATTCTCTAAAACTAAATTAGCATATTGTCCAATGTGTAACTCCTATTACATGGTGCATCAATCACGCCTCATTGTTATTTCAAGATTAAAATCTTGTCTTCCAAAGATTTTTAAGGGTTTTTTTTTTGGGGGGGTTTTTTTTTTTGGGGGGGGGGGGGGGGGGGGGAGGGGAATTTATGGTTAGGAAAAGGGGTGAGGTTTGGAGTCCGGAGAAGAAATATAGTATATTTTTTCTTTCTTTTTTTTCTTTTGCCTTTTTTTTTTCTATATATGTGTGTGATAAGTGTGTTTTATACACTTATCTGTATATCTAAATTAGAAGAAATTATTGTTGTTTTAGAATATATGCTCTTTAATTTGTGTTTATTTGTTTACTTTTCAGAAAATGTCTCAATCGAAGAAGAATGAAGCAATTAATGGAAAAAAGGCAATATTGGATGTTAATTGAAGCTTAATTGAGCAAGTGAGAGATATGTGACGTCAATCAAGAAGGTTCATGGTGCTCAAGTGAACAAATCAGAGGTTGAATGTCCCAATTGAAGGAATTGAGAGCTTAATTGAGAAATTCAAGAATAATATAAAGTTTGGGGACTACAACAATTGAAAGTGGATGACTAAGGCTGCAATTAAAGGTCGAGGATTAACTTATACAGCCGAGAAAAGATGGAAATTACATGTCACGCGATCGCTGAAATCCTACTGAGCGATCGCGAATTACCTCAAATTCATAACCCGAGGATTTTAGTGTCTACCAAGCGATCGCTATGGTTTCTACCACGCGATCGCACGGTTATCCGACTGGGCCGTAGATCAGATTTTTCTCGCGATTTTTAACAGGCTTTGAGCTTTTTGACATAAGTTTTCTCCAAAACCTATATATACAATACAAGAGGCACGAGACCTGGACCTTTGCCTCTCCATAGAACAAGACACAATAGAGATTTCAATTCAAATTCTTGGAGATTCAAGCATTCACTGAGGGGCGTGAATTGAATATACTTGAAGAATTGATAATTAGTGCAATTTTTCCATTCTTCTTTGTTATTTTCAATGAACGTTTTATTTTCTTGTTTTTGTTCTTTAATCAAGATGTGTAACTAAATTCTATGTTGGGATGAACGATGTAGCCTAGTTAATTATTTTAATTCCATATTCCTTATTTTAACGCTTTAATGCATATGTTGATTTATTATTGCGTTTAATGCGTGAATGAACTGGACATTCTTTCATGACTTAATGTTTATTTCCATAATCCGAGAGGTGACTTAACGTTTATTTTATACACTTATATCTTTGAATATGCCACAATGTGATTCTATCTAAGTATTATTAATGCATTTTATGTTTTATATTGTATAGGATCACAAAGGAAGAGAAAAGAAGGAAAAAAGACCAAAATGCGATCAAAATGAAGTTTGGGGACTTAGGTGCAAATATATTTACGGCCGCAAGAAAAGGTGTTACGGCCGTAAGAAAATAAGGTTACGGCCGTGAAAGTGTCGTGAAGCAAATTGAAAATAAGCAGAAACCACTTTACGGCCGTAAAGGAAAAGTTACGGTCGTAAATCAAAATGTTACGGCCGTAACTCCAATTTAAGGAAATATACAGAAACTCAATTACGGCCGTAAAAGGAATGTTACGGTCGTAAATCTTCAAGTCAAAAATTTCCTTATTTCAATTCTTTCCATAATTTTGGATTTCTTGCTCCCAAAGCTAGGGCACGAAATTGAGGCTATAAAAAGGGAGTTTCATGACAAGAAAAAGAGACTTTTATTATTGTGAAAGAGGCAAAACATTGAGGAAAATTGAGAGCAAAATATAGAGCATTCTTGGGAGATTTTCAAGCGCAAGAACACAACAACAATGGAATTCATGAAGCAATTTGAAGAATCTACCACAACCATGCTAGGCTAAATTCCATATCTTGTTCAAAGGGGAAGTTGTGTCAATTTAATTATGTTATTTTCTTTTCCTACAAATTAGTAGCGTGAATTTATTCCTTTATTTCAATTGTTGGATTATTATGTTTTGAATGTTCAATTGAGTTTATTTGATTAATAGTTTAATTTGGCCAATTGGATTATTGATCTTTGGATTCATGAATATGCTATGTTTAGATTCTTGATCCGTAATTGTCATTAAATCTTTACTTTAGTAGCAAATAAATCTCGTGCAGGTTTAGTAATAATTCAACTTGGATTGATTAATTCGAGCTTGTGTAATTAACGATCCAATTCAATCTATTCTTCTAAATTTTCATACTAGTCGTGCATTAAATCCTAAGAGCTTGTTTAGGATTGTCCATGGCTAGAATTGGTTCAAAGGGCTTGTTTTGAATCAATACACATAAGGAAGAATTTAGATAATCAGAGCTTGTTGATTATTTATGATTGATAATTGAATTAGGAATAGAAACACGTTACAAGGAAAAGTATAACATTAATTAAGGACACAACCGAACCCGAGAACAAGATTTCCTCTCATATTATTTCTTTAGTCATATTTAATTGTTTATTTTTATGCATAGTTTTCATTCAAGCAATTCAAACAACAAAACCCTCCATTCCATTCTAATTGATCGAACAACTAAAATTAGTTTTCGTTCCTCGTGGGATCGACCCTTACTCTCGCTACTACATTATTAATTAATATTTAACGAGTAAGGAATTATTTATTATTTTGGTGCATTGCGACACGCATCAGTAATGCATCTAGATAAGAAATATTCGGACTCGCTGTAGAGATACAATGTTAACTTATTTAGGTAGGATTGATTTAAATTCGAGAGAGGAATCTCAATATGAATTAGTGAATTCGATCGAACATTTATTTAGGAAATAGAACATGTAATTGGAATTGATTTAATTGGTTATGTGAAATTGTGAATCCCAACTATTTTACAATCATATTTGAAAACAAAACAATTTAACAATTCTTTTTAATTCATTAGTTCAATTTCTTAATTCTAGATTTTTATTCTTAAACTACTTTCATTTGTTCAAATAAAGTTAAGAACAGACATATTTCGGTACTTAGTAAACAGTTTTCGTGGGAACGATCACTCGACTCAAAAAGTCACTTTAATACTTGATTGCAGTATCGTATACTTGAGATTTTACACAACAATGTGTGCAACATTATCATTTTCATGTGAAAAGGACCATTTGAGTAAAAATGATCGAAGCGAGGATCCAAATGTTAAAAGCCAAATAATAAAGGCCATTTTTACAATGAAAGTAAACTATAAATAGGTTTGCGCCGATTATCTCGATATTAAGAGCTTGTTTGGTAAAGTGAAAATCTTTACCACAACTTTTTAAATTCAATCCCAAACATTAATTTTTAGTTAAGCCTACAATTTTTAATTTTTCAAACATTTTGAAACCACACGTTCACCAAAAAATTTAAAAAATGTCACAAAACTTCTAAAGATCTCATTACCAAACGGCTCTAAAGTTACAAATTTGACAAAAAAAAAAAAAAAAAAAAATTCCTCTGCAATTTCATCTATCTGCAGTTAGTCTTTTTGCCTAAAATTTCAATCAAACTCTAGTTACTGTTGATTCGAGATAAAGAGAAATGGGGAAGCAGCCTGTGAGGATGAAGGCAGTGGTACCTGGAAAAGGAGAAGATGGAGCATAGATATTGAAATTAATTTCTACTCAATTGATCCAAAAACTCCATTTGTTTTTAATCTTTACAAGCCAATAAGCTGCTTCTAGCTTTGGCCTGTGATTTCAATTCTTGAATAGTGGATTTGTAATCCTCATTTTCAGATTCCATTTTGCGTCAACTCAACTCAATTGATTGATACTTTGAAATATGTTCATCCCACTTTTCGCATGTATCTTCTCACTATACTACTAATTACTTTACACCCATTTTTCCAATTGTCATTGAACGTCAAAAGTTTATATCTAGTTGTCATTAACTTTTTCAAATGTTTCCAAGTTGATAGTTCATTTATCGTTCTTCGATTTAAAGTTATCTGATTTGATAATATGGTAAACGTAATAACACATGGAATAACATTTTCAAATAGTTTTAAAGTTCATAGCAATTTGGAAATATGTAGAAAAATCAATCGCAATAGAAATATCAAAGCTTGAAAGTATTAATAGAAGTTTTTCAAGATTCATGTTCTTTCGCTCTTCACAATAAGCAAAATCCAAAAGCTTTACTCCTTGTTTGGTGCAGCTACAATTTTTGGTAGAAAGTTAATTTAAAGTCAATAATTAATTTTAATTATATATTTCGTATAATCTACATTTATGGTTGATGAGTATAAATTTTATTCATACCCGAGCCTTCACAAACCTCAAGCTCGAGCTCTTTGACAAAACATAATCTCCCAAGCAAATGTGTAACCTCGAGAACCATCTTGAACCCGAGGAGGCCCTTAACCCCGACCACATAAATATCACCATATATTATATTTTCTATCCCCGAGGAAGACCTCAACCTCGACCACCATAAACCCGATGATGACCACGAGCCCGAACACATGAATATTATCCCATATTACATCTTGATACCCGAGGAGGACCTCAACCCCGACAATCATTTATACCCCGAGTATATCGTTTGTCCTCATCCCCGAGCACTTGAATATTTAGCAACATCACATCATTGTACCCCCGAGCAACATATGAACCTCGAGGCCGAGCACTTAACATTATACCATACACCATATTGAGTACAACCCCGATCACACTCAAAATGTCCGTGATAAAAACATTACCCCGACCACTCATAATACCCCCGAGGATAGAATACCTCGAGTACATATATCTCACCAAAAAGGTGCATGATGTGCTCGGGGTACATAATGCTCGGGTCATGCCTCTCATTGATCGGGCATGACTTGATCTGACACATAGAGTATACAACCTCATAATTCAAATAGAATTCATCTTCCAACAGAACTCTATCTGAGACTTATAACCTTATCCCTAATAATTAGGAAGATGATTCTCAAAAGGACTCATGCCTAGTTTCAAGCACTTTAGTCCTACGAGGATTCAATTACATACAGCTATAAATACTCGCCTCTCAATCACAATTCAGGTACACAATTATCTCTACAATTTATAGCCTCTTGCATAAATTTTCTCCTTCCTCTTTACTGACTTAAGCATCGGAGGGGCGACGAGGACACACCTCCTCGCCTTTATTGCAGATATTCGGAAATCCAGTTCGTGCTAGTTTATTGCTCAAGCTCAGAATATTTCAGGTGCGATTTTTAGCATCATCAATGGTCATTGAGATTGATAACCTCTACTGGCCTGAATTTGTGAAAAATGGGGAAAAAAAATAATTTCTCCTGGCACACATTAACTAGTGTATGATTCAAGATCATATCTAGAATTTAAGTAAAATCTTATGCCCAAACGAAGATTGGCGAGGTAGGGTAAGTTTAATTGCAAGAACTATCCATCGAGCACTGACGAAATTCGGTATTAGTGATCCTACAATAAAAAAACTAGTTGTACCGCAGGGGTTACCCCTGCTGTACCGACCAGAGACAATAGTGGGAGTGGGAGTGGGCGGGGCGGGGCGGGGTTCGGTTTGATTCTGGTTCATTTGGAACCAAACTCAATCATGAATCGATGATTTTTTTTACCAATAGAACCAATCAGTTTTTATAAAGATATGGAACCAAACCGCTCGGTTCTGGTTTGGTTCCTAGTACATTACTTGAATTTTAAAATATAAAAAACAAATTATCATCACATACCATATCCACGACCATAAGTTAGTACTTAGTAATAATTAACGAAATTCATGTACCAAAGTCTAAACAAATACACAAATATCAAGTTACATCTCCATACAAAATATTGTCTAATAACAATGATTTTAAAATATAGACGAATGAGTCATTGATAGAGATTAATTATATCAAGTCACATGACTACGTCTTCATACTTACCTAGAAACTATTAGCATAAAGCAAACAAAATTAATGCACGAAACACAAGATGATGCCTATAACTCATAATACCTCTTTGAACTACAAGCGTCATATAAAGCACATTTTTTTTTGTAAAACAGAACCGAACCGCTCGATTTGATTTGATTTCGATTTGATTTGATTCGATCCGATCATTTTGTCCACCTCTAGGTGGGACTGGTGACCTACGATACCAAGCACATTTCATCAAGGCTCCAACGATAAAAAAACAGCACTAAATTTTTGTGGGTCCTGCTTATTCACAATGAGTCAATGACCGAGGTTCTAACCCTAAAAAGTAGCGAATTGCACTAACCTTTCAAAATTCAAAAAAGTGGCGCTTTCATCTCTCTCTCTCTCTCTGCATCCCAAACATCCTCCCTTTCTGGCTTTTCACCTTCAATCATCTCTCTTTCCAGCTAAATAGTAAATCCCAGTAAGTGTTTCACAAAGAAATTTATTATACTCAACAATGTTTGAATTCGTAACCATTTACTTAATAATGTCTGTTCGTGTTTAAAAACTGCTTTCTGATTTTTAATTCCCCATATAAGTTGTTAGAAACGAGGGCTTACGATCAGCATTGACCATTACAGTTCTTTGTGAATTTAGGGGTTCTGAAGATACATCTGGTAATCAATCAATGGAAAATGAAAGCAGTGCCAAAAGTTATGAAGATGCTCGATACCAGACACTATTAGACAACAAAAGACGATTAGAGGTAGAAATGATCAAATGAAACCTAGTTTTTCACAAGCAATGGCTTTAAGAAATTCATTAGTTTAAATGAAATGTAAGAATTTATCCTTTTCTTTTTAATTCTTCTGAAGGATTTGGGGATCTTGAAGCTATCTAAAAGCCTGTCTGATCTTAAGAAAAATGAGAAGTCCCAGGTAATATTTGAGCTTTTACTACCTAGGTCATGTCCAGAAACTATGTTTATCCTTAATCTTTCCACATTTAGCTTCGGCATATTAGACCGAAATCAGCTACTATTTATTCATCGGAGCCAAGACGCTCAACTCGTGCACGCAATCCAGTTACATCATACCGTGATGAAGTAAGTCTTGATGTTTCTGATTTTCTTTTGCTTTTTAATGAAAAGACAAGTAAATGAAAATTTTAGAAATATTCTTGGATTTCTGACAACAATTATTAAGGTCTAATAAAAACGTTTTGCAATTCATTCTCATCTGGCAAATCTAAAAGATGCAGTTTTCTTGAAGAGAAAGAGCTAATTTGTTTCTCTTATTCTCCCTTGTACTAAGTATAACGTTGTGTTAAAATCCTGAACTTGGAGAAGGAAAGGTTTTTTATTCCTCATCTATTTACTTGTTAAAAATTGTCGTCGTCACAGGTTGAGGTCGAGCATCATTCATTGCGCAAGAGAACAAAGTTGAATTCTTCATGGACAACGTAAATGTTATTGGTGATTTCAACAATAATATCACGATATCTAATCTAAGTTTTGCATTTACGATTAAAAAATGGATTGGCAGCTATCTAGCACGGCCGGTGGAAGAAGTTAGAACTGCTACATTTGAAGAAAAATCTCGAGCTTTGAAGTGTGCAGAGAAGCGCCAAAGCTATCTGGATTCTGAAAATCCATCTTTTGTTAAATCAATGCTTAGATCTCATGTTTATAGTTGCTTCTGGTTGGTAAGTTACTACATATTATAGCTAGCAAAGTTTAGTATTTCATATTGCCCTTGTTTGATGAAGATTAAAATCAGATTTTTAATAGATTTTGATAAAGATTGATAAATACGTGGTTGATAAGTTGTGAGACTCATAAAATATATGGTTAAGATTGATTGTTAAAATCAAAATTTTAATTGATATCAAATAGGAGCATTATGGTTACTAATACTTCTTTGTGATACTATGAATAGGGGCTTCCAACTAAATTTTGTGAGAACCATCTTCCCAAAACCACAGTAGATATGGTACTAGAGAATGAAGAAGGCTCAGAATATGAGGCTATTTACATTAGCAAGAGAACTGGGCTTAGTGGTGGATGGAGAGCATTTGCACTGGATCATAAACTTGATGATGGTGATGCTTTAGTATTTGAACTGATTGCACCCACAAGATTTAAGGTTTGTTCATAAATGTGAATTGTATGACTATGATGTTTCTCAAATATATTGTGTTGAGAGTGATGATTTCATATCCTACAGGTTTACATAGTTAGAGCACACGAGTGTACACATCAGGATGATGACAAGCTTGCTTCAGAAGTTGAGAGTGATGCTGAGGAAACACCAAAGGAGGTCAAAAAGCGCGGAAAGAAGATTGAAGACAATCAATCTAAAGATTCAACAAAATCTGAGAAAGAGAAATCCTCACCGGTTTCTGCCACCAGACGGAGTTTGCGAAGAAAGTAAATGAATCTATGTTATGAAAGGACTTAACATTTATGTTATTGAACTCAAAAGAGTGGTAATGGTGAAAGACTATAGAATCGACCCTTATGGGGTTATCAGAAATTTTCTTGAAGGGAACATAGGATGAAGATGAACTCATTTGTTTTGCTTAACTTGTTGAGAATGGCTAGAGGTGTCAATTAGGACGACATAGGCTTGGCTTGGTTCGTCCCCTCAAAAAAAAGTGTCTCAACATGGCCCGTGTTTGTCACAGGCGGTCTATTCTGATTTTACCCTTCTAGTAATGGCTTTTGAGTAGTGCAAAACGATCATGAGTTTAGCAGCATATTTGTCATTATTTGAATCATTAGTATTTACACCTGTCATCAAATGGCTCATATGCAAGATTGAAATGTTCAAGAAAAAACAATTGTGATTTAAACAGAAGCTATCATATATTGCATTGATATTAGTATTAATGAATCACTAAACAGATCATAACATGAAACAAATTGACTGTACAGAATTGTTCCAATTTACCGAAAAGGTATAGACGGGAAAATATGAATCGAATTTGTATCATCATCTTGGTGTAACAGTGGGCATAACTCCGCTCACAAGATCACTGCCTGAGATATCTTGTGAAAGGTAAGCATGTTTTAGTGCAGAAGAAGATGAAGATGGTGGAGTGATATCCCTTTCGGGATCAGTGACTATGGATAGGGATAGCTTGGTGTCTGACTCGGGCATCATAAGCCATATGTTTTCGAGTTCTCTAACCACTTCTGCCATTGAAGGCCGGGAATCTGTCTCGTCTTGGCAACACTTAAGAGCCAGATTTATGAACTTCTCCACACATTCAGAGGGGTAAGAACCCATCCCTTCATCGATGACAGAAAATATCATACCCGTGCGATATGCAATGTTGACCTGCATACATAGACCAAATATTAACTATTAACTGTATGAAAACTGAGTTTTCAGTATATTGAGAACTGGTGTTTTAAGAACCTTTGTATTGCCATTATACTCTTAGACTCTCCGACTCTTACAAGTAAATGCCCAAGTCAAGTTTTAGACATTAAATTAAATGGACATAATGAACAGTACCTCGCGAACAATGTTCTTCCCATGTGAAATAGGGTGCATTCCTGTCAACAATTCGAGAAAAACAACACCAAGACTGTAAACATCACTTTTGTCCGTCAGCTTGTGCGTTAAAAAATACTCAGGATCGAGATATCCCTGCAGTGATCGAGCATGCACATTTTGAGTGATGAGTAAATGTATTTTGTTTGTCGGGAAATTAAATAGGCAAACAAAAGAGACAATAATAACTGAATGCTGAGTTTTCGAATAAATATTTTAACTCTTGTAAATAATATTACCGGAGTCCCCTTTACAACAGTTGATACATGCGAAGGCACACCTCCTTCAAACTCGGGAACTGGAGCTAACCGAGATAGTCCAAAATCAGCAACCTTTGCTGTAAACTTAGGGTCCAGTAATATGTTGGTTGCCTTGATATCCCTATGATATATTGGAGGATTTGCTTCTGTATGTAGGTAAAGAATGCCTTTGGCTGAACCCAGTGCAACTCTTACTCTCATAGCGAAACTCAAAGGCAATTTAGACTTCCCTGCAAATCTCAAATATTAAAGTCTTGTTAAAGCAGCAATTTTTTTTTTTTTTTTTTTTGCTTTTATACTTTTGGACTGGCCACGCTAGAACGCTTTTAAGGACTTGAGGAACAAATGCTTAAGAACATTTTGGTATCAAAAAATAAATCCAAAACAAAAGTTGGGTAATTTTATAGTATGAAAAAAGTTTGTGATTTACACGTTACACGGTTTACATGTTATTTTGTGTGGGTGTGTGTGTCTGGAGAAGTAGCGAAATTCAAAGTTCCTATCAGTCTTATGTTTGTAAGCCACAAGAGCAGAGTAAGAAACCATGAAAAACAGAAGAAGTAAACGTAAAATGTCAATTTGAAAAAGAATACTTTACCAGATAGGTGATCTCTCAAGGTACCATTAGACATGAACTCATAGATCAACATCTGCATAATGAAGAGCACGGTGAACATAAGACATAGGAGAGGCAAATTATTTATGAAAGTAGCCTTTTGAAACGAAATGTCAATTACTTTGTTTTGAGGCCCAATCACGTCCTTTTCGTACATTTAACCCTTATTTTATCAGGTTGTTGCATATAGGGAGTGGAAGAAATTTTTTGATCCTTATGTGCCCCCCCCCCCCCCCCCTCCCTCCCTCCCTCTCTCTCTCTCCCTCCATGTGAGGGGGGAGTAAACTGGTGTGTACACAGCTTTATCCAAAAAGTGATTTGGGAAAAGTTTACCAAATAGAGGCTTACTTATTTCCAACTTGTAACCAATATTTGACGCATCATTAGTTATTAGTTAACTTTTTAAGCTTAAGGTAAACATGTGCTACCACCTAATCCTATAATTACACAGCCAAGTTCATAATAGATTCATTTACGATATTATATAAAGCCGGATCTTAAAGAGACAGCCTAAGAACTGTAAAGAGAATGAAGGTATGACAACAATCTGCTAAGACCTCCAATCCAACCCAAACATGCCTATGAGTAAGTGAATGATCTTATATAGAAATAAAAAAATTGAACCACTCCAATTCAGTGTTGCAAAGTTTACTTTTGATCAACTGTAGATAAACTAAATATCTTATTGGAGTACCTGTTCACCTTCTTCATCACAATATCCCATCAATTGCACAAGGTTTCTATGATGTAACCTCGACAATAGTTCTATTTCAGTTAGAAACTCCTTTTCACCCTGTAATGATCCCTCCTCAGCGCGCTTTATGGCCACAACTGTCCCATCAGCAAGAATACCTCTGTGAACTTTTCCATAACCTCCTTGCCCGACAACACTTGAGTTTGCAAAATTATTTGTTGCCTGTGCCATTTCACCATATGTGAAATCTTTCACACCATCGATTCTGATGGAAATCTTTGTTGCTGCGTACAATGTATAGATGTTCAAATAGTAGAATAAACACTCTCTCTTTGGGTCATCAAACATGTATAAATAAATGTGTGCATGCATGTGTGTATAATTATGCGTTGCGTGTATTTTCTGCTTATTAAGATAAGGGAAAATAAAGTTCTGCCATGTAATGAAGTACTGAAGAATTTGACGTCAGAATGCTTAACCATATAGTATACAACACATTGAGACATATTGAAAGAAATGCAAATTCTCGAAATGAGCAATAAGAATAATTTCCTCTTACTCTACAGGAGTTTAGACTTCCTGCTCATGAATCGAAGAACTTCTTCTGGTGCCAGACTGAGGACATGGGTATCTAATGCATGATAATGTATGCATTTTGCCACCATAGATTAGGCTGTTCTAAGAAAGATTGAAAAAAATGCACTCTGCAAGCTTTTGGAACACTTCCATACTGAAAAACTGGCAAACTCATTACTGTACGTTTGCAGCAGCAGGATTTATATTACTTTAAAAACATTAACATAATTGCATCAAGAATTAATGACTGGGGGTCTTCTTTTACATTTACTTCATTTATTGCAATCCTCTGCAGTGTACCTTTGTTTTTAGAGTTCATACCATATTTCTTGATTATTCTTGTAAATTGAGCCCTTGCTTGGTTCTCTTTAAATTTTTTTTTTTTTCTACGGTACTCAAACTCAACCATCAGTCTAAAAGTCAAGTCCACAATATTTGACTTTTCAATCAAATCTTAATCATCCATTCTCCTAAAAATCACTATCTATTTCAAAAAAAAAAATTTTAAACAATACCAAACACACACATAGTGTAAATTTTTAAAAAGTAGTCTTTTAGTTTGGTTAAACATAAACATAAACAACACCAAGGATGATTTCTGATTCCAAAGGAAAGGTAAGTCTTGAGGAAAATGGAGAGTATATTTTGAAAGATGTCAACTTTAGGGTTTCATTCAACTCCAGTACTAATTTATTGAAAATTATATCATCCACAATCAGCCAGAACAATACATGCTGCCCATCTGACTAACAAAACCGTAGCTTATACTGTATTGATTTGGTAAAAAATTATCAATTGTGTAAGGGCAATTTATTCAAATATCAAATTCATTAATTTGAAATAACAAGTGCATTCTTTGTAAGCCGATTCCACAATAATACTTCAGAAGTTTTTATGATTGCACAATGCATCTTTTCTGCATAATCAATGGCATGAATACACTCTGCAAAGAGTTGATAACAAGATTTTCAAAGTAAACTCTCAGAGTCTTGACACGGTGGTGAAAATATATATGTACCTACTTATACCTCCAAATTCAGAAAGTGTAAGATACTCACATGGACGTCTTTTTGATGCTTTATGATGTTTCTTCATGTGCCTTTTCAAGATAAAAAGTGCCACAAAGGCAGATAGGGTAACTGATCCAGCTATTGTCCCTAGTATGATTCCAGCTAGTGCTCCCTTGCTTATACCAGATGAAGATGAGGATGATTCTGCAATAAAGCCAAGAGTTAAGAGCATCTTGAAAGTGAGTTTATGCAAAAGTAAATTTGACTTCTCTTACTATTTAGAATGTTAGCCTTCATACAGATTATTGCCAAATGAGTTGTGTTTTCAAGAAACATATAATAGGTAGTCAAATCAAATAACCATGTTTTTAACCCAAAAGTAATGGTATCTTAATATTTGAACAAATTACAGGTCAAAGCTCGACTCATTAAGAATTTGAACACAATTTGATTAGTGTCTGGTTTTCAACCCGTTACGCAGTGGCAGGGGAATTTTTACTACTTTGTGTAAGCAACAGGCAAAATGTTTTACTTCTAAATGAAAAGAAAATGCCACAGATTCTCCAAATTCACTATGATAGTTTTTTTCTCTGGTCCATGAGCATGAACAAAAAGAACATCTTTTTTCTATGCCACAAGGTTAGCAGAATACATTCTGCCCTTAAAAAATCCTTTAGGAAAAATATCTATGTTATAAGTCCGAACTTTGGAAGGTATAAGCCCTTTCTTCCAACGAAGATAAAGCTAATACCAAGATTACGTGACTATCTTTTGTTCATATAATTCAAAAGTAAACATGCAAATGAGAAAGGAGACGGACCATCTCTGTAAGCATCCGAAAGTGTGAAGTTGAGAAGCTCAAAAGGACCAAAAACTTGGTTCTCACGAATATTCCATCCACTGAACAAGCTACGAATTCGTCTGACCTCGCTTTTATTAAATACAAATGTGCTGTTGTTAACATACACTGGAAAAATCTTCAGGTACATTCTCAGTCGAGGTCCCTCTTGCCACTCAGCCGAATCAATGTCTAGCTGATAAATATTCAATCTCATACCAGTACTTAGGTACTCCTCGAACCTATCAATATATGGGCGAAAATATGAAAACCCAGGACTCTTCAAGCGATATCCTACCAGCAGAGGTGCAGCACAAAAGCAAGGTGAATTGGGAGATGGTGGGGCTAACTCATAAGGAGGTGGGCATGACGATGAACACACGGGGGCATCTGTTTTATTCAAAATATTGCTGAAACCTTCATCTTGGGGTCCACAGAACTGAACAAGGTTGCTTCTTAAGCAAATGGGATTTCCGCGAAGGCTGAAATTGTCATATAAATAACATACGCAGAATGAGAAAATTACACCACCAGATATCACTTGCTGAGACAACTCTTAATCATCTCTATTATACAACTGGAATTTATTTTTATTTATTTCTTTTATCTGGAAAGTTGTTAATTTTAGAACATGAAAATGTCATTGCAGATGAAAGTGAAGGGAAAGGACAAACCTAACAGTGACATTCAGAGGGAGTGTACGACTGCCAGATATATTTGAAAACATATTGTTGTGAAAATCCCTGCAACATAAAAAAGTTTGACATCATAAGTTCATCGATTTATAAGAAAATTTTCAGTCTGCTCCTATTAGGCCATAAAATTTCCAGTCTAATAAAAATTTCTAAACTAGCATTTCAATTTGTTTCAGCATGATCATATGTCTGATAATATATTCAAAAACTCATGTGCGGTGGTTGGGGGGGGGGGGGGGGGGGAATGTTAAATTCTTTTTCCCAGGGTGGAAAGTTGGGGGAGTTAGAGGAATTTCTTTCCCATATCAATCTTACAGGAACAGTCTCTCGGATACATTAAGAGTCCTATTTTGCCAAATGGTGGATGGAACAGAACCACTCAGTGAATTGTTTGCCAGCGACCTGCACTTGCAAAATAAAATATATTTAATTCAACAAATATTTTGCAAGGTAAGAATTAAGAGAGCTAAATCTTGGACGCTAAGTGGACAAGTGAATGCCAGCTAGGAAACAAAATAACTTAAAATTAGAAACAATCGTTTTCAGTCCATAAGAATGCTCACAATTTCTGCAGATAGGGAAGCCTCGAAATGCCGTCAGGGATAGTCCCATTAAGATTATTGTAGGATAGATCACTGCATAATTAGAATCCAAAGCATTCAATTCCAAAATGTGGAAATTTGATCCCATTTTAAGTAAAATTAGAAACTTAGATTTGAGGAATACAAAGAATTAGCACAGCAATCAGAAATTGAGTGCTTACATAGTAGTGATATTCTCAGAAAGGTCACCTGCTGGTATCGATCCATTAAGCTGGTTTAGGCTCAAATCTCTGAATTGAGAGCATGATCAAATATTAGAGTTCCAATTAATAAGTGTACTAACTCGAAACTCAATGACCAAAAAATATTTATGAAATCAGATAGATACTTCGAACCATTCATATTCACCTTTGCTAAGTACATGCCACTTAAAACAGTGAAGTCCCACATTTTAAATAAAAGGCTGGCGCTTGGCACCATAAAGACATGTCCATAGTGATATGATCAACATAATAAAACCTTGTGCATAGTGACTTACATATATGCAATAGAAAGCATATTGCTCCATCTAGGAATTGGCCCTCGTAAACTGCAGTTTCTTAGACTCCTGAAATATCCAAGTGGAGTAGATATTCACATTTTAGAGATACCATACAAGTGCCACGACTTAGGAATATTTATCATGCATTATTTAACTTAGAATAGCAACCACAATCATATTTTAGAGCAGGAATGAAGATTTTATGCACTTACATTTTCAACAGATGAGACATATTGCCATACGAAGAAGGTATTTCACTCCCATCGAAGTTGTTATTATCTAGTTGGCTGAAAAACAAAGAAGTAGAACAAGAAGCAGAAATGAAGTAAGAAAAAGTAATACCTACATTTTGCATGCACTTAATTTTAACAGTCAATCCTCAAAGTAATATAGACACTGAGACAAAATTAAAATAAGAAGAAACACCCTAGTAGCATGTGTGGTGACTTTTATCAGTCGATCCTCAAAGTAATATAGACAAGATACTTTAAAATTAAAATAAATTGAGACAAATAAAAACAAGTAGCATATTGACGAAGAATATTTATTAATTTAAAGGAAGACTTGAATCTTAGAAAGTTAGACTGAAGTGAGGGACATAAGGAATTATAGCACGGTACTATTTATCAAGACAGCAAGGAAAGACATTCAAGAAGAGTGGGTGAAGCAGATCTGAAAAGGCTTCTGAACTTTTTGTAAAGGTAAAGATGAGTGTATATACATCACTCTTCGAGAATAAGCCTGTAGAAATTGTTGAGACAAACAAAATTGAACATTTTGGTGTTGCACATTTAGTGCATGCATGTGTTCATATGTCCCATGCATGTATAATTATATCAAAATCTGTAGCTAGAAGAAATAAAGGTGAGTAGTACATTGGTCTCTCGATCAGTTTTCAAAGAGATCGAGGAAATTCATTTTTTGGTATGGAAAATGTCAACCAGAGAAAAGCTGTAGAGTTATTCATGGTAAATCTGCAAAACTAATTGACAAGAGAATACAAGATTTCAAACGACATCATGCCCCCAACTGGCCCTTGTACTCTCCCTTTAAATTGCTCAGCAAAAGAAAACAATAGTCACTATCTATTTCGTAACCTCTCATAAAGAAAATAATGCTTTCCACTTTATCTATCAGTCTATCACATAGAGCCAAGGTTGTAGCACTGTAGCAGCATATTGCATGGATGATAATTTCCATAATCACAAATCATTAATGAAGGATTTTTATTTATTTATTTATTTATATTTTATTTTATTTTTGTATTACTATTACTTGTCATATTTTATCAGAACAACCCCCAGAATCAGTCGGAAGCAAATACCAACCCCACCACCCCAAGAATGGTGAATCTAAAATTTGTTTCTGCTTATGTTAGTACAATAGGCATCCCATTTCTGCTTATGTTAGTACAATAGGCATCCCAACCAATGGCAATGGAAATAAATTCTAATTTCAAAGTTTTTTTTTTTAATATGCTTTTAGAATGATTTATATGAGAATGTCATTTTCCAAATCATAGTATGTCTGATTATCATAACACTCGAATTTATTTCAATTAGATTCACGTGTTCAATATTTATCACTTGCAAATGGATGGTTAAAGTAGATAAATTTTATACTGTAAATAAACTAAAATTAAAAGATGATAATGAACGCAAAAATTGGATGATATAAGCAACTTCCTAGCTGTCTAGGCAGACTAAAAGTCATGGCTCCAACACTGGTTCTCACCAGTCATGTTAAGGTTTCATTTATGCTTTCATGCTCATATGCAAGTGGCACAGTTCAATTCTGATAGTGATAGGCAGAGAAGCCACTCGTCTCTTCAACTTAACAAGAAAACTATCTCCAGAGATTTCTATACCACTATCCCAAGCATATCCCACTCGTCAATGCAATCTCTTTATAGTTCTGGAATGCATGTTCTCGAGAATTTATTATCTGTTACAACTTTAAGTTCCATTTAGCGTCTCATGATAGGCTACACTAAATGGTCACTTGTTCAATTGGTAGGATATGCACAGTGTTCTAAAAAGTGAAAAACGTGATGAAGCAGCGAGGTCGAGCTTCAAGCTTAGCCTAGCAATGCGTGAGCGAAGCGCGGTTAAAGCGTGACGAAGCGTGAAGGTCAAGTTTCAAGCTTAAGTGCGCCTAAGAGTAAGTGTAAGCGAGCTTTTTAGAACAAAGGATATGCATAAGTTAGATATCCATACTTCGCAAAACTTTAGCTACATAAACTTCTATGGACAAAATCAGTATTCTAAAAAGCGTGAAGCATGACGAAGCGTGAAGCCCAAAAGTCAAGCTTTTGAAGCTTAAGCGGGAGTAAGCGTTAAAGAGCGTTTTTCAATTCCTAAATATTTGATTTAAATTTTACTCATACTTGAACAAGTAAAAATAAAAAAAGGAAAAAAAAAAAGGGCGGTTGCTCTCTTCGGAGCTTCGGCACGCTTCGCGCTCGCTTTTTAGATAAAAAAATTTCAAAACGCTTTTCGCCAAAACGACGCGCGAGAGGCGCGCGTAGGCGCGCATAGTGCGTTTTAGAACACTGGACAAAATACAATTTAATTTGTTCCACTTAAAAATTTGTTTAAAGGTTCATTTCCGATTCAAAGGTTTTTCATATGCTAAGAAAACAATGTTGCTTTTAGTTATATTTTATTATAAACCAATAAAGCAAAAAGATATTGTTTAAGCTAAAACATGCTGGCTGATACGGAAAATCCCAGCATTAAGGAATCACGATATAAATATATCTAATGAAGAAGAATGCATACAGTATTAGCAACTTCGGCATTTCAGAAAGTTCTGGTGGAAGGTATCCCGATAAGTTGTTATTGTCAAGTAACCTGCACGGTTTAAGGTCATCAACTAAAATCAGACGTTCAAGAAGCAGTGGACGGCTTAAAGGGTTCAGATCTTCAACTCACAAGTGAACAAGATTTGGAAGTCTGGACAATTCTGGTGGTATTTGCCCACTAAGTGAATTATTATTCATGTGGCTGCTCAGGTAATGAGAATGTATTAATAGATGTCAGAGGATATCTCTGCAACAGGTAGAATAATCTCAAAAGAAACAACAGAAGCCCAGAGATAAAGAAGAATCCTTACAAGTGTCTTGCGTTGGTCAAGTTAGCAAATGACGGGGGTATAGATCCAGATATTTGGTTCTGGTCAATTTGTATCCTGTTCAAGTTAGGAAGAGAACCAATCTCATCGGGCAAGGAACCTGTCAGTTGATTTCCATTCAGAAGTCTGGAACCAGAGAAAGGAAAACACAGATAAAAACGTAATAGTTCAGACATCATGATGAAGCCTCTGTTGAGAATTAGAAATTAATATAATGGATTACATAGCAGGACTTGTAAGGTTTCACTCACTTCAAATGAGCATTTAGTCAAAAATTAAGCAAAGTAGAAACAACTCGTATATTTAAAAATGGAATGGTGAAAACGAAAATTGAGCAAAGAGCTGCTTCAACTTACATCAATTCTAACGTTTTAATGCTTCCTATCTCCTTGGGTATACTCCCAGTAATGTTGTTCCACATAAAGTCCCTTCAAAAACAATAGAAAATAACTAATTAAAAAGGAAAGAAAGGTGACACATAAGTAGAGCGAATTACAAGGTAAATTATGGAATGATATATATAAATAAGGACAAATAGGAAAATAGTCGTCATTGATATATAACTTACAGTATCCTCAAATAAGATAACTGACCAAGTTGTGGAGATAAGATTCCTGATATATTCATATTTAGTAGTAACCTGTTGGTTAAAAAATATATAAGCACAAATATAAAAGAGTCTTCACTGATATCTAACATACAGTATCTTCAAATAAGATAACAGACCAATTCCTGGCAACCTGTTGATCTCATGAATAATTAAAGATATTTTTTTTTTACTTATGAAGATGAATTTTGACGCTGGCAAAATCAGATATGTATAGAAATGCCTAGTTATACAAAAATTAAATAATTTGGTAGCATAAAAGTACATTTTACATTTAACAGATTTTATGTTTGCAAACTACGATACAACAAAAAAAAGTGAAGGACTACAATCATACAATTCTCTGACATGAAGATAATCATCATTCATTGTTGTGTTATAGCATAAAACCCCTGTCCAGTTCGAAGTACATGGATCCCCCTGGTTCCAATTGCGAAGATTCCGATATGGGTCCGTCAAACTTCTCTTGATGTCTCGCAATGCATTCACTGCAGAAAATTAAAGATAAGTTGTGATCTTATATCAAAACACATCACCAAACTTATGTTTTGATATAGCCTCCGGTAAAATGTTTATAAACAACACATTTCTCCAAACCACTTTTTAACCGCACACATTTCCCCAAATCATTTTTCACCACATATTTTACCTCGAAAACATTACATTATTTGTTTATAAACAAAAACTTTACCAAACAGGCACATAGTTAATGTTAGGCGTCCAGAATAAGGCCCATTTAAATGATGTAGATAGGGTATCTCATTATTAAACTCTTAAACTTCATGTTTGCATACCTAGCTTAATAAAAATTTTAATCAGATATTCAATTTAATTAAGTTTGAAAACCCCATTTATGGTAAGCATCTCCAATGTAGAGGAGGGCCATTGGTTAATGCAGATAAGGAATACACATTGATAGTAAATGTTCATCATTATGTGTTAGTGTAACTCTGTAAGATATAGAGGACATCATCTATAAATGAGAATTTGAAATCCTTCAGTATCGTTCTCCAAATAATTTGGTTGTAGCAGAAATAAAGTAAATTAGGATTCTTAACAACGATCTTTTAGCACTAACAAACACGAACGGTATACAAACAAATTACTAGTAAATTAGTAATATGATATCTGCATACTTCACTACCAGTGTTGTCGTCAATATGAAGCCTGAATTAAGCACAAACTCATTCAACCTTCATTTTAGACGTTAGTGGCAAAACAGTTGCACACTTTATTTTTTCATTAATGCATGGAATATGAATAGTTCTTGATCAAAGCGACCTCTGATATATCCAAGTTATCAGAGAAACAACGTGACAATTGGCTGTCTAGCTAGTTATGCAAGTAAATACCGATATTTTTAGAGGCTAGTGAAAAAATTATGTTGTGATGTTTAAAATCAAAGAATGCTGCCAAGCGAAACAAATACAAAATGACCAGACTAAAGCAACCAAATTTAAACTTATGTAAAATATAGGAAACTTTCAAATCAATTGCTTATAAATAGTAACGTGGCAACATTTAGTTGGTCCCTTTTTTTAAAAAAATAAAAAATTTTGGGCAAGAATTTTTCACCAATTAAAATTGTTGACTTTTCAAAAAAAATTATCCAATGAAATATTGTCATGTGGCGTGTGGCTGTTTATAAACAAATTTTACGAAACAAAGGCTTAATTTATCAAGGATGTTCAAAACAATAAGCCTTGATTTTCATATGAACACTACTTGTTTTTTGTTAAAAATTCAAAAGTAACGAACTGGTCGATCATGATCTTCTTCATATTTTCACACAATTCGGTAACTTTTTGCTCTTCTCGGATAGGCAAGTAATAACAGATAATACAACATATGATCCAAAGTGTGAATATAAATGTGAGTTGCAGAAATCCGAAATAAGCACGTAAAGGAACTCAAAAGTAGATAAAGAACAAAGGAAATCACCTTCCATGGGATGCGTTCGTTGGCTATCTGCACCTATAAGCATCAAACACCAGCATAAACACACAATTAAACTTGCTCCACTCTTAACAGAAGTTGGCTGGGATCTCTCAAGAACAACCATTTTTCCAAGATCCTCTCTTATCTCGCACCTTATAGATCAACATAAATGAAATTTACACTCAACAACGGTTTTAAACATAATCATCATAGCTAATATTCAAAAATAAAAATAAAAATTAAAAAGTCAAATTTTCAACTAAACCAGAAGAACACCTCTAAAAAGATGAAAGTCTAAACCGAGAACAGACAAATAAAGAATAATGAACCCAAGAGTATAAGTTACACGACCCAGTATTCAAACAAAACAAATACGACAAAGTATAAAACATTCTTAACAACAAAAGGGACGCCGAAAAATAAGAATAATATGGAACATATAATTGTGCTTAATACTTACAGGAACAGCAGATATTTTGCAGTTTGAGAAATGGGCTTTGATTTAGACAAAATCCAGGGTAAATTGGATTGACCCGGTCGGCATTGGAGGGTGGTAAAGAATCAAAGATGGATGATTTTGATGGCGAGGATGATGAGCAAAGCAGCCATCTTTTTTTCAAATATCAACATTGAATCGGAATTGAATACACAAACTCTAGCAAATAGTGGGCTAGCGCCCTTTTACTTTATATTTATTTTAATTTTAATGGGACTGTTATGTTATGTTGACTTTTGTTGCATTATGTATTTGTGTATTTGCAAGTAAGCCCCTATTTGAATTTTGACCCTCATTCTAAAAAGTTTATTTGAAAAAATAATTTTTTTAATAATTTTTTTTAGGAGAATGTGAGATTAAAAGTAGAGATTTTTTTTTATGGATTCATGTGTAACATTATTTTATTGATAAATATATAATTAAAAATGACAAAAATATTTTTTTATTATAATGGATCTCGAGCAGGGCTAAATGTAGCAAGATTGTATATATAAAATGAGTTTTGTTCTATGGGATTAATAATAACAGATATTTGAGCATTTGTTTGGTAAAAAATATTTTTATTTATAAAAAAAGAATTTAATATTTTTTAGGTAAAATACCTGACTGGAAAGTAATTTTAAAAACATGTGTGGTTAAAAAATTATTTAGAAAATGTGTTATTTATAAACAAATATAATGCTGCACGTCGAACTTAATCTAATACATTTTTATAAAAGTTGATGAAACTTGTAGTAAAAAAATTGTGATTTTCATGAAATATATAATGAAAATTAGTTGTGATTTAGAGCATGTTTGCTAAAGAAAATATTTTCACTCAAACTTTTCAAATTCAATATCAACAATTCATTCTTAGTCAAGCCTACAATTTTTGACTTTTCAAACATTTTTAAACTACACATCCATCAAAAAATCAAAAAAATTCACAAAAATCAAAAAATTTCACATTACCAAACAGACCCTTAATCTAAATTTTAATTTCAGGGGGATGATAGTGAAATATGAAAGGAGGGAGAGGGAATCTTCTTAGTTCACACTCTCACCGTTTTTATTCAAGACAAATTCTTGAAGGTTTCAAACAGGTTAGGAGGGTTTTTTTGTTGACAAATAAATTTACTAGGAAACTTTTTCAACGGAAATTTGGCTGATTCTTTTATATTCAACTATTCAAGATCAAGACAAGAGGTTGGGTGGTTGACCAACACCGTCCTACTTTTCGTCAATTTTTTATTTTTTATTTTATGAAAATAAGTTATTTGTTTTAATTTTAAATGATATTTAGCATCTCTTTGATAAAATTTGGTAACACAATCATTACCATTTTATTTGAGCATCACATGATTAAGAACAAACTTAGCCTTTCTTTCGTGACACTGATTGATTTATAAATTGATTTAATCAAAATAAACTAATTTATTATAAATCAATTTATAAATTACACAATTTTTCAAACTATTTTTAATCACACACATTTCTTATTCAAATTTTCAATCACTATTTTTTACCTCAAAATCATATATAAACTAGTTTATAAATTAAACAGTGTTATCAAACAAAGACAATTGTAATATAATAGTATTATTATAATCTTTTTATTTTTATTTTTTGCATAATAAAAATGACAAGTGTATGTAACATGTCTATCTGAAAATATTGGTGCATGTTAGGGATAACTTTTGAGAACTCAAAAGTTTGTTTTTGACCTTTTACAATTTTTCTATTTTATTTTATTTTTTTAAAGATGTTCTATTAAAAAACTTTTTTCAGGTAGCTTATCTATTGCGAGTGTGCGACTTTCTCCAAAATTACTTTCAAAATAATGAGTATTTTTACAAATTAGTTACCAAACAAAAATTAAAATAGCTTCCAAGAAACTATTTTACAGAAATTCAAAGTCTTGTCCGGATTCCAAGATGCCTTCTCGAGTTAAGAGCTCGTTTATTCTGTTCATTTATCCCCTATATTAGTTGTCTCTGAATAGTCTAACTATTTCTCGCAAACCCTAAAAATGATAATCAATATCAATGTTCTAAAACATGCGTACTATGCATGACGAGAGGCCCCCAAGTAGCGCTTTTGGAAAAAACGCGAAAAAACATCTAAAAAATACGCATAAAGCTTCCGATTTTCTTTTTCTTCTATTTTTACCCATTAAAATATGTTTAAAGTTTAAATATAGTACGTAGGAATTGAAAAACGTTTTTTAACGCTTATTACTCGCTTAAACTTGTAAAGTTTGACTCTCGAATTCCACGGTTCACGTTTTTTAAAACACTGCTCAATACCTAAGTTTAAGTATTTTCTTTTATTTATTTATTATTATTATTTATTTATTTATTTATTTATTTATTTATTTTTGTGAAGATTATTGTATTAGTTAAGTATATTTTTCATTGAAGCGTTTTCGTTTGGCCAAGTGAACAGCACCAAAGACTAAACACGTTTATTACGTGTGACGGTGTGAGGTTTGGTAATTAGTCAATTTGACTTGGCAACATGATACTTTGAAATATTCAAAGGCTAAAAGACGATGTATAATGTATTCGGTAAACTTTTGTTATAAACAACACTATTTTTAACATTATTTTTTAATCAAACATTTTTTCTCTCTTCAATTTTTAACCACAAATTTTATCTAAAAAACACAAATAACACTAATCATTACTTGTTATAACAGTTGCCGAACACAAGCGTAATCATTTTTATATGTCATAAAGGTCCATACTTCCGGTGGCAACATATTCCTTGGGGTTTCCGTGGTCGATTTAGAGTTTTCGGCCGATGAATTGCGAGCTTTTATATCCCCATATATTAAAAGAGTGAGTTTCAAAAATACTATTCATAAGTCATTTGAACCATTTAAATCGTATAAGTCATTTGAGATGTTGCTTTTCTTTTCTTTTTTTTCTCGATTGATTATTTCGATCATTTCGTATTATTTATTATTATTTTTGCACTTTGATTTTAGCATATTTGAAATGCAAGTTTTCTGAGTGAATTTCAAAAATAGTATTCATATCCATTAAAACGCTATTGAATCGACTTTTATACTACGCTATTAAATATATCATTAAAATGATACACGTACCTTACACATGCATCTCACTAGTATATATAAGAAAAATTGGAGTCTTTACTTGATAAAACTAGCCAATAAACTTTAAGTGTGTACATGAAAAAAAAAAATGGAAAATTTTCTGTTAGATATATGCCTAGAATGTTTCAACCAGAATGTGATTTACAACTCTTACGGTGTTTCGCGCAGAAATCAAACTACCGTTAATAATTAAAAGGATTCAGACGATGTGTAAGGAATAACAACCTTTTGACACAGAATCCCAACAAGGGATGTTTATTTTTGAAGGTTACAACGAAAAACAAAATGTCTCCAAAGGGGCACAAGCGCACTGAATTGCAAAGTAATTGAAAGTTAACAAGAAAAACCTAAAAGAAATGAAATTACATATTCTCTATTTTGAGAGTGATTGATCAGTTATTTCTAAACATCTAAGTTTCTGCTATATATACAAATTTAAAATAAACTAATTACAATTGTCTTCTAACATTTGATACTCTCGCTTGCCGCCTCAATTTGTAACTTGCATGGGATAATCGTTGTCTATCATGTTACATAATCATCTTCCATTTTTTATAGAACTGACGTCCACTGCTTAGTATCAAGTAACTTCCCATGATCTTCTCTAACCGCCCATAACGTGAAAATTGTTTGTAGATGATTCACTGGATCTTGGAATGAGTTGTAAGAATTGTTCTTCTTAACTTACTTACTTAATCACCCAATCACCCTTGCAATCGTCCAATCGCTCAAGTACTTCGACGATCGTCCAATCAAAGGAGGACCGATGACTCGATTGCAAACAAAGAGGGCCAATGAAGCAATGGAAAAGTTAGTTTAAGAAACAATGGCCAAAACAATGTTCGTGTCATCAAAAGAAGCAAGTTCCATGTTGGGATCGAGCCAAAACGATGAGTGGATCAACATCATTCAAGCCGTCGAAGAAAATTGCAAAGTTTCAAAATTCACGACCGTAACCCGTAATTCTTACGGCCATGAAGAGCTCACTGCTGAAAATTGAGAATTTGAAGAAATTGGACTTACGGCCGTAAGAAGCTTTTATCACGGCCGTAACGAAGCCTCGGGTTAAAAAACGAGATTTTCAGAAATAAGAATTACGGCCGTAAATAATTATGTCACGGCCGTAACTATTAAACAGAAACCAAGTTACGGCCGTAAAGGGAAGGGTCACGGCCGTAAAAACATATACGCGTAATTTTAGGTTAATTTTTATTTCCTTATTTTTAGCTAGTTGTTTCCTAGTATAATTAAATCTCTTAACCTAGTTTTTGACCCTATTTATAGGGATGTAATTTTCATTATTCAACAGACAACTTTGATATTATTATTGAGAGACAATTTGCTTTCAAACCTTATTCTTTATTGAATAAAATCCGAACTTGCGAGTTAATCTTGTTTGTTCAAATCTTGTGTGAGATTTATTTTCATTGTGATCAAGAGGTCAGCATATCTATTGATTGTGTTGGTTGCTTGGTTCAATTAATTTGAATCAATCTCGAAATCGTGATTCTTTGGCGTTCTTGGGTCGATTCCAATAATTTTTGGGTTGCGTAGCTACAATATCTACGTGGTTTGCATCACTTACTCTCTCTTTACATATTCTAGACTTGGTCACTACCGTACTAATCAAGGATCACACAAAAACACAAAGTCACTGTTATGTCATAATTACAAATTTAGTCCCAAATCAAATTTTATTATCGATAATTTAATTAAATAGGCAACATCCAGTACGCATCACAAGTCGTACAAAGTCGCAATAGACACAAATTTTGGTCAGTCAAACATTTTTAGTCACATTTATTTTAGTGGTCACAACTTTGAAATTACTCGTTTTATTGATCACAATTAGTCAATATTTTAATCACGAGAACCTAATAATTGATCACATTTGTGATCTATAAAATTTTGTATTATGTAACTAGACCAGGTCACACAAAGCCAAAGTTGACACAAATATATATCGCAATTACAAATTTAGTGCGATAATTAATTTAAACTGGTCACATCGCGTACTCGTTACAAGTTGCGCAAAGTCACAATCGTCACACGAAGTCACAATTGAAACAAATTGTATGTCACAATTTCAAACATAGTCCTAAATCAAATTTTGTTATCGATAATTTAATTAAACCAATCATATCTCATAAACAAGTCGTTCAAAGTCACAATTAGTCAATATTTTGGAATCACCTAATAATTTGTCACAATTACCCAATAATTGATCACAATCACCCAAAATTAATCACAAAGACTATTCAAGTCACCACTCCCAACCCGTCTCCATTCCAACCTAATCAATTTCCTCGACAACCCGACCCCATCCTGAACCACCATCTCACTGTTGCTTGCACTACCAACTCCACAATCGCTACCACCACCAAAAATCACTGCCACAGCAAAAAAAAAAAATCACCGTCATCTAACCACCACCAAACATATATACACATACACCACAAAGCGCCGCGCTTAGCAAGCGTCACACACTTTCCTGGTGCAACGCTGCTCACAGTGCACTGCAGGCGCCTGTGGTCGCCACACGCACCTCCCTTGTGTCACCACCACTAGCTGGAGTTGGAAATAGGTTGAGTTTGAAATGGTTGTTCACCTAAAATAACACCACAAGTGTACGGGTCATGACAAGTAATATAGTTGACTTTTAGAGTCCGAGTTATCCTACCCACAAGGAATTGGATTAACTACCAAACTATTTTAATTCTCACTTTATTTGAATGACAAATAAATGAAGATGTGATAATTCTAAAGATTAAGCTAAAGCAATAACTAATGAATAAAGGCGTGTTTTTGAATCAATTGACGTAGAGTTGGGATTTTACGAGTTCACGTAGTCAATGCCTTTAATCTCACTACTCAAGTTTTAATCTCTTAACGTGATCGGTCGAGTTCACTTATGCACATGGAATTCTCCTCTCAAGTTTAAACCAACTCTACCTAATTAGTCAACCGTGTTAACGAACAGCAGGTTGTAATGATTAGGTGCATGGAATACAATAACTCAATTAAGACCGCATAACAACGAACGTATATCTCTATCACTTATTCAATTACCGGATTTTATTCCTAATTATAGATCATTAGCTCACCTATCGAATTATGAAAACGATCCAATTAATCAATGAATTAGTGTCCAGTTAATTCACGCATTGAACACAAAATAAAATCATACACATGCAATCAAACTGTAAAACTTAAGTAATGAAATTAAAGGCGTAAAATTACACTGCATCTTTTGATCCAAACAAATAGTTTAGCTACTCATAATTAGAACAACTAAAACGCAGTAAATAACTAGATTAAACGTCATGGGTAAGCAAAAATAATAAAGGAGAGAACTCTTGCACAAAGTATTTGTCCCCATTGCTAGTCTTCTATCCTCAAGCATTTGTCTCCTATTGATGCTTCAAAATCTCCAAGTCTTCACAGTGAATGGATATGTGTGCAAAGGTTCTGAATTCGTGCATGATAAGTCCCTTTTATAGATTTTCCAAGAAACCTAGGCTAAACCACGCTGAAATTCGCGCATGGGCTTTTCTTCGTCGGGCCTCCGACAACTGCGCGGCCGCGCAGTAGACTGAAAACTGGTTCTGTTTAATTCAGAAATCTCGCTCGACCACCACATAGATAACTCGTGGCAGCGCAGTTCAAATCTTCAGTTGCAATTTCCATCTTTCTAGTACATATAAGTTGGCCCCTGAACTTTATTTGCACATGAATCTTTCATCTTCTGATTGCAACAATTAAGTCCCTGAACTTCCAAAACTCTTCAAATCATCTTCCAAACTTAAATCTATCTTCAATTTAGCTCTCGAACCTTGATTCCTTCCACTTAGCTCTCCTTGAAAATTTCGATTGACAATTTCATCATCGATTTTGCGCCTTTAAGTTTCAAATAACATTCAAATGCCCACTTTTCCACTTTAGTGCTTCATTACAATAAGTTTGGGAAAATTCCTAAAATATAAACAATTATAAAGCAATTAAGTAGTAATTGTTCAAGAATGACCATAATATAATCTAATTTAGACATATAAATAAGTGTATAAATTGCACTTATCAAATACCCCCAAACTAGAATTATTGTTCATCCTCAAACAATGAAAAAAAATAACTAATAAATAAAACTAGAAAATAGCAAATAGTTTTGTTGTGTCAACATGTTCACCATACGCCTCAATAATACAAATCAATTCACCTCTTTGGCAAAGAGTTTTGAACAACAAAGTAAAAACTAAAAATAGTTCTAGTCAAGTCATGCTCAAATTTCAAGTGTGTGTGTGAATAGCCAATGTCAAACGCATACTTGTACAAAAATGTACTTAACATTGTGTGACTTATTATGCAAAAGTAAGCCAAAATCCCATGAAGTCATCCTATGATTTCTAATAATTTTTCTTTCAACGCTCATGGATGATTACAACTATTTGCTTTTCTCTCAAATCTCATGTTTCCCTCTATTGTGGTCTCTAAACTTATGAATATTGCATTTTTCTACTCAAGATAGTTAGAATCAGAAATATGCATGTACAACAAGTCAAAAGTAGGCAATCCTCAATTCTACACCCTCAATCTCCACAGTTTCAATCAACTATGCTTATACCATGCAAAAAAAATTCTTTTATAAACGACTTTTTCTTTTTATTGTCTCTATCTTTTACCATCTTTGTGCAGAAATTTTCATACCTGCTTTCTATATGACCCTTGTAGCAAACTTTAGGTCGATAACTCCCAAGCCAAACAACTTTAAGACACCAGGTTCAGAGAACCTCTCAAACTTAATTACCCGAGTTATAAAGGCTTAAACAGAATAATTAAAGATCTTTTTGCGTTTTATATGTAAGTCCACTCTCCTTACTTACTTCCTAATTGACCCATGTAATAAGCTTTGGGTTGATAGCTCTCAACTCAGTTGAGTTTAGGGTATTAGATTTGAAAGACCCTTAAACTTAATTGCTCGAGTCAAAAAAGGCATTTGAGGAGTAGAATAAGACCTTCAGCATTTTTTTATTTTTATGCTGGTAATGGTTTATACCTGTTGACAAAATTGTTTTAACCACAGTGCAAAACAGATAACTATATACCTCCACCCTATCATTACATGCATATGCTAACCTTTCCACCCCCAAACTGCTTCTTGAATGGTTTGGTTCTAGTTAAGGGACGAGGTGTCTAATGTTCTAAGTTTTGGGATTTTAACTCATTCCTAAGTTCAAGTTACATAAATGTACCCCACAATTATCAAACATATTCATACACAAGCAATAATCCAACAATGACTATGCGCGCAAAAATATGAAATCATGCAAGTCATGACTAGTTAATGAAACTCAAGTTTTGATGTTGTCCAATTATTAAAGCCACAGCAGAATTTGATTCACATCATCTCCTAGGCAATAAACCTGTTAACACAATTTTCAAAATTTTTTATTTTATTATTATTTTTTTAAAACTTGAAATTTCCCAAATAACAAAGTGCAAGTGAAGCATATGAAGCATTTAATATGACAAAGCATGAATTTCCACCCCAAACTAAAATTATACATTACCCTCAATATATGTCATGAAGATATGATACATAAAACAAAATAGCACAACAAGGAGGGGTTCAAGTACTTCCCGGGTTTGAGAGTGCAATTCTTCAATTTCGAGCCTTTTCTTGAATGTAGACTTGGATGGCCGTACTTGTTCCAGTCTTGATGTCAATGTTTTCCAATAGATATACACCTCGCAAGAATGAAACAAGTACATAAGAACATCTAATTTAAAGGCAATCATAAGCAACTACATTTTCAACCTCCAAACTAAAGCAAAACTAAAATATGAATTTGTTTTGAAAGTGGTCAACTACCCATGTTTAGCCCCCGAAATTGCTATGAAAAATTGATTTTTTTTCTAGCCATATTCGGACACATGAAATTTTGTAGTATGTCCTATATCATATAAAAAATTCAGGTCATTTGAAGTACATTAGGGTTGTGAGATGAAGTGGAAAAAATGGATACCCAAGCTAAAAATTTGTGCACAATGCTTGCAATGACCTTAATGTTGTGCCTAAGTGATGAGATCCGGGAAAGTCAAACCTCGATGCACATTTCAGTAGCACCCATGAGGAGATCCAATTCCAAATAGGTTCAAGATTCGAGGCTAAACAAAGTGAATAAGTCAAGAAAAGAAGTTAAGAATCAAGTTGGAGTCAAGATTCAAGTGGAAAAAATAGAGATGTAGTTTCATCCAACTTCAAGTAAAGTTTTGACATATATAAAGTCCTAATCTGAGGTCTTGAATAATTGTAGATCTTTTCTTCTAGTTTCTAACGCATTTTGAATCACCACAATCAGACATCGGGATCAAAATTTATGATCAAAATATTGAAGATGGCGTGTGCAGAATCTTGGATGCCTGAGCGATCGCGAGACAAAACAAGCGCGAAATCTGTAGCGTTTCGGAGGCAGTGAATTTTTGCGATCTCCATTCGATCACGAGGCTTTTCCCCACGTGATTGCATGGCCATTCAAAAGATAGATTTTTCAAGTTTCCAACCTATTTTTGGGCTTTCTTTATTTTTCTAATTTCCTTTATTTCTTGTACTATAAATAGACTTCCAAAAACCCTAGAAACATTAACTTGGATGCTCATTGTGATTGCTCTCGAGAGAGTCCTCCTTTAGGTGAGGTAAACCCTTCCTTTATCTTGTAACTCTTTGTAATTACTTCAACTAAATCTAGAGTATTATTATTCTTGTGTTTGTTGTTGATTTTCACCACCTTGGAATTTATTTAATTTTTATCCACTGGGCTAAGTTATTTAACATTTGAATTTTGGGTAAGATAAACTTGGGTTAATGTATTTTATTACTTATTTTACCATTTTAGCTTTCTTGGGATGATATAAAATTGTTGTGAGAATTTTTGGTAGAAACACCAAAGGAGTTCGCATCACTAAGTATGCCCATGATTTCAAATCAATGCTTATGCACTTGTGATGATGCAATTTGTGAATGGATTGCACACAATCAAAGTTCGATATGAATTGATGAAATTTGTTCAAAAGATTTTGCAAAAAATTGATGAAAGATTTATTGAGATATTTTGACAAACACCTAGAGTGCACTGATAAGTGTGCGTTTTACAAACTTATTGTGCTTTTAAATAGACAATTTAATTGACAAATTGAGCAAATATCTACTTATATATTGTGTTTATCTTGTACAATTAGGTACAACCTCAATTGGAAAGCAAATGGACAAGATTGGAGTGCAATCAGGCTAAAAGAGGAGCAAATTTGATGTCCAAGGACCTAATTGAAAGAAATCAAAAGTTCGGGGAATTAATTGCAACATCTCAGAAAGTTGGAGGACTAAAGATGCAAATATTTCAGGGGTATATTTGTAATAAAAGTCAAAATTCGAGGACTAAATTGAAGAAGACAAGAAGAGAGGGACTTGACGTGCAATTATCCAAAAGAAAAAGAAAAAAAAAAAGAAAAAGCCAAAGTAAGAAAAAGACAAAAAAAAAATAAAATATAATATAAATTATATGTGCACAAATGGATTGATGGGCGCTCGCCAGAGTGCCCATTATTCTAAGCAATTGATTTTTCAACTGTCCACGCGATCTCGTGGATTTATTCCACGCGATCGCATGTGCAACAATACAATTCCGATTTTTATTTTTTGTTTTTATTATTTTAAATTTAAGGGCGTATTTGGCTATAATTGTACGCGTTTTTTGGGACTTTTTAGGTCTAATTTATGGGAGTATATATACTCCCATTTCTTAACACCAAAAGGAGAACTCACCTCACCAAACCCTAGCCCCCTTCCCTCTTTTCTCTCTTTTCTTTCTTTTCTTTTCTTTTCTTTGTTTTTGATTTTGTTTGTAAATTAGTTTGTAGTTTAATTGTGTTTCTAAGTTGCTAGCACCATTTGGAGCAAGGAAGCAAGAAGTGAGGTGAAGATTCAAAACAAAGTTCAAGGAATTTTGGGGCAAAAATCAAGGGAAGTGATTTATTTCATTATCTTGTATTTTTAATCTTTGATTTCTATATTTTGTGATGTATTTTTGTAAACCTCAACTTTTGTGCAATATTTATATAATGGGCTAGTTATTTTATGTTGTGATGATTGATGTAGCTTAACTTAGTTTAAGTAATTTTAATGTTTGTTTATTAATGTTGAGCTTATTTCATGTGTGTTTGTTGTTGAGATTATTCCATGTGTTTGATTGATCACCAAATATATGTTTTGTGAAGTGTATGATAATCGAGAGATATTATGCATTTTAGACCAAATAATAAATGCTCTAGGTTCTTGTTAAGGATGGAGATATACCTTAAACCCTAGATGATCCATTGAGCTATTTTCACAAGAGTTAATGCAATTGATTGGGCTTTAATCGACATAGAGATATAGTATGTTAAACCAATTGATTAAGCTTAATTTCACTCGAGAGAGGTAATTAGCTAAGCTTGGAAAATCGGGTCTAACATTGTAAATGAGTAATTTATTAATTTGCATGTGTTGAGAAATTATTTAAGCAAGAGTTAAGTGAAATCATGAATCCCAACTATTTTATATTTCATTTTCCTTATTTTAATTTGGTTTAAAATTAGTTTCTTTAATTTAGAATTTTCCAACTCCATCTTTTAATTGTGTGTTTTATTTGTTAAGATTAAATTAACTAGAGTATAATAGAGTATACATTCCTCGTGGGATCGACAACCCAGACTCAAAAAGTCCACTTTATTACTTGTACGCGACCCGTGCGCTTGCGGTACACTATTTTGAGCGAACATGCACCAAACAAGGCAAGTGGAAATCATGGATTTTGAAGCATGAAGTTACCCAAAAATTTAACCTAAGTTTGACTCTCAATTCCACATAAAAGTCTAGTCTAATCCATAACTCAATAATCCAAAAACTTCGAATCTCAAGAAAAGCAAGAAAATCCCCAAAATAATCGAAATTGTAGAGTAAATGTGGAATTCATACCTTTTTGGAGGTTGGGATGTGATGCAAGCTTGTGCAATGCTCAATTTCATGCATGATATTGCAAATTAGGTGATATGTTATGTTAGGGTGATTTTTGGGAGAGAAAACGCAGTTGAAAGTTATGAATATGAATGATCTGCTAAGGAGGATAAAAATCTGCTAAATTTGTCCTACGGGTAACTACGCGACTGCGCAGTAGATAGTCCGATGGCCGCGCGGCCTATTGCTGAAGGGTTCTGCTTAATTGAAAGATAATGTGCGGCCACCAAAGTGCAATGGCGTGGCCGCGTGGTTCTCCGACTGAAAAATATTTTTATGCTAATTTTGAATTCCAACTCCAATTTCTAACCCCAAAACACCTTATTCTTTATATACTTACTCACCTAAACTTGCTTCCTACTATGAACTAAGGTTTCATGCATGCTCTTATGACTTATCCCTACAATTCTAGAATGTATTGCAACCAACTATTGTTATGGATTGAACTAGCTTTTTAACACTTTTAGGCCAAAAATTTATGATAAAATTTATGCACAAACTCTATCAATAGTGAATATGCTCATAATAACTTCCCTATGTGATGCAAAGATGCAAGGCAAGAAAATCAATACTCAATGATATCAACAAAAATAAACAAGCAAATCAATAAAATCCTAAATTACTCATAAAGCATAAATAAATAATAGAAGGATACAAGTTGGGTTGCCTCCCAACAAACGCTCCTTTTAAAGTCTAAAGCTCGACTTTTGGAAGAGTTTCTCAAGGTTGCTCAAGACATGGTGTTGAAGTATTGTCCCCAATTTTTTATTTTCTCTCAATACTCCCAAATTCCTCATGTTATAATTTGGCTTTAAGCTTCCCCTCCTTACTCAATGATAGTTCCACCTTTATTCTTGAACAATTTTCCATATTTGAGTCATGATTTTCCATCTGAGTTAGGTTAAATGTTGCGTGTTCATTTTCAATCCTAAATGTTACCTTTTTTTTTTTTTTAACATCAATTAAAGTACGCGCAATAGTAAGGAATTGTCTCCCTAAAATCAAAGGTAGCTTGTGATCCTCCTCCATATTCAAAATCACAAAATCAGTGGGAAATATGAACTTCTTCACTTTCACCAACACATCCTCTACAACTCTATATGAATATCGAATAGATCGATCAGTAAGCTGCAACCTGATCGTTTTTGACTTTGGGTCACCTAAATTCAATTTCCTATAAACAGACAAAGGCATTAGATTAATGCTTGCACCTAAATCACATAGAACTTTGTTGAATTTTAAATCACTAATAATGTAGGGAATAGAGAAACTCCCTGGATCTTCTAGCTTAGGTGGCAGCTTATTCTGTAGGATTGCACCGCATTCCTCATTTAAGGATACCAAATCACAATCTTCAAACCTCTTCTTTTTAGACATCACCTCCCTCAAGAACTTGGGGTAACTTGGTATTTTCCTGATGGTGTCTATAAAAGGGATGTTTATTTGCAATTTCCCTAACATTTCCAAAAACTTATTGAACTGTTGATCCATAAGATGATGCGCCACTCTCCCAGGATATGGAAGTGGTGGAACATAAGCTTTCACAGGTGGCCTTGTTGTCCTCTCTTCATTATATGATTTTTGTGGTTCATCAGGCTGGTTCACTACCTTTGGCTGCTCGTCCTTTTCTTTTCCTTCTTCAACAACTTCTTTTGATTTGTCTGCTTTCTTCATCTGAACTTCTGGTAATTAAACCCCGCTCCTTATGGTGATGGTGCAGACATACTCCCTTGAATTCGTTTCAGTGTTGCTTGGCAACTGTTCTGGATGTCTCTCAGTCTTGCTAGCTACCAACTGCCCCATTTGATTTTTCAATTTAGTGATTTCACCCTGATGAATTTTTATCATCTGCATTATTACTGTCACATTTTCATTCAAAGTGGTCAAACTCTGTTCCAACTTATTTCGTTGTTGGAATCCAGACGGGTTTTGAAGATTTTGATTATTTGACCAAGAGGAGTCAGGATTCTTTCTCAAATCTGGATTGTGCATTTGAGGATATGGCCCTCTCTACATTTGATTATTTCCTACATAGTTTGCCTGCTCCACACCTGGTTGACTTTGAATTGAAAAGGATAATTATGTGATGCATGATTATCAAAAGAAATATCACATATTTGATTTGCCTAAACTGCATAATGGGTTGTTTTCTTGAACCATCTAATTTCTTTCCTGAAGCATCAACCTTTGCAACAAGTGTTGTAATTCCATATACTTATTGAATTTCTCCAACCTTTGGTGTTTCCCGATCAGAATACCATTGATAGCAATTTGTTGCCATTTTCTCAAAAATGTCAGCTTCTTGCTCATAGGTCAAATCCATAAGTGAACCACCAGCTGCAGAATCTGCATGTCTCTTATTATCATGCGTCAACCCATTGTAAAATTGTTGGACCAATTCCATTCAGATATACCATGAATGGGACACTATCTATGCAATTCATTGTATCTCTCTCATGCCCCAAAGATTGATTCCCATAAGTGTTGATTGAAAGCTAGGATCTCTCTTTTGAGTTTTACCTAATTTGCATTCATAAGATCTGTTGATTGTCTTGAAGTTGAGGATTGTTTAGAACTCTGTCTTTTGCCCTTTTTTTAATGAAATTCTTCCAACTGCGGTTGTCGCCTTTGTCAACGATTTCTTTTTTATTTCTACATAAAAAAGAAACAATTCACAGTTGTTTTTGGAACTCCTAAACAGTAACTAAAATACTAGAAATAGAAATAAAAATAAAAGTGCGAAAAGTAAAATTTAAATTAAAGCAAAAATTAAAAGGAATTGATATTAATCACAAATTTCCAGCAACGACATCAAAAACTTGTTCACCTAAAATAACACCGCAAGTGTACGAGTCGTGACAAGTAATATAGTGGACTTTTATAATCCGAGTTATCGTACCCACAAGGAATTGGATTAATTACCAAAACTATTTTAATTCCAACTTTATTTGAATGACAAATAAATGAACATGTGATGATTCTAAAGATTAAGCTAAAGCAATAAATAATGAATAAATGCGTGTTTTTGAATCAATTGATGTAAAGTTGGGATTTCACGAGTTCACGTAGTCAATATCTTTAATCTTACTACTCAAGTTTTAATTTCCTAATGTGATCCGTCGAGTTCACTCGGGGTTAAACCAACTCTACCTAATTAGTCAACCGTGTTAATGAACAGCGGGTTATAATGATTATGTGCATGAAATACAAGAGCTCAATTAAAACCTCAATAACAACGAATGTATATCTCTATCGCTCATTCAATTACCGGATTTTATTCCTAATTCTAGATCATTAGCTCACCTCTCAGATTATGAAAATGGTCCAATTAATCAATGAATTAGTGGCCAATTAATTCATGTATTGAACAAAAAATATAATCATACACTTGCAATCAAACCGTAAAACTTAAGTAATGAAATTAAAGGCGTAAAACTACGCTACATCGTTTGATCTCAACAAATAGTTTAGCTATTTATAATTAGAACAACTAAATCGCAATAAATAATTAAACTAAACATCACGAGTAAGCAAAAATAACAAAGAAGAGAACTCTTGCACCAAGTAGTTGTCCTAGTTGCTAGTCTTCTTTCCTCACGCCTTTGCCTCCTATTGATGCTTCAAAATCTCCAAGTCTTGATGGTGAATTGTGCCTCTAGAATATATGTGCAAATGTTCTGAATTCATCCATGATAAGTCCCTTTTATAGATTTTCCAAGAAACCTAGGCTGAACCACGCTGAAATCCGTGCATGGACTTTTCTTCGCTGGGCCTCGGACAACTGCTCGACCGAGCAGGCAAACTTCTGGTAGCCGTGCAGTAGACTGAAAAATGGTTTTGTTTAATTCAAAAATCTCACATGGCCACCATATAGATAACCCTTGGCCGTGCAGTTCAAATCTTCAATTGCAATTTCCATCTTTTCGGTACGTTTAAGTTGGTCCCTGAACTTTATTTGCACATGAATTTTTATTCTTCTGATTGCAACAATTAAGTTCTGAACTTTCAAAACTCTTCAAATCTTCTTCCAAACTTAAATCCATCTTCAATTTAGCTCTTGAACCTTGATTCATTATACTTAGCTCTCCTTGGAAATCCTGGTTGACAATTTCATCATCGATTTTGCGCATTTAAGCTTCAAATAACATCCAAATGTCCACTTTTCCACTTTAGTGCTTCATTCCAATGACTTTGAGAAAATTTCTAAAATATAAACAATTATAAAGTAATTAAGTAGCAATTTTTCAAGAACGACAATAATATTATCAAATTTAGACATACAAATAAGTATATAAAATACATTTATCAATGGTTAGAGAGGGAGAGGAGGGTTTAGTTTGAAACGGGTTATAAATTTTTTTAGAGTGTGAGCTATGGTGGAGTACGAAACCTTGGTAACTTAAATAACTTGAATCCCTATTCCAATTATTCAGTGTAAATTTACCTTTCCTTAGCAATATTTATTTTTAACATACTCAATCTTCAACTATAACTTATTTGAAACCATATGCATCTATTTTATCAATGTTTATACCTGAATTTGACATTCTCTATTGATTAATTATTAGCTTTTAGTTAGAGAGTTCGATTTAAATTGAGGAATTCGATTGGAACAGGTTTTGTAACTATCAAGTTTCTCTATATATTTTGAAGTAGTTACAAAATCAATTTTAAGAAATAAAAAAATTGAAGAACCTATCCCACATAAATTAGTGATCAATTTGCAAAAGTGCAAAAAATATAAATAAACTGCTTGCATATACAATCATATTCAAGAGATATGGATAATTGTATATATTACTTACTTTAGATGACATGATTTTTACTAAATTAGGTAGTTTTAAGGGTTTTTATATTCGGTGGGAGCGCATGTTTATCAAAAGTCCAGCTGACCACAGCTAACGAATCAAACAAAATTTTTATTTGGAAAAATACTTCATCTTTACTAAAAAAATTGAAAAGTATCATACTGTGATACAAACATGTTTGAAAAGTATCAGATTGTACACGTGATTATGAAGTATTTTTCAATTTTTATAATTTTATTATAAGTAATTTTCAAATTTTATAAAATAGAAAAATACATAAATAAAGTGTTTAAAAATAGAAATTTAAAAAATAAGATCGAACTTATATAATTTCAAAAATCAGATTTTAATTAGGATAATTAGTTAAATTAAATAATTGAAAATATTTTATTAAATATATATAATTTCAGGTCACAATATCAAATAATTTCAAGTTACAAAACAAAATCTTTTAAGCCACAAATTATTTGAATTATTTGAAGTCACAAATCACGATTACGTCACAAATATTTAGGATCTCAAGTCACAACCACAATAATTCCTGGTCAGAATCACCATTTTTAAGGTTACAAGCAATAATTTTAAAAACTCACACGTAAAAAAAAATTATAGGTTACTTATTTGTTTATGGTCAACGCATCATCACCTATTCCAACTATCAAGACCATGACCGCCATCTTCGTCGCCACCAACACAACATTAACCGACCAGCTCCACCCTACCACCAAAAAAAAACACACACCACCACCAAATTAAGGTCACAATTTTATTTTAGGTCGCAATCATAATCATCACCTTCGACCACCATCGCCATGACCACCACTGTCTTCACCACACCGTCTTCATCACAGCCCTCAACCTCAATCTCAACCAAAAGAAAAAAAAAGAAGAACAAAAAACAAAAATGCAGTCAGAGACTCAGAATCCACCATTACACAGCAAGGCTGACATCACCACCAACCACCATCAACGCTGCACACCACGGCACGGAACCACCAAATCGCCACACCACCACCACCATCATATCCATCGCAACAACACACAGCCTCACACACCATCGCAACACCCACATCACCACGAGAAGCAGCACTCGACAACACATTATCAACACACCACACAGCGGCTGGCAGGATCCCGATAGCGCTGTGGCGACGTCATCTCCTATAGGTAACGACATCTCTGGTGCCAGAATCTAAAGTTGTGGGCGTGGAGGTGAAGAGCGATGGTTTCGGTAACTGCACAGATTGAAAAATCAGATCTCTATTGGCAACGATGATCTGAGGCAGCGGCAATCTCGATTCCTGACTCGAGGAAGCTTCGGCGAGATCTTGCTCCGTCACGTGATGATGTGCCTACGAGCTACAGTGGGAGGAGTGGACGATTGGAGTGCCATCACCGAAGGAGTTGTCGCCTCCATCGCCGCTCAAGGAGGAGTGAATGCAAGTGTGGAATGGGAAGGGAGAGAGTATAGTGATTCTGTTAGGGTTTGAGTGGATATATTAAGATTAGAAATTAATCAATTATTATAATTTATTAAATATATTTTAAAAATTTATTATAACCTAAAATTTGAAGTTTTACTAGTTTGATCTTATTTTTTAACTTGATTCCTATAAAATAGGGTTAGGTGTAATTTTCTCTTTATAAAATTCAAGTAAATTTCAATTTGATCTCTGAAAGTAGAGTATTTATGTAGACAACCCTATTCAACTTGTTAACGGTCCACGAGATTATTGGGCTATTTAGCCTTCAGCTAGTAGGCCCTGAGCGAATGATGCGGTCCACAAAACTCGGGGACCATTTGAATAGGTTAGGTTGAACGAATTTCGCATTGATCTTCAACCTAATTTTATCCCACGTTTGGCCATAGGGGAATGACTCCCTTTTTCTTCGCTATCAGAGTCACTTAAACATTTTACACTACAGAAATTCCTATCCTGTTCATTTTTTAGCTCTCTAAAGTAATGAGGACAAAAAACTAAGCCAGTCCAAGGGCAGAAACCTCTGATGGGGTCGACTGAAATAACCAAATCCACGGGACCCGCCCTCTATTCCTTCCATGTTTCCCAACATCGACTTACGTCTCAAAAGCGTAAGAAGAGAGATAAAATTCCAAAGGAAAAACACACATAAAGGAAGGGGAGTGATGCGTGTCACAATGCACCAAATAATAATTAATTCCTTACTCGCCAAGTATCAATTTAAAATGTAGTAGCAGGAGTAAGAGTTGGTCTCACGAGGAACAGTGAACTTAATTAGTTGTTCGATCAATTAGAATTGAATTGGGGATTTTGTTGTTTGAATTTACTTAAATGTAAACTATGCATAAAAAGAAACAATTAAATGTGACTAGAGAATTAATATGAGAGGAAATCTTGTTCTCGGGTTCAGTTGTACCCTCAATCAATGTTATACCTTCCTAAGTAACGCATTTCTATTCCTAATTCAATTTATCAATCTTAGATAATCGACAAGCTCTGATTACCACAATTCTTCCTTATGTAAATTAAATTAAAACAAACTCTTTGTTTCAATTCTAACAAATGGGTAACCCTGAACAATTTCTTAGGATTTAACACAAGGCTAGTGTGAAAACGAGAAGAATTAGATTGAATTGGATTGTCAATTTCACAAGCTTGAATTAATCAATCCAAGTCGAATTATTGTTAAACCTGCGAGAGATTTATTTGCTACCAAAAGTCAAGATTCAATGACAATTATGGATCAAATATCTAAACCTTCACATATACATGAATTTAGATATTAAATAATTTAATTGGACAAATCAAATTTATTAATCAACTAAACTCAATCAAGCATTCAAAACTCAATAATTCGACAATTGAAATAAGGGAATAGATGCTTGCTACTAGTTTCTAGGAAAAGGAAATAATATAATTAAATTGACACAACTTCCACTTTAAACAAGATTGGGAATTTAGCCGAACATGATTGTGGTGGATTCTTCAAGTTGATTTATGGATTTGCCTTGTTGTTGATGCTCTTGTACTTGAAAATCTCCCAAGAATTCTCTATTGTAAACCCTCAATTTTTTCAGCCTTCATCATGTGGTGAATTTTCCCTTTTTAAGCCTTCAAAGTCGTGTCCTAGGGTTACCAAGAAGATATACCAAATATAGATTTCAATTCAAAATAGGAAAATATTCCGTGGGAATGTTGCGACCATAACTTTGGAATTTACGACTGTAAATCATTTGTTGGAGATTTTTGACTTTTGAAAGTTACATCCATAAGTTGATCACTGCCAATTTATTCGTTTGAGACAGTCAGACAATTACGGCCGTATTGACATGTCTTATGGCCGTACCAAATTTTGCCTTTGGTCCTCAGTTTTCATTTCTCAGTATAATTTGGTCATTTTTTTTCCTCTTTTCTCGTCCTTTGTGATCTTACACAACACAAAACATAAAAATGCATTAAACAATACTTTAATATAATTAAACTAATAACAAAATACAACAATAGGTGAACTAAATAAGTGCTATTAAAGCATTTATCAGGGAGTTACTTGAAAATGGAAAGAAAGAAGACCCTCCGGTTGAGATGAAGAGCTAGGGCAAAACTCCAACTGATGAAACACTCGTCACCAAAGGGAAACCACCGAAAAAAAGAAAGACAGAAGAACTTCTTTGCAAGAAAAAAAGAAGAAGCAAGAATAAACTCACACTTGTTAGAAATTTCTACTTTTACGTAAAAAGGTAACGAGTGAAGTGTCGGAGATCTTATAGGAGTTTTTGAATTAACCCAAACCACCCACGTGTTAAGCTTGGTGAGTGTGAGGGATGTTAAACAGGCGGGAACTCAAAGAAATAATAATGGATTAACGGTGCGGGTGTGCTACACGCACGTTGCAAGGCATGCCCGTGAGAAGACTTCTTGGGAACCAACAAACTATCATTACTGTCTCCTTAACTATTCTTCAATAAGGATTGCAAAGACAGGTAATATTTGATTTGAGTGAAAAGAAGCCCAATAGTCCCTTTTTTGCAAATTGCAATAAGGATGACTATTGGAAATTGCATTGTGCTATCCCAGCAGGCTCTGCCCTGAAAAGTGGAAATTTCTTGAAAGCTTCACGTCATCCCAACCAGGACAATGTCTTGTCATCATGGACATCCCCTCAGGCCCCGCATTAAGTGGTCTTTCACAAATATGGTCTGTACATGAATGAACCCACAATATTTGAGGGACTAGTGTTACGACCATGCAGAAATGGCCTTGACACGCCATCCTTGAGGACTCACGTGACTGCAGTTGGGCATAATACTCCTTAAGCTGCAAGGAAGCCGAGGCGAAATGTTTTCCGAACTGCTCATATTCGAAGTGCTAAGTCCGACGTGATATCATCTGAGGCACTTATCCAAGACTAGTGACAAGATCAGTCATTGCGTAGATCAGACGGTGTGTCAGAAGGATGTAACCTTTCTGCTGTTTGTGGCTGAATGTGACAAGCCGTTTGACACGATGTGATGTTTACTTTAATGGTGATGATTATATCTAAATATGTGGTTTATCTTTACAATAGATTTTGGACCTGCTACGTGGAAGAATATAACACGTGTCGTGATCTAAGTAAGTAATTCCAACTATAAATACAACACAATTATCTCCAAGTAGGGGGTTAGCAATTCAATACTCTAACTCAATATACCACTCTCACTCCATTTTCTCTCTTTTACACATTTGTATTTCTCGCATCCAATATATATTCACTCCAAATGAGTATTGGCTTGAGCGTCGGAGTGCAAAAGGGAGCCACATCGGCTCCCTTTGCACGTTGATCGTTTGTTCTAGTGCGCAGGAAGTCCATGTGTTCAAGAGGGAGGAGTTGAGACGTGTTGATTTGAGGTCCTACCGAATTTTGTGGTCATAACTACAACAACATCAATAATAATAATAATTCTTTTAAATTGTAATTTTGTTTATTCTATATTTTTATTCATTCTTTCATGTTTTTTTTAGAAACCGACATACGATTAAACAAATCATTATTTTTCTGTCTTTTCAACTTGTTATATTTTTTCTTCATATTTTCGTTCTCTTTTTTTTTCATCGTTTTTTCTTCAAATTTTCTTTGAAATTAGATCCAATTAAAATTTTATAGAAAAAAAATAATTAAATTTTATCAAAATAAATAATAATTAAGCAAAGTGATGCTAGAATTTTCTCCAAAAAGAATTTTATATTCAAAAAATTTAATTAAAAGTCAATCAAAATCTATAAAAGTCTACATATTCGAAAATTTTAATTAGTTTTTCAAATTAAATACACCGTCCTTAGAGCCTATTTGGTAATGTGATAATTTTTGGGTTTTGTAGTTTTTTGATGGAAGTATGGTTTAAAAATGTTTAAAAAGTTAAAAATTGTGGGCTTAACTAAGAATGAATGGTTAAGATTGAACTTAAAAAAGTTGATGTGGAGATTTTCTCCTTACCAACAAGCTCTTAATGTAAGAAGTGCGATTATGAAAGTACAAATTTTTAAATTGATATCGAATGTGATTTTATTTTCTCCCTTTTTTTGTTACTAATATTTCTCTATTCTAAAACTATTTATCCCTCAGTCGCATTTTTTTTATTCACTCGACATATAATTATTATTGATAATTAATAATTATGCGATTAGCCATAGGAAAAATTAATTCAAGTTTTTCAATTGAAAAACTAAAATTTGTAAAAGTTTTTGAAAGTTTATGAAAGTTTACAAAGTCTTTGAAAATCTATACAAATTCATAAACTTTAATAAAATCGAATGAAATTCATTAAAAAAAAAAATCTTTAAACGTTTTTTAAAAATCTACATTGAATAAATTCATTGAGATTCAAGATTGACTTTAATTTAACAATATGGAGTCTGGATGAATCTCAAGTGCTCTTACCTTAAAGAATCTTGTCTTGATAGTTATAAAGTCCTACTATTTCTATAAGTAGTTACAAATTTACAATATTCAATTACATAATTTTGTCCGTACCTTTAAGTAGTAAAGTTGAGCTGACAACGAAAGCTCAAGAATAATGGACTCGACTCACTTCGAACCCGTTAAACAACCTATTAGGACCATTACAACTCGACAACGACAATTGGTTAGATATATGCTGCTCTCACTGGAATGGGTGGAGTGAATAGAAATTTCACGTACGTGTAGAGTTCTGGTTAGGTAGACAGATACTGTGGTGGGCCACAATGTTTGATAATAATCCTCTAATCCTAACATGTTGAAGCTGGAAAGTGGGCCCACTCCAACATGAAAATGACGTGGAATTATTGGAACCAAGATATTCTGGGTTTGAATCTGATGGCTGGGAAAACATAGGCCACTTGTTTGAGTGGTGGAGATTTGTGAGCGGAGTCTCTAGCTTTCCAGCCCAAACCATTTGACCCATATCTCGTTTAACCTTGATTTTTCAATTGTTTATTTATTATTATTATTATTTTTGTTTTCAAATTCATTTTTAGTTACATTTTTTTTTTCAATTTTAATATAAAAAATTACGCGTGGATTTTTAATTTTTTCTTATCTTTAATCACGTAACCACTTCTTAAGATCATGTATTATGTATAAGTTTAATTAATATGATTGATTTCTAGTTGAATTTGACTAATAATTAAGTCCTTATTTGAAATTTCTCATTAACCTTATAATTGTCTAACTTCAAGTTTAATCACATGTTCAATTGAACCTACAACTTTTATCAAACGATTTGTCACATGACTCCTAAGTATAAAATCCATGATTTGAATGATTATATGTAGTTTTTCTTTGACCGTTTAAGTTTTCAGATTATAAATGAGTAATATACTATAGAGCATTTCGAACATCTAAAACTCGAATGAACAATCGAATATCGAAAAGGTTTAATTGATAGACTTCATCGATATACAATATTATTGGAGCATTAAAATATCACATTGCTTAACATTGGACACAAACATCAACACATAAGGGCACAAGAATCAATGTATTATTTCTATAAACTATGTTAACCTTTTCACATGTTATGCATTCAAGAAGAATAACGATCACAATCTAGATATAAAACAGCGTATTGAAAAAGATATTCTAAACAATTAATGTCTGTAACAATTTAAGTTTTTCGATATGCATGACGTTATGTATGATTTTGGTACTAAACGAGTTATTGAGAAATAAAATAATCAAATTTTTGGAATGATCATTCAACAATATACAACTTGATATTTTAGATGAATCACTTTATAATAGAAGTCTTTTCTTCATTTTGATTTGTTCTCGTTAAGTAAGGTTATACTGTTCTACATCGGCTAGTTCAACCTTTCATCGTACTAAATGATAAATACGATATTAAGAAAAGAAGAAGAAAATATTGAAAATTCTGAGTAATCATTGAACAACGTGACAGACTCTATATTTTAGATGAATCATAAAACCTTTTTTGATTAGTCTCATACTCGATCAAATAAGGTCAAGTAGTTCAAAGTCGAATAATGTAAGTTGTAAGTAAGGAGGCACTTTCCCGTTGACTCGATACTCCGAGAGTACTAGAAATATTTTCCTAATCCACCCGTTTATAATTAACTAGTAGTAAGTACGTGCTTCGCATGTCTTATGTTTATTATGAATGTTAAAGTGACGTTTTTTAAGTACTAATACTATTTTTTAAAATAATTTACGTAATTGATATTGTTAGAAGAAAATTGTAAATGAACTTCAATTCTTAAGATATTAATATTTTATTGAAAATTTTCTTCCACATCTTCGAAATATATATCAAACAATTATTTAAAATGCCTACTTAATAAACAAATCGCGTGTAATATATTAAGAAGTAATATGATATCATAAAATATTAGGGAAATCAATAATTTCTTTATAAAATATTAATTAATGGTAAGTCGCGAAAAAATGTTAAAGAAACAGTGTATGGATAAACTAAATTAATTTGTGAACATATTTTTTAAGGAAAAAAGATAAATATTATGTCCTTATTTGAGAGAAATTAAAATAAGATTTTAATCTAAGTCAATGTCAATAATTAATTTTAACCATCATCATAAGACATACAACTTTTCAACCACATTTTATTAATTTCTATCAAAATCTATTAAAAATATTATTTTAATCATCACCAAATAGAGACAATATAAATTAAAATTAAAAATTCTGTTTTGATCTTTTTTTTTCCCCAAGGAGTTTGAAATTGTTTATTTTATATTCTTAATTAGAAAATAATTAAAAATATATATATTTTTTCTTTTTATAAAAATTAATTGATGATTTTGATAACAATTTAAGTAAGTATTAAAAAAAAAAAATCACACTTACCTTACTTTGAAAATAATTATAAATTTTTTTTTTTATCGATAACTAAAACATAATTGTTAGAACTAATAATAGAAAAAAAATTAGTAAACGCATAAACGCACTCTTTGAAATATTCAGTGAAATTATGACGAGAAATGAAACTTGATGGAACAATATTCTAAAAGTAAATTAAAAAATAACGAACTAAATTAATATTAATTGAATAACCAATTTCGATTTAGTCAACTTGATAAATTAATGAAATTTCGATTTAATCAACATGGATAAATTAATATTTTTGAAATAAAAATTAAAATAAATATAAATAAGTTTTAATAAATGAATTAAGGGTATTATTGAAAAAAAGAGAAGAATGTGAGGATAAAATGGGAAATCAAAAGATTCTCAATCATCCCCACTTTTAAGATAGGGTAGATATCTCTTGTGTTTGATACACGCAGTGTATCAGCAACATTTTTATTTGACACGAAATACATGTGAGAACTTGGCTATTTCTTGGCGGCTATCAGTGTATATTGTAGGATAATTGGATAAAATACACTTAAATCTGCCTGAAAACTACTTGAAATAGTTACACGGATAAATTGTTGTCACCTAAAAGCCAAAAAGATTAAATGAAAAAGCAACTTCGAGTGAGATAAAATAAAATCTTTATATAACCCAGTTAAGCTCTGTGTGAATATTTCTATAATCATCAAGAATCCTCCAATGGCTACCCCCATATCCATGGAGAGAACTGGGCAGTGGTATTTGAACTCCAGTTGTTCCTTTAAAGTTTAAAATGTTCTTTCTGATTCATTTTTGTTCTGTTCTGTTCTGTTCTGATCTTTTCTCTTTTTGTTCAAGTTACAGGGCTTTTTCTCAAGAAATTCCCATTGATGTTATTGTTCAAGTAGGGGAAGTAAATTTCTCTCTACACAAGGTATGGAATTGCAATTTTTTGTTGAAGAACATTAATCTCGAAATTCGATTTCGCTTCAGCATTATACAATTTGAATAGCTGTTTTGAGTTTCTTAAGCCTGGAATGTTGCAGAGATAGATATACTGGCATAAGTTAATTATTTTTCATTTACTTATGGTGGCAGTTTATGCTTATAGCAAAGAGCAATTACATTAGAAAACTTATTATTGAATCAAAAGAAGCTGATTTGGCTAGAATAGACCTGTCAAACATCCCTGGAGGATCCGAGATTTTCGAAAAAGCCGCAAAATTCTGTTATGGAGTGAATTTCCAGATCACAGTACAAAACGTGGCAGCCCTCAGATGTGCTGCTGAGTACCTACAGATGACTGATATGTATTGTGACAATAATCTTTGTGGTCGGACTGAGGATTTCCTCTCTCAAGTCGCGTTAAGCAGCCTCTCGGTCGCCCTGGTCGTCCTGAAATCGTGTGAGAAACTACTTCCCTTGGCTGAAGACCTCGAAATTGTCCAAAGATGTGTCGATGTTGCAAGCGCTAAGGTACATCCCACCGTTGAACAAAAACTCTCGATATATATGCTTTTAATCAACTGTCTGTCTCTTCTTTAACGACTTAAGCTTTTAAGTCATAGAAATGTTCTGAATCTTGAATTCAAGTATTACCGTCAATGATTTATAAAAATTGTACACACGTTAAATGTTTTATAGAAAATGAACCTAATTGACAAGATAAAATAAGTTTATTCTCTCTTTAAATGCGGTGGTGTTGGCAATTCACGTGTTAGGCTATGCTTTCCTTTGATAGGCTTGCGTCGAGGCGAATTTTCCAAGCCGTGCACCGCCTAACTGGTGGACGGAAGAGCTAACGATCTTGGACGTAAGCTTCTTTGAAAAGATCATTGCATCGATGAAATCAAGAAGCGCAAAGGCCTTGACAATAGCTAGTGCTATAATCAGGTATGCAGAGAGATCGCTTCGTGATCTCGTGCGTGACCACTCTGGAAACGGAATAAAATCATTAGATTCCGGGGAATCTGATATCGGAATTCAACAACGAGAACTTCTAGAGTCTATAGTTGCTCTTTTGCCCTGCGAAAAGGCTGCCTTCCCCATAAACTTCCTCTGTTGTCTCCTGAGGACAGCAATTTTCTTGAGGGCAGCAAATAGTTGCAAGAACGAGCTCGAAAAGAGAATTTCAGCGATTTTAGAGCACGTGACCGTGGATGATCTTCTGATTTTATCGTTCTCCTACGATGGCGAGCAGCTGTTTGATCTTGAGAGCGCGAGAAGGATCATATCGGGATTTATGGATAAAGAGAAGAATGTGGCTGTCTTCAACGGAGGCGATTTTAGCGAAGTGTGTTCCACAGCTGTGCAAAGAGTTGCCAAGACAGTTGATGCATACCTTGGGGAGATTGCTACTTCTGTTGATCTGAGTATTTCTAAGCTTAACGCCATCGCCAATTTAGTGCCTAAGGGCGCTAGAAAGGTCGACGATGATCTTTACCGGGCTATCGATATTTTCTTGAAGGTAAGTAAAAGCCAACATTGCTCGTCTCTTGAATAGCGCGTATTTTAGATGATTTGAAACTATCGTATCGCGTAATTTGATGCAGGCTCATCAAAATTTAGACGAAATCGAGCAGGAAAAGGTTTGTAGTGTAATGGATCCACTCAAACTTTCATACGAAGCTAGGGTTCATGCTTCGCAGAACAAACGGCTGCCTGTACAAGTAGTTCTTCACGCGCTGTACTACGATCAACTGAACCTAAGAAGCGGCGCAGATGACCAAAAGATGCCAAACGCCGTGACAACGAGAAATCAGTTAAAGACAGACGCGTCCCTCGTGAAAGAGAACGAAGAACTGCGAACCGAGCTATTGAAGATGAAAATGCATGTAAAAGATTTGCAGAAAACTCAAGGGACATCATCCAAAGGGAATGTGAAGAAGCCAACATTCTTTTCTTCTATGACAAAAAGCTTGGGGAAGTTGAATCCATTTAAACATGGATCAAAGGATACTTCAAATATAGATGATGAAATGCCAGATTTAACCAAGCCTAGAAGGAGAAGGTTCTCCATTTCTTAATTCAGGAATTCATTTAGTTTCTCGTGGGTTGAAATTGTATAATTTTTTTTTTCATCAAATTAATTTTGTTTCTCTATTGCTTTTTCCCTCTTTCCAAGCTAATTACTTGATCTTGTACAAATTGTGTTAAATATATACAATATATCTTGATTGTTTGTTGTTCTTTTGGTGAATTATAAAGTGAATTACGTAAAATTATACATATAAGTTTTTTGGTATGTAAGAAGTCGAGTATGTTAGCAAATATCGAGTTTATTACGCAAATCAAGTTTGTTGCACATATCTCGACTTTGCTTGACTATCCAATTTCAAATGCATATACTAATTTTTAATCCACTATTTCGAATTGCGCCTTGATATCTAAGTGGAACTCTAAGTTCAATTTTCAATCCAACGGTATCTTATTTTTCATGTAGAAATCTATGTAACAAAAGATATGCATTAATTTCCTTATAATAATACAATAATACTAAAATAAAATTTGGTACATTTTGGAAACAAATTTGTCATAAGGTACATAGTCGTCTTCTTCGAATATTTTGTGAATCGTTCGTCGTAAAATAGTTGTGCCTTCAACCAAATTTTAACAAGATTTTTGTGTGTAAAAAGAAAAACAATTTCTTCTTTCAAAATTTTGAATTTGAAAATGAAAAAATAAAAAAATAAATTTTTTTTTGAAAGATTGTGTTAGGTGTAAGCATAGTGTTTGCCACCCATAGAAAAATTATGTTCATATATCGAGTGACTGAACTAACATGACAAAATATGTAGATATAATTAAAAATTGGGTGAAAAAATCAATTTTAAAGGTTGGAGAGAAATTTGAGCTAAAGGTTGTTTCTTTCTTGGGGCTCGCATCAAGTTCGACCTGGTTGTGCTTGTGCCATGTACGAAGACGAAGTGAAGCACGTTACTTGCTCATGCTAATTTTTACGTCCAATTGGATAGATGACCATTTGTAAGGACCTGAGTTGCAATGTGTTTAAAAGATTGAGGTTTTCAGTGAAAGAAATGAAGGCCAGGGCTCAATTTACACATTCTCCAAAGAATGGAGGACATCTGATACAATTGTCCATATCTACATGTCATCAATCAATGTGCCAATTCCAAATAAAGGCGATCAAAAAGGAGAATTTCCCCTTCGACGTCGATTTTATTGCAATCAACCTAAAATACCCCAAATTGTTCGCATTTCTCATCGCCTACGAATTTCCAGACTGCTTTATCCATGGCTACTCCAATGGTTCTCGATCCAAAACCCTCATCGGACCGCCCTCCTCCAACCCGACCCATGCCCGGATTCGACCCATCCTCCTCCTCGGACCCGGACGATGACCTGTACTCCCGCCTCAAATCCCTCCAACGCCAACTGGAATTCATCGAAATCCAAGAAGAGTACGTCAAGGACGAGTTAAAAAATCTACGCCGAGAGTTTCTGCGGGCCCAGGAGGAGGTGAAGAGGATACAGTCAGTGCCCCTTGTTATTGGCCAGTTCATGGAGATGATCGATCAGAATAACTCTATTGTCGGGTCTACCACGGGGTCTAATTACTATGTCCGGATTCTCAGTACGATTAATAGGGAGCTCTTGAAGCCATCGGCCTCCGTTGCGCTCCACCGCCACTCGAATGCTCTCGTGGATGTGCTTCCACCGGAGGCAGATTCGAGCATCTCGTTGCTTAGCCAGTCTGAGAAGCCGGATGTTACTTATAATGTAAGTTTTTTAGAAGATTCTTGAATTATGATTTTTTGGAGAATTTTATAGGGTTTTAGGTTGTTCTTATTTACTTGATTGGGTTTTGTTATTAGATACTTGTTAGGGTTAGACTAATTTGAACAGACAAGCTTGTATATCGATTCACAAACTGCATTTTTCTTTTTTATTTGATGACTTTGTAATAATACATGTTATTATGCCAAGAAATGATTTATCTAATTATTAAATGTTATTTAGCTACTTTTACCGAATTTCTAACAATGTTTAAGGACTTTATTACCATTATTTGTTACTAGTATTTCAATCGTGCGATGCACGAAAGTTATTATCCACAATATAGATTTCAAGAAGTATTCGTAAAATTTTAGTGCTTATACATAATCAATACATATAAATGCATAAAAAAAAAGATTTCTCCATTACAATAATCATTAGAATTTAAAAAATAACATAAGTAATTCAAATTACTAAAAAATCCTTTGAATAGTTTACGTCAATTTATATGTTTAAATAATAAATTATTTTTGATTTCAATAATTTTTATGAATTATTAATAACTTCATTGAAAATGTAAATTTAGTAGTTTTTTAATGGTATATTACATTTGATGTAATATTATGTGCACAAATATTGATGCATGTGAATGGTATTAACATATTTTTCATAACTTTTACACTTGTCTCTTGTATTTAAGGTATTTTTAAATTTTTATTCAGAAACATCAATCACAATAATTTAAAAAGAAATAGTCAAAATATTTGAATTTAACTAATAAAACTTTATTTGCAAAAATAAGTAATCAAAATAATAATTTTGAAAATCTCATGATTATCATGATAAGCAGCACATTTTCTATAACATTTTCTATAAATTATTTATAAGTAACACATTTTTTCAACCCACTTTATAACCACATTTTTTCAAAACTATTTTTCAACAACACATTTTACCCGGAAACAAAAACATAATTGCTGAACAGAGGCTTAATTATTAAAATATTTAATAATAATATATAGTATATATTTTAGAAAATATGATTTGTAATATTAAAGATAACAAATGATTTGACCATTAATAATTAAAACACAATTTAATTATTGATGGCTACACATAGGATTTATAATATTTAGAACAACAAATAAATAAAAAATCAATGATTAAATAATAATTTTAATACTGATAATTAAAAATATTGATTGAACTCATTCAATATTAATGTTAATAATAAAAATAATAATTATAACCAAAATATACAAATAACAATAACATTTTATTAATTATTTACTATAATACTAAAACATAAAGAATTTGAGAATTAAATTCTGCCAAACTATTCTACTTTTCTATATAATATAGATTTTCACCAGTGCGATGAACTGAAATTGCTGTCCTCAATATAGATAAGGATTCATAAAATTTAATGATTATACATAATCAACACAAATACAAAAGATACAAAAATAATTTTTTTTATTACAACAATTATTAAAATTTAAAAACAACATAAATAATCCAAATTATACAAAACTTTATTGAACGATAAACGCAAATTCTGTAGTTTTTTAATTGTATATCATGTTAGATGTAATATTATGAATACAAATATTGATGCTTGTTCAAGATATAAATATATTTATTATAATTTCTACATTTGCCTTACATATATAATTTTTTCTCAATTTTTGTTCAAAAATCACAATAATTTAATCTTAACTCATCAAATACACGGCAATTGAACAACATTGAAAATTAAGAAAGTATTATATCATATAAACTTTGCACAATTATTAAAATTAAAAATTATTAAAAAAAATATTAACCATTATTTGGTATTTATTTACCATAAAATAATATTAGTACTTATACACACACACACACACAAGCAATAAATGCATTCATATCTATCCAAATTTTGCATTCACACTAATCCACTATTCTCCCTTTATATATAGTATAGATTCTATGTGATCTTTTGTGCTAGGAGCTTGCTGAATGGTGAGCTATGAAGAGGGATATATGCATGTTTAATGTTTTCTTATGCACATCGTGGAAGCACATATTAAGAATGTTTGACTATCCAATTTTTGAGATGTGATGATAGTTGATGAAAGCACAAATTATGAATTCCAATCTAGGTTATTTAAAACATATTTGGGACTACATGTTAAGGTATGAGAAAATAGTGCTAACTTGTCGACCTGTCATGCTGTAATGACGGGTTTGACCTTCGAATTCTGCACACTTGGCGAGTGAACGTCATGTCAGAGTGCTGTTCCTGAATGATCCACCATGACTATTATTGTAGACTGTATTCCTATTTAGGCTTGATGCTAAGTGCTGTAATGGAAGGTATAGAGTTTGATGAATCATATCTTTTATTCATTTAATTGTATATTCCGTTTGTGCTGAAATTTTAGCTCCACAGTTCATAGAACTTGAGCCTCTTTGGTTGGAACAACATATTTGCAGCTATCTAACTGGAGAAATGTATGCCCAGCCTCCTTTTACTTTGCTGAAATCTCTTCTGGTAGTTTTACCCTGTTTTATCCTAGGTTTTAATTAATTCATTACGACTTCATATTCATGATTACAAGGATCTTGATATGCTTTTTTGTACGCCTTACGCCCTTTTGGATGTCAAACCACATGGAAAGTGACCATTCTGGAACTTCAGATATTACCAAAATTCCGCTGAACTATAGGGATCTTGAAATGCTTTTACTTATAAGTTACACCTCCCACACTTTCGGGTGTCAATTACCATAAGTCCTTTATGTATTGGATGAAGAAATGTATTGGATGAAGAAATCCTTTATGTATTGAGTTTCATCCTTAACTCTCATACCAAGTTATGTCTGCAATTCAAAATCCACTTTCTGAGTGATTCCATGATTTTTCCGCTGAAAGGCCATGCCTTAATCATTTTCCTTTCATCTTTTGGCACTTTTTATCATTATCTTTTCCTCTTTTCTGGAGGAAAAGACATACTATTGAGCAAAAATTCATATGACTTTATTGACTTGTGCTCCCCCACCCTTCATTTCCAAGTATAGAGTCTTGGCAGTTTTCTTTAGGGCCCGATAGAAGAATAGCATTCATGACATCTGTTATCACCTCGTTACCCAGTTAGTGCAGTTATTTCTGGTTTTTTTTTTCTTACAAGTCGCGATAATTTAGTTTTGATGGGTACACATTATCCCCTTGTTTCATACCCATTATTTTCAATTCTCATTTTCGACCTCACATTCTTCTATAAAATAATTTGACACGTATTTCTTACTTTTTAACCACATATCCTCCTAACGATCACTATTACAAAACTCATTTTCCAAAAATATGGGCTATATTTGTTGAGCAATTCTGGGTGCTTCAGCATTGGTGTTGCAATATATGTTGTAATTTGTTCACTCATCGGATACTGTTATCAGTGCTGTAGTATTGGGCGTGTTGATTGATCCCTCATTCCCTCCCCTTTCATTGCAACGTTTGTTGTAACTGTTACTCATTATTGGCATATTTTTTAGACAGTTGTAGAGGGTAAATTTATTGATTTTTGCCCTGGTTTCTTCTCATTTTTTCTCAGATGTATTTTCAAATAGTTCAAGTATGTTTAACACGCAAATGTTCCAACAAAATATTTACGGTGTTTTGCTTTGGCAGGATATTGGAGGATGTGACATTCAAAAGCAGGAAATCCGTGAAGCTGTTGAGTTACCTTTGACTCATCATGAATTGTACCAACAGATTGGCATAGATCCTCCTCGTGGTGTATTACTGTATGGTCCTCCTGGTACTGGGAAAACAATGCTTGCGAAGGCTGTTGCTCACCATACGACTGCAGCCTTCATTAGAGTAGTTGGCTCAGAATTTGTTCAGAAATATTTGGGAGAGGTATGGTTAGAATATCAATGATCATGCTTTCATTTATTTATCCTTTTATTTTGTATTTTACTATGCCACTCAGCCGTTATTTTTTATTTGTGTTGAATTTCTACTAGTTGTGAACTTAGCATGTATCACTTTTTAGTTTTTACTTAACAATGCACACACTGTTTATTTGTTTGAATGAAATGCGGAAGTAGGATAAGAGAAAAGAATTCCTAACAGCAGTAGCTATTTTATTGAACAACATTATATTTACCTATACCTTCTAAATGTGACACTCACGCGGACGAAATTGTTCTCTACCTGACTACTTTTTTTGAGATGTAAATACTTATTAATTGAATGTCTATTGGAAGTTTGTTAATACCTGTATAGTGGGAAATTTCATGGGTAGATTAGGCTATACTGGTTACAGGTATTTGGTAACTGAAATTACTGTGGCCTTTACTTTGTCTTGTACTTCGTTTTATTCTTGAATTTACACTAATTATCTCCGTTCTAACAATATGTACAGGGTCCGCGAATGGTTCGTGATGTTTTCCGGCTCGCGAAAGAAAATGCCCCTGCAATTATTTTCATTGACGAGGTTGATGCAATTGCTACTGCTAGGTTTGATGCTCAAACTGGAGCTGACAGAGAGGTCCAGCGAATTCTCATGGAACTGTTAAATCAGGTAGACTTTGGATGAGGAAAAATTAGAAAAAGACCTGGGGACTAAGAGCCGTCATTTGATTTTTGATGTGTGAACCTACACTTCAATGAAGAATTTTGACGTAATCATTCCATTATTTGGATTTACTATTTTAGCTCGTCCTCTGCAGATGGATGGCTTTGATCAGACAGTTAATGTAAAGGTTATTATGGCAACTAATCGATCTGACACTTTGGATCCTGCACTTGTGCGTCCTGGAAGGCTTGACCGGAAAATCGAGTTTCCTTTACCCGATAGACGTCAAAAGAGGCTTGTATTTCAGGTTTGGAAGTCTTTCTTCGTCATGAGCTTAAAGTTCTCGCGAATTCTATACTTGAACGCGACGATAGTCTAAATCTTACTGTTTCGTATGCAGGTTTGCACAGCGAAAATGAATTTAGGCGATGAGGTGGACTTGGAAGACTACGTGTCTCGACCAGATAAAATTAGTGCTGCTGAGGTTAGTTGCTTTTTATTCACATTCTGTCATGGGAATGTGACGAGGGAGTCTGAATAATAATTGAATCACTAAATATGAATGTGAAATACTTGAAGTTTGCTTGTGATCAACAATTGATGTAACATTGATGCCATCCGACTGATTTAATGGTTTCAGATTGCAGCTATTTGCCAAGAAGCAGGAATGCAAGCGGTAAGAAAGAACCGGTACGTTATACTTCCTAAGGACTTCGAGAAGGGTTACAGGTCCAATGTAAAGAAGCCAGACACTGACTTCGAATTTTACAAGTGATCTGCAAGAGTTTTGAAGGGAGATGATGAATATTATGGATTCCGACCCCCTGTCAAAAGAAGTGTAAATCCTCATCTTGTGACAATTGTGTCCTGGATTGTAATAAATCTTCAGAAATGGATAATTTGGTTATATTGTTGTGTTGGTTTACAGTTGTTTGGAAATATTTCTAGTACTCCCCTTGTAATGAGATTCGGTAATCTCGGCTAATGGAAAATTGCTCCCTTGCGATAGGGGTTCAAAAAATAAATTAATTTGGACCCTATTGCATGGGGCAGTTCGTCAGTCACCCATATAGTACCGAGTCTCGGTACTACGGGGAGTGCTGGAAATATTTTCTATTGTTTTTTAGGTTTCTCACGCTATTTTACAAATTCTAAAGAAAGAAGAACGACGTACAAAAATGTGTGGAAGCTCATTTACGACTCTCTGAAGTTGACGTTAAGATTTCGACAGGTGTCGATGTTAAACAACACTGTTAAAAGAACAAATCCTTGGTGAAACATTGTAGTCAAAATAATGTCAAAGGATTGGTTAAAAGGGCCAAGCTTGTGGTTGTGGAGCCTTGATTTTGTGTTTTTTTCTCAACTAACTATTTAGAAAAAGAAACAAATAAATAAATAAAGAGAGAAAGAAAGAATGATCAAAATTCTTACTCCGGCAGCTGCAAGACAAAATAAATGAAATTCTAATACAGCACAACTACTAGAATAATCACACTTGAAAAACAAGGAATTTTAATTCAAATTGGGCCCTGCAAATATTCTGCTGAGCACACAAAGTAGATTAGTGATTTGTCATGACATATAGTGGACTCACTTTAACGAGAATAATATTGAAAGTTTCGTTGGTTTCTTTTGGAAAGCATTGTAGTGTGTTGCCAAAAATTTTTAGCTCAAATTTTGTTACAAATCTTGAAACTATTCGAGTTGGGGTTACGTGAACATTTTTTATAGTGGTGGTTTTGAAGGAATTTTGAATTTTTATAGTTATGTGTGATTCAAGTGTTAAAAATGTCAGGTCCTATAAAAATATGTAATTGAAAATTAATTTTAAGAGAAAAAGTGGAAAAAAAACCAATAGTAAAGTCTAAGAGTATGTTTGATAACGGAAGCAAAAAAATATTTTGAAAGAATGTGTGTTAGAAAAATGTGAAAAACAATGGGTTTTCATAAAAATATTTGGTTGAAAAAATTTGAAAAAAATCTTGCGTTACCAAAAAAGGCATAAGTCCCCATTTTGTGTAACTAAAAAAGTTCTTCTTTTTTTAAAAAATTATGTCAAAATCAACGATTAATTTTAACTATACATTTTATGAGATCATTTTATCAACTTTTCAACTATGCCCCTATTTGGTTTCACTATTTTTTTAGATTTTAATCTAGTTCAAAATCAACATTAAATTTTAACCACACTTTTAATGGGGTCCGCAACTTTTCAACCACACATTTTATCAATTTTTATCAAAATATACTAAAAATATGATTTTTATCAATACCGTTGACAATATATTTTATCGATTTTTATTATATTATATTAAAAATCATTTTTTTATTAAACAGGGGCTAAATATTAGTGATTTGGACAATATGTAAATGGTTTATGAATTATTATTGCATAAACTTTTTTAATCAGAAATTTTATTTAGAGAATTTACTAATTTTGGACTAAATTCTTAAGAATCCTTTATGAAAAAATATATGATTTATTTATTTATTTATTATAATTACTAAAGGCCAAGTTTCATTCACCATAGAAGAGATACAAACAATAATAGAATTCGGGGTTCATCTCCCCAAAACAAATATGAAGATTCAAAAGTGCTTCCCTAACATGAGCAAGTGCGTGTGCAACCTCATTGGCTTCCCTATAAACAAAAGAGAATTTAGCTTCGGGAAATAAGGCAAGAAGCAGTCTAATCTGGTGAAGAATGACTCCCTCATGAGCATGAAAGCTTGGATTGGTGATTGCTTCAATTGGATTTTACAGTTGATTTCAACAATGGAGATTGACAAACTATGCTCAAGAGCCAATTTCAAACCTCCCATAATAGCCAAGCATTCTCCAATGAATGAGACCATAGTACCCTGGATGGATATGGAGAGAGTCTTCACCTTTTTACTTGAGATGCTCCAACAACTAACTCCAAATACCTATTTTGGCAACTTAAACCCTCATTTGATACAAATTTAAATATAGATGTTAATCTAAATCAAACTCAATCAATCTCAACCAAATATTTCATTAGATTCAGAACTTTTTATTCGAACATCTTATCAACTTTTACAAGAACTAATTAAAAATCTAATTTTAATTACCATCAAACAAGAACTAAACTGTATAATTTTTAATCGTATATTTGTGACTCGAGACCTGAAATAAGAAATACAGGTCTTAAAATATTTATCCATTGTTTACTTATTTCTTCCCGATCTTATCGAGCTCAATTTATTAGACATGGAGTCTGTATATAAATGTCACAAGTGGTCACTTATTCAAAATTTATAGAGTACAATTAAATGTGTTCGGTGAAACAACAGCTTCTTAAATTCGTAATAAAGAAACAACTTAAGCCTAGGTTGGTAAATCGATTATAAATAGTCGTTTAAAAATATTATTTATAAAAAATTACATGTCAATATTTCATTGGTTCAACTTTTTTAAAAATAAAAAATGGTTAAAGTTAATTTTTAACTCGTCAAAATTATTGACTTTTTAATAAAAAATGTTCAATGAAATATTATCACGTAATCGTTTATTCACAAGATTTACCAAACATACGTATATTATATAGATTTGGTACACGAATGGTTATATATAGGACCCACATTTTAACTCTAGAACAAAAAAATTGTCATTTGTAGACCAACTAAGTCAATCATAGACCTTACTAATTGTCTTCATCTAATATATCTATTGCATTTTTTTACTCTTAATGCTTGGCTAAGCATAAAACAACTAAAATTACGTTGTAACTAAACATATTTAGCTAACTTATTATTATTATTATTATTATTAAATTGGTGGTTAAAAAGTTATGAGTCTATAAAATATATGGTTAAGATAATTGTTACTCTGATTTAGATTAAAATTTAGATTTTAAGAGCATGTTTGGTAATGTGAGATTTTTTTTATTTTTATGATTTTTTTGGTTTTTTTTATGGATGTGTGGTTTAAAAATATTTGAAAAGTAAAAAAATGTGAGCTTGACCGAAAATAAATAGTTGAGATTGAATTTGAAAAATTGTGATGAAATTTTTTTTCATTAGCAAACAAGCTCTAATTTGTACCAAATATGATAAGTTGTGTCCCTCCCCCACCCCCTCATTTTGAAGTACAAAGTATACTTTTTTTTAGAATAATTAGGACCATTTGTTCCGTAAACTTGTTTATAAAGTATAAACACACTTTTTTCAAACGATTTTTCATTTATACGTTACTTAAAATTACTTTTTAATCACATATTTTATCTTAAAAATATTATATTTTTTGGTTTATAAACAATTTTTTTTTTATCAAACAGATGCTTAATATTAAGTTTGCCGAAGAATATTACTTATTTTAAAGCTTATTTACTTATAAGCAAACCTTTTAAGCATAGCCAAACATGAGTGGCTTATAGTCAAAATAAAGCCGTTTCCATTTCTCCACAAAAATGAGTCCAACAAACAAAAAAAGAAAACTGAAAACCCAGTCGGGTGAGTGACGTGGGGTGGGGGCCGGGGGTCATTCATTATTGTACACCTCTTTTCACTTCCCACCCACTCTCTAACACACAGTGGTTGAACGAATGACTCTATAATGACTCAGTCTCTTAAATTTCATTTAGAACGGAATTGTAGGTTTCTTTTTCACTAGCGAATTTTGAATTCTTGATGGAAAATGAAGCTGCTAATGCTGGCACTTCACAGTTTGAGTAAATTTCATCTACTCCAATTTGAAGATAAGAAAAAGTTCTGATTTTGGCTCTTCCTCGGAATGCTGCGAGGTAATTCTTGGTTGCCCCTTCCGTATGTTTTCTGTGCTTGTGTGTTCTTTTGTTTTTAACAGCTTTAGATGAGTTTAAGGCAAGAAAATTTAGTAGTAGATCTGAATGTGGGAAGCTTGTTCTTGTTGCATAGGTGTTGAAAAATTCCTCTGAATTTTTCTGTGCATTTTGGTTTTATTGAAGTAGGATTATGAATTGAATTGAATTTATTATTTTTGAAAACTAATTAAAAAAAAGCTTGGAAATTTAGTGCATTTAATTATCTGTTTGAGATAGTTGATTATTGAATGTGGCTTTGTAGGCCATATTTCCAGCAACTTGAAATCCATTTTCTTGGAAAAAAATCTTTTTTTTTATATTTTTTTTAATTTTTAATTACTGGGCATTAAGATCACTGAAAAGGTAGCATGCCTTTGCCTTTTCCTTTACAAAATGCCTTTTTTTCTTCTTTCTTTAAATTATGTTCCCTTTTCAGCTATTCTAGAATTCTTCTTGAATAATAACTGTCATAATTTGCTTTGCTTTGCTTTTATCACATGGAAGTGTACAGGAGATTTTATTTATCATTTCCACCATTATATTTCGAAACTTCAAATTCTTTGTGGTTTTGGTGGAGCACCCCATTGTCTGCTATACTTGGCTATTAGGACAAAAAGTTCAATTATTAGTGCCTGCAATGGAAAATGATATTTTTTTATTTGCAAGTGCCTTTGTAAAGAGAATTTTTAGTAATGGTATGTACTAAGAAGAGTATGTTTTAAACTGAAGCAATGAAATTTTACTACTCAGATTGAGTAAAGATTTAGAAGTTAGAATTAAGCAATAAGCTTTCTTGTGTAACAATATCGATGCCTCAAATTGTTGTGCTGCAACTCGAGGCGGGGTTTGCCTTATTGTGTTTCTGCTTCTGATTATTGTCTTCCAAATATCATATGGTGGAAAATAGGTGTATGATAGTTTGATAACATTTTTTCATTTACTCCAAAATTTTGTTTTCACTCAATTCCAATTTTCTATTCTTACCTGGAGAAATGTTGTACTTGTATCCATTGCTTCTCTTTCACAAATACTCTGGCAATTTTTAAATTTGTGCCTTATTTTGTTGTTTTATAATGTAATGGTAATTTACTGTTTTGTATACCGCCTTCAGGTAAACTGCAACACAAGAACAGATTTCCGCTTCATGCTTCTGTGGATTTCCTCATGAAATTCTGCTTTCCTTATATATTGCTTCCTTTGCTTTTTTTCATTGTAAATCTTCTGCCACTCGCTATTGGTGACTTGAACTCGGATAAACAAGCCCTTCTGGCATTTGCTGCTGCTGTTCCACATGGACGGAAACTCAACTGGAATCCGGCTACCCCTGTCTGCAGCTCTTGGATAGGAGTCACTTGCTCTCGGGATGGCAGAAACGTGATTAATCTGAGGCTTCCCGGTGTTGGACTTTTAGGTACAATTCCGAATGACACTCTTGCTAAGTTGGTTTCGTTGAGGATTCTCAGCCTTAGATCCAATCGCCTCAGCGGTAATCTTCCTCCTGATATACTTTCACTTCCTTCTCTTCATCACCTCTTCCTTCAACACAATAATTTCTCTGGCGATATTCCAACTTCCTTTTCCCCTCAAATCAATGTTTTGGATCTCTCATATAATTCAATTACCGGAAAAATTCCTCAAACGATTCAGAATTTGACTCAACTTATTGCATTGAACCTTCAAAACAATTCACTTTCTGGATTAATTCCCAATCTTGACCTTCCGCAGCTCAAACGTTTGAACTTAAGTTACAACCATCTTAATGGCTCTATCCCATCTTCTCTAAAGAAGTTCCCAATTTCTTCATTTTTTGGTAACACTCTATGTGGCCCGCCTCTAAATATTTGTTTCCCTGTTATTTCGCCATCTCCTTCCCCAAGTTCTTCTACACCTCCCTCAGAAGTCCCCCAGAATCAAAGTTCCAAGAAAAAACTTGCCTTGGGAGCTATCATCACCATTGCAGTCGGAGGGACTGTACTGCTTTTTTTTGTAGCCCTCATTTTATTCTTCTGCTTCTTTAAGCGAAAGGAAAGTGATGACGGTGCTATGCCCAAAGTAAAGTCTTCTGGTGGTGGGAGGAGTGAGAAGCCGAGGGAGGAGTTTGGTAGTGGGGTGCAAGAACCAGAAAAGAACAAGTTGGTTTTCTTTGAAGGCTGTTCTTACAACTTTGATCTCGAGGATTTATTAAGGGCCTCGGCTGAAGTGCTGGGAAAGGGTAGCTTTGGGACCGCATACAAGGCAGTCTTAGAAGAGTCAACAACAGTGGTTGTGAAAAGATTGAAAGAGGTGATAGTGGGGAAGAAGGACTTTGAACAGCAGATGGAAACTATTGGGAGACTGGGACAGCATCCAAATTTGGTGCCTCTTCGGGCTTATTATTACTCCAAAGATGAGAAGCTCCTCGTTAACGACCATTTTTCAAGCGGCAGCTTGGCAACTGTTTTGCATGGTATGCGAATTCCTCCCTCCCTCTCTCTCTCTCTCTGGACTCCTTTCTTTTTGCGGCATTGTGTGGCCTCATATTTTATCTAGCATCTTGGTTATTCTTGAAGATGGCAGCATTTTAAAAAAAATGATTACTTCGTCTTATGTAACTTTGGAACAAAATTTCTTTGGATGCTAACTATTTTTGAACTGTACTAGATCAAGAAAATGTAAATGGCGCTATTCTATCCATCAATAACTTAATCTCCATTGGTGAAACTTTTTCCATCGTATTGATTCTGATCTTTCTTGTTTCTCTTTTTGTTCGATTCTACTTAACAGCGAACAGGAGTGCTGGAAGAACTCCATTGGATTGGGAGACGAGGGTGAAAATATCCTTAGGAGCAGCAAAGGGCATTGCTCATCTCCATTCTGCTGGTGGTGCTAAGTTCACTCATGGAAACATTAAGTCGTCTAATGTCCTTTTGAACCAAGATTTAGACGGTTGTGTCTCGGATTTTGGCTTAGCTCCCATAATGAACCATCCAGCCATTTCTCGGCATGTAGGATACCGTGCTCCTGAGGTGATAGAGACGAGAAAACATTCTCACAAATCCGATGTATACAGCTTTGGAGTCGTTCTACTTGAGATGCTTACGGGAAAGCAACCGATTCAATCGCCGGGGCGTGATGATATTGTCGATTTACCAAGGTGGGTCCAGTCTGTTGTCCGGGAAGAATGGACTGCTGAAGTTTTTGATGTTGAATTAATGGGATTCCAAAACATTGAAGAAGAGATGGTGCAAATGCTGCAAATTGCCATGGCATGTGTTGCAAAGGTTCCAGACCTGCGACCCAACATGGATGAAGTTGTTCGAATGATCAAAGACGTCCGTCAATCCGACTCCGATAACCGGCCATCTTCAGAAGAGTAAATCCAAGGACTCGATTGTACAGATCGACCCCCTGATTCTTTCGTAATCATAAATCACTTATTTCAAAACTTCCCGATTTTTCCATGTTCAAGTTCTGAAAAATTCATCCCTGTTAAAATTTTTAGTTGTATTTTAGATGCATTTATGGCTCGTGAGAGTGTGAACTTGCCCAAGTGTTAAATGGCCTTGGCGTGTGTAGTGGATTGATTTACTTTACAACAATAGAATTGTTCTGTTTCATTTTCGATACCATTTCTTGTTTATACTGTATTTTTTTTCTTGGTAACTGTGTCTTTCGGCTCACAGAAGTCCCATTTGACATTCATTTACAACCTCAAAAGTTTTCGTGGTAACTGAGGTCATGAGAAGGTTTTGTTTGGTCATTCATTTACAACCTCAAATTTAGCAGGAAAAAAGTTATGCCATTCTTCTAAATATAGAAGGCAAATGTGAAAGGAATAATCAGACTATTGAAATATGAATATTCACCAGAACAAAGATTCATATTCTTTCCTCCATTAAGAGTGAGGTTCGGAGGTTGCTCTTGCAATGGCTGGTTCGGCGGCCAAACCTTCCAAGAATGGACGCACTTCATTGTCAAATGGTGCCGCCGCCAACCGCAACCACCAGCAGAGCTTACAAAAGAATTTGTCCCGGCGAGTTTCCTTCAATGAATCCACAATAGCCAAATCCCATGTGGAGCCATACGGCGGTGACATTGAAGGGCAGGGCAAAAAAGGGCGCTGCAGCTCACACTTCAACATGTGCTGCGCCTGCGGTTCCTTAATCGTCGGCGTCATCCTTCTCTTCATCCTCCTCATAGGTGGAATATATATCGCATTTCTCCAGTCGAATCTCCCACATTTTCACGTCCAGAGGATCGACGTTGTTAAACTTTACGTCAACGAATCCAAAACCGATACATTCTTGACATCGGAGTTTCACATACACCTCAATGCATCCAACGGAAATGGCAAGATTGAACTCGTGTATAGCGACATGCACGTTGAAGTATCGTCCGAAGGTGTCGACCTGGGGAAAATGCAGTTGAAGGACTTTACTCAGAAACCTAGTACGACAATTGAAGTGAAAGTGCATACCTCAGTTAAGGACATGGTGGTTGAAGATGCTGATGGTGAAGATTTAGAGGACAAGTCCAAGGTTCATCAGTTGCTTATGGATATTGTCCTAAGAGGGCACATTGATTTCTTATTCCATGGCAAGAAATTAATGAATGGATTTCCCTTTAAAGTTTTGTGCAAAAGCACCTATGAAGGAGATGTTGACAATGGACAATCTCCTTCATGCATTGTCAAAATGACACCTATAAGGTAAGAAGATTCCTCATTAATTACACACATTAAACGTATAAATTTGAGTAATAATGCTATTAAGCCTCTTTCTGATTTCCATTAAAAAAATATGGTTAAAAATGAGAGAATTTTTTTTTTTTAAATTTATATGTAAAATATTTTATTGTTAAAATGTCCGATTAAAATTGAGTACTGTATAAAAAATGAGTTAAAAATAATAAAGATCAAACAAATTACAGATTTTAAATCAAACAAGGACTCAAATGTATTTCAGTTTTATAGGATAATACGACAGTTATCCCAAGCCACATTTTGTTGATCATCAGAAATGTGCACATGTATAAGACACATCCTCAATTTTCAATAAAAAATTGTCAATTGTATATAGGTCAATCTCTTCTCATGATAAATAACATTATACTTTAGCAAAATCAAATAGGGCTTAATTCATTGCAGAACATGGCAATTAACCCATTGTCACATGGACTTTTAATCACAAGAACTTGTAATGAATAGTAGTATTCGATATATACACATTCATTTCTTATATTTTTTGCAATGAATGTTGGTGCAGTTGATGAAGAGAGAAGAAATAATTGGAAGGAGAAGGTGCAGCAAAGCGTTACAACATTAGATTCAAATTGCATTAGTTATTTTAATTGATATGTGGAGTTGGTCTAGCTTGTAACTATTTCCCCCTTGTTTTGATAATTTTTAGAGTGAAAGCAGATTGTAATTTTAACAAATTAATAATGCCCCCACCCCACCCCACCCCACCCCACCCCACCCCACCAACACACACACACACACACACTCTCTCTCTCTCTCTCTCTCTCTCTCTCTCTCTCTCTCTCTCTCTCTCTCTCTCTCTCTCTCTCTCTCTCTCTCTCATTTGTTGTTTTGGACTTGACGGGCGTTGTTAGTTAAATCACATCGTAAGTGTACGAATCAAAAAAGTAATAAAGTGAATTGTGAGTAAAAGTATCGTTCTCATGGAGATTATGATAAATTAAGATTAAACTATATTTGTAATTAAAATAGTTATGAACAAAGATTTGATTAATTGCATATCGTTTTGAAATGATTAATGTTTTAATTTTATATTTGAACGTAGTGCTACGACCTAGAATCTACTTTTATTCTATTTAGTTAATTCTGGATAATTTGATTGATAATCTCGATAATAAAGATTATAATAATACAAAAATAATTCAGGGCACCCCTTATGGTGTCCTTAAAGGTACTAGAAGCATACTGTATTTTAATATTCCTAATTTATTTAACAATCTTTCGAGTAGAATTAAACACGTTCTTGTATGTGACATGTTTATATCTCTACGATGAATACGAACATACAAGAAAGTACTAATGGATTCATAAATACATAAAATATAATAGTATTTTTCTATCATCCATCAGATTTATATGACAATTAATAATAAATGTCTAACTAGATTTTAATCTCTCGAATATAAAACCAAGCTACAATAATTCATACAATTATTGATCACATAATTGTAGAAGAATGAAAAATATATTAATTGCCAAAAAAAATTAATAAATTGTTTTAATGTCAAACAAAAATCATAAATTAATAATCAAAAATAAAAGCTTTGTCTTGATTCTAACACAATTGAGAACTTAGTATAAGATTGTAATTAGAATAAAACACAAGAATTTATTGATTTCTTCACTTGAAAATACTATTTTGAATCTTCGTTAGATGAGATCTTGATGCAAATTGTTATAGTTTTTAATCCCCAAAAATTATTTCTTTATGAACTCCTCTCAAATTTTTGATCCATTGATATTTATATTGTCGAGAAGGTCGAGTTTAACCCCAAAAATCTAGTAGAAGTTGAATTTAAAAAGGAGAGAGTGTTTAATCTCGTTATGTCCAAGCGATCACTTGGTTATAATCAAGACGCCTGGTTATAACTACGGTTCTGCAACTTAGATTTAACCTTAGGCGATCACTTGGGGTTAAATTTGATCAACGGCCTTTCGGTCCTCCAATTTTATTGCATAACAGGTTCTTCCTCTTTTGAAGCAATTTAATCCCTAAACTCCCGATTGACCTCAATTTTACCCTTGATTGCTCTCAATTATGGTCATTTACTTCCATGGTATAAAATTGAGTCTAGAATCATCTAATTGATCTCAATTTACTTTAATTCATTCAATGTCTTTGCACTAGATCAATAATTCAAATAAATACAATTTACGACGAATTAAGTAGAAAAACTATAAAATGACAAATAATTACTTAATTTTAGAGCCTAAATAATTGTACAAAATGCACTTATCAATGAAAACCCAATTGATTTAACCATGAGAACGTTGTTATACTGAGCAAGTTGAAGATAGCTCTATAACGCCTTATATGTCAAGGCCCACCCGTGTTGCAAGAGAGGACCTCTGAAAATATTGGAGGTTTTCTTTGAACTCCCAAAACATTTCAACAAATGTTTTCTAACTTTTCTTAAATACTAACAAAAGTTCTTCCTTTTTTTAATACAAAAGTTAAGAATTTTTTTTACGATATACTAGTTCCCACTTGTGCGATGCAAGGCAATATTAGCACGATTAGCAATGTCTATTTAATTTTGAAAGTTCAACAAAATTAATCTAAGTCCTGGAAAACTTCTTTAAAAACTACATTTGTGGTCAAATTTGTTGGTTGTCCATATCTTCAATCCAGCACGATTAGTAACTCGAGAGTGCTACATAAAGTTGTCCATAACATTTAGATAAATCCCAACATGTGAAATAGATTGACCCTGACTCTTGATGTACAAGGTAATTAAATAGATTGCAGCCATGGGTGTTATGTATTACTTAATGTTAAAATTTCAACACTTTTGCAATATTTGTTTATAAATTTGTCTATAAACCATTAAAATTAACATAAGGGGTGTTGATCTATGAACAATAAATAATTTCCCTAAATATTTTTAATAACGGGCATTATATTTTACCACTTTTCCACCACACAATATACCTCAAAAAACTTATAAAAAATTGAAATAATACTATTAGAAATAACTGAATTTTATTTTAATTTCTACTATTCACATTTAAAAGGTGTTACGACCATGACTAATTGGACATGACACGTCATCCATATGGGCCCACCAGGGGATCCACAAAATATTCATTCACCTAATCGTGACCTACAGGCCAAACTGTGGATACCAAACTTGCTGGACTCTTACATGTCGAGGTACCCTTATGTCGAGGTGATCCTGTGCCGAGGTACCCTTACGTCGAGGTGATCCTATGTCGAGGTAACCCTATGTCGGGGTAATTCTATGCCAAGATACCCTTGTACCGAGGTACTCCTAAGCCGAAGTGAGTACCCTGGAAAGGTGACAAGATAGATTGATGTGACAACATCTTCAAAGGGATTTGATGGTTGCTTTAACCCTATAACATGTAGTAATTATTATAGCCAAAGAAATGGTTTACCTCATAAATGGTTAGGATCTTGCCATGTGTAAAGCATAACACGTGTCGCTATCTAAGAGAATTACTCATTCTATAAATAGAGCACACTTGCCTCCAAGGAAAAGGTTGGTAATTTAATACTCTAACTCAACATTTTACTCTCACTCCCTTTTCTCTCTTTTACACACTTATATTCCCCGCACCCAATTTATATTTGCTTAAAATGAGTATTGACTTAGGCATCGGAGTTCAAACGGGAGCCACCTCGACCCCCTTTGCAAGCTGATTGTTTGTCCTAGTGAGTAAGAGATCCACGTGTTCAAGAGGAATGAGCTAAGACGTGTTGATCCAAGGTCCTACCAGATTTTTTGGTCAACATTTTGGCGCTATCTGTGGAAAACCACACCTCTAACCATGAAATCACGTGGTAAAAAGCTACACAAAACCTTGAAAAATGGCGGATAACATCTTGGAAAAGAGTGAAAGAACGACAAAAATCTTGAAAAAAGGTGAAGAACCTCTTGAAAAGAGTGGAGAAATACTACAAAAAACATTGAAAAAGGAAGGAGACCTCTTGAGAAAGATTAGTAACAAATACCTTGAAGAAGGGCCTCCCCGAAAGAGGGACTCTCCCTCATATTGCCTAAGTGGCATGGCTCAAAAAACCCCTCATGTTGCCTAAGTGGCATGGCTCAAGAAGCCCTTCTTATTGCCCCAAGTGACTTCCTTCTTATTGCCCCAAGTGGCATTGCTCAAGAAGCCCCTCATATTTCCTAAGTGGCATGGCTCAAGAAGCTCTTCTTATTGCCCCAAGTGGCTTCCTTTTTATTGCCCCAAGTGGCATGGCTCAAGAAGCCCTTCATGTTGCCTAAGTGACATGGCTCAAGAAGCCCCCCATAGTGGCTAAGTGGCATGGCTCAAGAAGCCCTCCTTATTGCCTAAGTGGCGTGGCTCAAGAAGCACCCTTGTTGCCTAAGAGATATGGCTCAAGGACCTCTCTAATGGACTCCTTCTGAAGTACCTCTTCCGAAGGACGTCTTCCATGGACTCCTTCCGAAGTACCTCTTCCGAAGGAAGTCTTCCATGGACTCCTTCCGAAGTACCTCTTCCGAAGGACGTCTTCCATGTACTCCTTTCGAAGTACCTCTTCCGAAGGACGTTTCCATGGACTCCTTCCGAAGTACCTCTTCTGAAGGACGTCTTCCACGGACTCCTTCCGAAGTACCTCTTCTACGGACTCCTTCCGAAGTACCTCTTTTGAATGACGTCTTCCATGGACTCCTTCCGAAGTACCTCTTCTATGGACTCCTTCCGAAGTACCTCTTCCGAAGGACGTCTTCCATGGAATCCTTCCGAAGTACCTCTTCCGAAGGACGTCTTCCATGGACTCCTTCCAAATGACGTCTTCCATGGACTCATTCCGAAGTACCTCTTCCGAAGGACGTCTTCCATGGACTTCTTTCGAAGTACCTCTTCCGAAGTACTTCTCCGTGGACTCCTTCCGAAGTACCTCTTCCGAGAGACTTCTTCCAATAGAAGAATTACGTCAATTAACTCCCTCCAAGTGAGGGACCCCTTCCAAGATAAGGAATCCTACAAGGGACTTCTTCCAAGAGAAGAATTACACCAATTAACTCCCTCCAAGTGAGGGACCCCTTCCAAAGGACTCCTTTCAAGATAAGGACTCCTACAAGGGACTTCTTCCAAGAGAAGAACTACGTCAATTGACTCCCTCTAAGTGAGGGACCCCTTCTGATGTGTTCCCGACCCTCGACAATCGGAGTCATAGCAGGCTTGACGGGAAAATTTAAATATTCAAGCCAAAACAAGAATTCAACAGGTTCGACGAGCTTTGAAGATCAAACAGTGTCGAAAAGAATCGAAAATTATGCAGAATGACTGTCACGGCCGTAACCTCCCCTCGGGTTAAAATGCAGAATTTCAAGATTTTCAATTTACGACCGTAAATAAGGGATCACGGCCGTAACCTTAAACAGAAACACACTTACGGCCGTAAGTGTCATCTTTACGGCCGTAACTGCTTAACGGATCAGATTTCGCATTATTTTATTTCCTTATCAGTTTTAGTTATTTTAGTCTAATTAGAATTCTATTTTGAGTAGATTAGCGACTAGGATTTTATTTTGCTTATTTATACGCTTTTTCCATTAATTGTAATTCAGACTTTGATGATTGAATAAAAAGAGATTGAATGTTTTTCAATTGTTTAATGTGTGGATTCACATTACAAACCCAAACTTATCGAGATTGATTATCTTGTGGCGTTCATCCAGAACTTATCAAATATTCGCGAGAGTATTTGTGGCGTTGAAAATCAGAGACTTATCAAGGAGATTGGGAAAATTCTTGTGGCGTTTCGAAAGTCGTGGTTCTTTATTCCGCATCGTCGAGCCATCGCGTCGTGAATATCGGGTCATGATTCATCCGTCCAACCACAACCTGAGTTCGAAACTTTTCGACGTTTCTTCCGCGCTTCGGATCTCATCATCTGGTATCAAAGCTGGACTCTGAATTCAGGTTTTTTATTCTATCGAGTTTAATTGTTATGTTTATCATCGAGTCTGCCATAAGAATTATCCATATCTTTTTGTTGAGTCTTTCTTTTCTTGAGTATTATCCGTGCCAGTAAATTTTTTCTTTGTTTGATCCATATAAAAATCCAACAAAATTCAAAAGTGTTTGTTTTGCTTAATTCTTATCCGAATTAAGTTCCGTTTGTTCTGTCGTGTTCGTTGTCGAATTTTCGAATTTATTAAAAAAAAATTATTTTATTATTTTATTTATTCCGAAAATTCATCCTAAAATTCAAAAAAAAAAAAAAAAAAAAAAAGAGAATCCATTCAAGAACCACTTTCTTGAATTTCTTGATCCTTTGTTTTCATTATTCTTTTTCTGTGTCCTTCCACATAAATTTCACAATGTCCAATTCCCATGAAAATGCCAAAGATCGTATGTGGAGATTTTTGAATGAAGCTTTGATGATGTTGGATAAACTAGATGAAAGGGAAGGGAAATTGAAAAAGGGGCGATCTCAAGCAAATCGTAGTGATTATAGGCGTGATCCTAAACCTAGGGATGGAATCGGGGTTAAGAGAGGAGCTGAGATTGATCCAAAAGCAATTTTGAAAATTCAAAAAGAAATTTATGAGGAAAGATTGAGGTGTGAACGGGAGGCAGAAAGAAAATATTTGGCTAAATTGCGAAAGAAGGAGGAGAAACGAAAGGCGGTAATTAGATGGTTAGAAGAGAGTGAAAATCATGTTGAGCCTCGGGATATGAAAGTCGAAAAGAAGGAGGGAGGCTCAAGACATGAATTAGTTGAAGAGACCCCGAACTTTGTGGTAGGAGTTGAAAATGTGGAGTTAGGTGAACAAACTCCAAAATTTGATGAGGAATTAGAAGTTGGGGTAGAAGTTCAAATTTTGGGTTTTGAATTGGTAGATCCACATTTGGATAGTGATGAGGTAGTGTACGAACATGGTGATACGAATGTGGAGGTAGAAGATGTGGTTGAATTTGAAAGTAAAAAAATTAAAGAGGTGCTTGAGAGAAAAGAAGTAGAGGGGAATAAACGAGAACTTGCAAAGGAAGAACGAGGTGAAGAGAAGGGCCTCGTGGTTCCAAAAGAGGAATTGACGGTGATAATTCATGAATACAAGGATCCATACATTGTACCTCATGAACTTAACATTTCCCTTCCCGTTCTATTTAATTATTTCTTGCAGGTTAATGGTACGTGGAAATTTGGGCAACACCACCAATGTCCAAAGGTGTTTCAACTTCAAGTCATTCACGTGACCCCCGTTGCAGAATATTTTTGGTTGATCATGTGCAATGGCAGGAGAGATTTTCCGTTTGATCCAGGAGGTGAAGTGAAACAACAGGAACAAAGCTATGATTCGGGACGAATCATCCTAAAGAAGGAGGGTATGATGTGTTCCAGACCCTCGACAATCGGAGTCATAGCAGGCTTGACGGAAAAATTTAAATATTCAAGCTAAAACAAGAATTCAACAGGTTCGACGAGCTTTGAAGATCAAACCGTGTCGAAAAGAACCGAAAATTATGCAGAAGGACTGTCACGACCGTAACCAACATATGTCACTGCCGTAACCTCCCCTCGGGTTAAAATGCAGAATCTCAAGATTTTCGATTTACCGCCGTAAATAAGGGATCACGGCCGTAACCTTAAACATAAACACACTTACGGCCGTAAGTGTCATCTTTACGGCCGTAACTGCTTAACGGGTCAGATATTTCCATATTTCGCATTATTTTATTTCCTTATCAGTTTTAGTTATTTTAGTCTAATTAGAATTCTATTTTGAGTAGATTAGCGACTAGGGTTTTATTTTGCTTATTTATACGCTTTTTCCATTCATTGTAATTCAAACTTTGATGATTGAATAAAAAGAGATTAAATGTTTTTCAATTGTTTAATGTGTGGATTCACATTACAAACTCAAACTTATCAAGATTGATTATCTTGTGACCTTCATCCAGAACTTATCAAATATTCGCGAGAGTATTTGTGGCGTTGAAAATCAGAGACTTATCAAGGAGATTGGGAAAATCCTTGTGGCGTTTCGAAAGTCGTGGTTCTTTATTCCGCATCGTCGAGCCATCGCGTCGTGAATATCGGGTCATGATTCATCCGTCCAACCACAACCTGAGTTCGGAACTTTCCGGCGTTTCTTCCGCGCTTCGGATCTCATCATATTCCAATTGTCTCCTTCTAAGAGAAGGACTTTTTCAACGAACTCCTTTTACAAAGGACTCTGTCATTGGTCGATTTCACTCTAGGAAAAACACCCAAAAGCTATAAATTCGAAACCCAGCCATGAATGCCTGAGACTTCCAATTTAAGGGACTAGAGCATATACACGCATGTCGACACAAGACACAACATATATATACGTTGTTTCATATTATCGAAAGATGCACATCTCAAAACGAGGCAGGCTTGTAAGCCCTCCAGCTGCTTGAATTGAGTATATTCTCTCTGTTATCCAAACAAGCTATTAGCCCTCGGCGTAAGATCTTCAATTTTATCGAAGGAAACCTTGTAATTCCACTCCTATTTGCGGAATGCTCGAGATATTGCTATGAGCCTAGGTGTCTTCATAAGTTCGAAGGACGCTCAAGTATTCTTTTTTGTTGGGAGAAGATATACACTTTCAAAATTTGAAAAATGCAGCTCAATACTCTTTTAATATAACTAAGAAAAGTCTACTTGAAAGGGTTGTCAAGTGTTCAAATAAGGACCCAAGTGTTCAAACTATATTAAAGCATGGGTCCAAGTGCCTATATTATTCCTCTTCGGCGACGCTTTACCTTGCAAAATATATTCTATTTTTTCCATTATAGTGGTGTCTTGCAAGAATGATTTTTATATATTTCCTATTTTGGTTATTTCTTAGAGTATATACACATTTCATCATCTTCGATCTCTTATATTTTCAAGTCCGGTTCGCAGATAAATGAACCAACCAAACTTGAGGGACTAGTGTTACAACCATGACTAATTGAACATGACACGTCATCCATATGGCCCACCACGGGATCCACAAAACATCTATTTATCTAATCGTGACCCACAGGCCAAACTGTGGATACCAAACTTGCTGGACTCTTACATGCCGAGGTGATCCTATGCCGAGGTACATTTACGTCGAGGTGATCCTATGCCGAGGTACCCTTGTGCTAAGGTACTCATAAGCCGAAGTGAGTACCCTGAAAATGTGACAAAATAGATTGATGTGACAACATCTTTAAAAGGGATTTGGTGGTTGATTTAACCCTATGATATGTAGTAATGATTATAGCCAAATAAATGGTTTACCTCATAAATGGTTAGGATCTTGTCATGTGTAAAGCATAACATGTGTCACAATCTAAGAGAATTACTCATTCTATAAATAGAGCACACTTGCCTCCAAGGAAAATATTGGTAATTTAATACTCTAACTCAATATTTTACTCTCACTCCCTTTTCTCTCTTTTGCACACTTATATTTCCCGCAGCCAATTTATATTTGCTTGAAATGAGTACTGACTTAGGCATCGGAGTGCAAATGGGAGCCACCTCGGCCCCCCTTTACAAGCTGATTGTTTGTCCTAGTGTGCAGGAGATCCACGTGTTCAAGAGGAAGGAGTTGAGACGTATTGATCCAAAATCCTACCAGATTTTGTGGTCAAAAAAAGGAATAAAAAATTGAAATAATACAATTAGGAATAACTGAAATTATAATACACAATATCAATTTTACGTTTAAAATAATAATGTATTGTAACCAACAATGTTCTCAATAAAATCATAATATATTGTAACCATTTCAGATAAATGGTTACACCAAATAATTGTAACTTGAAATATAATAGACAAAAAAGCTTAACAACACGAACATCTGTATAATATTAAGAATAAAAAATAACCATAATAAAAGTATTTAATTTTTTTCTGTTACTTCAAATATGTACTTATTTGTATCTGAAAAGAGTAAAAATATTAATATGTTTTATAAAATAAAATTAATGCATGAGATTTATATTTAAAAAGTAAATAACGTAAGAATTTAAAATAAGAATATAAAATAATTATATTATAATTAACAAATATATTTAAACATTTATCTTTAACAATATCTTTATACTTCAAATTCATATATAATTATATCTTAATACTTTTATTTCATTTTTACAAAAGAGATTGCAAATAATATTTAATTAAATAAAATAAACTGCAGTATTTATCTGTATAACATAGAAACTAAATGGAACCTCAAGTCCTCAATAAACTGCAACACTATTTAATTGAACCCCAATAAACTGCAGTACTTTTATTTCATTTTTACAATATAGATTACAAATAATATACAGATTAAATGGAACCCCAAGAAACTATGTTCTAAAGACATTAGTTAAATAATTTTAAAACCTGTATTCTAGTATATAAACTGCAATAGTCTTCATATATAACATAGTTGTCAAAAGGAACTTCAATAAACTGCATTTTGTAACATAAAAAACTTCCTGGTATTACTATGAATAAAAACCATAGTTTAGATTAGAAAAACTAGCATGTTTATCAGCAAACACACTAATGTACTAATCTGATCTTTGAGATTGAAATCAAGGACTTCCCAAAGCCTCACAACATGGACCAAAAGCTTCCACTCAATTTTGGTTGAGTTGATATCAGTTTTGGTTAAGTTGATATCGCAGACTCTGCTGTGCTTATCAGCCATGGTTTCTGTAGTTTTTTGGAGTGTGGATTGTGTGCAAGAAGAATGGGAATAGTGGACAATGATTAGGAAGAAATTGCAAGAAGACTCAAAGTATGTGCCTGTGTTTGTATCCTAGTTCGTAAGAGCTGGACCGTGATTAAGAAAATATTGCAAGAAGACTCAAAGTATGTGCCTATGTTTGTATCCTGGTTCTGAAGACCATAGCTGATTATGAAAATATTGCAAGATGTGCATGTTTGTATAAACATAGATTGTAAGAAGGATAAGAGTCTGTGTTTGTATGTATAAACATAGAGTGTTGTGTCTATATTTGCATTAAATGCGCTGCAGTAAGGTCATTCAAAGGCAGAAATAAGGCAGCTAAAAGCCTCATTTGAAAGGCCAAAAAGTAGATTAGCCCTTTTCTTAATTGGGTTTGTATTTGTGTATGTTAAGATATTATGAAATCTCCCAGATCTTAGCATTAAATAGGAGATTCAAAAGTACATCCCAGCTAATATTTTTTGTATTCAAAACCAAATCCAAATCCTCATTGTATTTCTTGCCTTTTTCAGGTAACATTGTATAAATATCAATTCAGATTCTTGTTTGACGTTTTAAAATTTCCCTTTTTTTTTTTTTTTTTTTGAAGAAGGTTATGGCGGGAATGGTTGGGCGGGAAAACATGCCAGCCATTCCTCATTTTATATAATATATATAATATAGATAGTTCAAAAACAATGAATAAAATTTGCAATTTTCTTTTACTCTATTGCGGGCTTCAATTTGACAATAAGTTTAATTATAAACATTAATTCTTAAGACATAAAACAAAGCACCTCGTTATTATGAAATTTTGTTATTAAATTAAATCTATACATATATAATAATAGGATAATCGTCAGCATTTTACGCACACAGTTTCCTATCCATTTTCACTTGTCATTTTAGAAAATTTCTTAATTTTATCAATTTATTTTAATATATGAATTAGGAGGGTTCAATTAATACATGTAGTAAATGATTTATGAATTTGTGCAAAAAAATATCTATAAAAAGTCAAATTATAGATTATTTTTACTCTTTTGATAATTATTGCATTATTTTGAAGTCGAAAAATATGCAATATGGATATCAAAATCCAAGATCTTAACGAGAAGTTTAATACAAACTAACAAATGAGAGCAAACTTTAAACATATCATTCGTAAAATCATCTTAAATATTAAAGATAAAAGTTTTACTTATATTTTTTACTTTTTCAACATCCAATCTTTTAATTTATCTCATTTAAGTCCTAAAATGATACCTATCATTTATTACCTAAATTCAATTTGACCTAATTGATTAATTTCGAATCTTTTTCTTATCAAATTGAAAGAAATAATAGATATCCGGACTTTCTAAATAAATAAAATAAAATTATTTAAATTTTTACAACTTTAAATTCCGATAAACTTATTAGTTCAATTTGTAAAATAGAAGATGTTAGCAAAATCATTCTATTTAAAAATAGAATATGGTCTACTCGTTTATTTAACATGCACAAAAATAATATGTGCAATTGTGAAAAATGAGTTTTAAAGAATGTGTGATTGAGAATAAATATTGAAAAAAAATTATTTTTGAATATGTTATAAATAATATAAAATATGTGAATGGCCAATTACCATTATACCCCTATAAACTTTACATATTATGATTGTGTCATTGTTCACTCCTATAAATAGGAGTCATTTCATTTCATTATATACACATCAAATGAGAAGAATTTCTCTCTTATCTCCCTCTCTATATTCTCTCTAGTTTTTAGATAGTTTTACAAAACGTTATCAGCACGAGTCTCTAGCCAATTGAGTAATACGATGGGAGTATGCTCTACAGTTGCATCTAAATGATGAGCCTCTGTATCAGAAACCTGATTATTATTAATCAATGTTTTCCTTTCCCAAATCAAACACTTTTGACTTTAGAAAATAACCCACATATTGTAGATCTCAAAATTTCAAGAAAAATGAAAACTTTACATCTTTGTATGATTCAAAAGTTCCATATGAGGAAAGAAAAACAAGGTCTCGATGTTGTGCAAAAAGAAAAATTGGAAAAATCCGAAACTTTCAAAGCCGATCTACGCAAAACCGTATATCCAATTGACTATCGGAGACCAGATCCACGACCACGGCGACAGAACGATCCTCTGGCACCGGCGCATGTCGACGGCGGCGGAACGACGAGGTGGCGCTTGACGTCCATGCGCAGACGTCGATTGGGCGCATGGGGGCGCATGTGGCGTTTCCCGGCGACGATGTCAAAATGAAGTTTGTTCATATCGAAATTTTTTATTTTTCTATGGTCTTATTTTTCTATTTGGTGCAGTTTTGGACATTTTCCGGTGGTCGAACGTGGTGGCTTCGTAAAAACTATTTTTGAAGCAATTCCGGTGAGATTTTGAACTTTGGATCAAAAGTAAGTTTGTTCTAAATCAAATTTTAAACCTATTGATGGTTTCGATTTACTCATATGATCAATATATTAAAATATGGATGATTTTGCCCTTGATGATACGTTAAAGTATATTAATCGTGATTTAACGAACTTGATTAATCATAATTACTGATCTGATTATAAATGCTAATAGAATATATATTCTCAATCATTTAACACTACTATGTGATTAATATGATAAATTAAAAGATTTAAAACAAGGTACAAGTAATATAATAGTTGTCATGTCGTGATGTATTGAGTATAACTCATTATCGTAACGGACTGGACTATTATGAATACCTTAACTGGAATTGGAGATATGACTTGATCATTTATGAAATGTAATTATTTCTTTATGTTGTTACCACCTATGTGGTTGATTTTATCAGCTTTAAATATACATATTACGTTACCACCTATATGGTAGGTTCTACAAGTTTCAAGTATACTACGTTACCACCTATATGGTTGGTTCTACCAATTTTAAGCATATTACGTTACCACCTATATGGTTGGTTCTACTGGTTTTAAATATTTCTACTTACAAAATTTAATATATTGTTGTTATTTGATATTTCAACAAATGGTACCAAATGTTACCATAACCAAAAAATTGTTATATTTTAATGAAAATATTTTATCAAATGGTACTACAAGTTACCAATATCTATATTGAAAGGACAAATGAAAATAAATTATTCAACAAGAAAAATGTTGATGTATGATAAGATAATATCACATGATAGCACAGACATGGCTAATGTGAAAATAATCTCATCGGTATTATGAGATAAATATTATATGATTGAGATAAACAATATTGATTAAAGTTCTTGTACAAGTACTTATGTACTCCAGAAGAAGTATATATTTACTTCAGAAGAAGTAAAGATTATCATCTAAACATACTGAAATGATATTATTATTATTGCTCCTGAAGAAGCATAAACGAGTCATACTGAAAAGAGACATGCAAATCACAAAAGGGGGGAAACATTTATGATCCTCAAAAGTAGATGTGTGTATCAAGAGTAATAATACTCTGTACTCCACCACCACTAATCTTTTTTTGTGTGTCTCAAGAGTAAGAATACTCCGTACTCCACCACTCCTAATCATTTTGAGGTTCACAAGATTAAATTCAAATACTCATCAATATTAGAGGTGTGTCTCAAAAGTAAGAATACTTCGTACTCTACCACCCACAATATTTTGGAGATTCACAAGGATAAATTTACATTAATCGGACTCCATTTTCGCTTGGTACCCCTTCCTTACGACCAATCTATCTTAACTCCTACTGGATCTTGTATTGGAAAATATGATTGTAACTTTTCCAGTAGTTCATCGATAGTGGGAGCAGAAATAAGGATCCTCCTAGAAAATGGAGAGATGAATCCCTATTCCAAAACATAATCAAGAAATGTTAGTAAACCATCAAAGAAGTTGTTAACATTTAAAAGTCCAATTGGCTTAGTATGCAGACTCAGCTGAGCCCATGAGTTAATATTAAAGATTTCCTCTAAAGTACCAAAATCTCCAGGCATGGCAATGAAGGCATCAGAACCATATAACATGCAAATTATGCGTTCATGGATAGATAACGCCTGTACTTCATGCCCTCGTATTTTTCCTGCGATGTCAGCTAAAGGAACAGGTATAACACCTATCACTCTCACTTTCTCTGTTTGAGCGGATTGGGAAACACAACCCATCAATTCATTGCTCCCCCTCTATATACTAGATTGATACCTCTCTCTCCCGACTTCTTCCCTAGAAGCACTGATGCTTCTAGATATTCAAAGCCTCTCCTGATTTTTGATCCACAAAATACACAGATAGTTTTGATCTGTCGAAGTTTTGATCCTTTCATCTTTTAATAATAAAAGGAAAGAAAACTTACAAGAAATTTTTATTTTGGGATGATTAAATTGCGAAATTACTTGGCTTTTTAAACTTGAAAATATTCACTATTTACTGCTCGTCTTTTGAAAAAGTTACTATTTACTTTTGACTAAATGACACAACTTTTGATAATATCTCTGACAGCATATATTTTGCTCCATAATGGATAATCTTTCGGTGATCTCTCAGAGACCATCTTTTAATATGCAAAAAATGAAAATACAAAATATTTTGTTAAAATATATACACTATACTGATTTACCTTGTATCAATGTTGAATAACCAAAATATCATTATTTGTAACAACCTGGCAAACAAAATCTTTTGATACTATATTTTTAAGACTATAACGATCTTTATCGTTGTTGAATTGAGCCCATAAAGATAGTAGTTCACACTACACATACCCACAAGAGTGTGTCTCAAGAGTCAATCGGATATCATCAAATGACTCCTTACTCAGTCAACCCTTAATGAAATCTATTTTATAATCTCGATTTCAGGATGAATATCCTATTGATTTACAACGGGTATCACATGTCCATCGATCATATTTGTAGCAACCATTTAATCTTTTTGCTCTTCGCTTCTTTGCAAAAGTACTCTTACCTAAGCCAGGCATGTGCTTAAAAAATGAATCTGGTAATTCACCAGCTAATCGAACTTTTGCTTCGATCAACCAACGAACATCTTCTGGGATACCTTGATCCATCAGCAGTATCAATCTTTCGAGTCGAACTCGGTAAATCTTTTTCAAAACATTTATCGGAAGATTTGAGTAGTATTTGCGAATATTTGATAATACAACATCCATTTTGATGGATATGATCTTCTCCCAAAGTGATCTATTTAAATGTGTTATTTAAAGTGTAAAAGAACGGTGGCTTCGCGTGTCATTGATTCCACCAAGAAAAGGGAAAATATTTGTAATCAAAAGAAGGAGACAATGATCATTTTATTGAGATTTCGGTCTAATCATCTTTTTAGATATAATAAATCAAAGTATACTGATTTATAAACTTGAACAAGTAAATATTGTATTGAACCAGAAGTTCATACGTAAAAGTGAAATATATATATATATATATATATAGTATGAACTAGAAGTTCATAAGTGAAATATATATTGTATTGAACCAGAAGTTCAGCGATATTGTATTGAATCAAATATTCATACATAGAAATGAAATAAAACTGTATTGAACCAGAAGTTCTATAATAAACGGTTAGATTATCAAAAGTTTCAAATTATTTTCTATGAGAATAACTTATTCAGAAATTGTTTATCATATAACAATGAATATATCAAATAGGGATTAGCTCAAGAAGCTTTATGATTTGTAAAAGTGCGATATGTATACAATCCACCAAAAGGCACTTAGATATATGATTGAGATTATATCCCCAAAAGGATGACATGTGTTGTGACATTTTATCCGATTGATATAATATAAGATTTGTGAACATTATGGGGAAAACACGCCTTAAGCGTAATTATGCCTGAAGCATAATAATAATCGATTCCAAAAACAAATATCTCTTGAATGATTGAGATAATCCATTTGAGGCTAAATACTCATGGTGAGTAAAAGAGATATAGTTAAATGATAAGAGATTTATGTACTTGATCTCTATATGTTGTATTGAGATGAAATGGTATCGATAAATAAATCGAATACATACACAACTCTCTTGTGAAAATGAGATTGATGGAATTGTAATATTTTGGCCAAATATAAAACCCCAATGTAGGGATTATTGTTCAAGGACCTGAAGTCCAAATGCTTAAATGTGTAAAGCCAGTAATTATTTGTACAAATGAAAAATATTACACAGTCGTAAAAGGCGAGTCGTTGCGGGCGGAATTTTTCATAGAACTGGCATGACATATGGTGGATGAACTATAGTCTAAATCACTAGCTTAAGCTCTTTGATATACCAATGAGTGAGATCAAAATGTATGATTCTCATCTCGGTACTTTGAGAGTATTCTTTGATGTACCAATTGATCGCGGTACGTTGGAATTTCAAGTAAAATGATTGCAGATTATATGTCGAGATTGATATATATATATATATATATTTTTTTTTTTTTTATTTTTTTTTTATTTTATACTTATACAAATCAGAAATTGTGGTTTATGAGATGTAAGAACATACATGTATAATCACTGAAAGATTCAATATACCCAGATTAGTATCGCTATAGAATGATACAAATGACTCCATAATATAATATGTTGAAAGTGAAATTGGAGTGTACTATTTATGACATATGAGAAATTGATTATTCACTAGAAGTGAATTTGAAAATGAATATTTTATTATTCACCAGAAGTGAATATGAAAATGAATATTTTTAATTATTCACCAGAAGTGAATTCTAGATTTGATTATTCACCAAAAGTGAATTCTAGATTTGATTATTCACCAGAAGTGAAAGATGCAATCGATAAATTAGTACAACATTGCTTAATATAGAATGTTATGATATCATAAATGAGCTATGAACGATTTATATTAAGCTCATCATAAATGATATGTTTGATGAAAAGATTCGAGATTGCATCAATAAACTCGTGATATTCCATGAAAGGAATAAATACGTGATGCACTCTTTCTCCCTTAGCTGAGGTTTTGTCCCACAAGGTTTTCCTAGTAAGGTTTTTAATAAGACAGCAGTTGAGGCGTATTAATGAGAATAATGTACTCTTTTTCCCTTCGCTAAAATTTTGTCCCACAGGGTTTTCCTAACAAGATTTTTTAGGCATTATCATAGCTATCGACGAGTTATAATTCAGCAACACATTGTTATACTGGAATGATATCAACAAATGAAGAAAATCATAGACGCCTTATGAAGAATGTTATGATATCAGCTATACAAGGTGATTTTTATATATACATATTCCAGACGAAAGATGATATCAATGTTCGAGAAGTTCATGAGTCCTCGATTGCACACTTCAGGGGGAGAATCATGTTGTACTCTTTTTCCTTCGTCCAGGTTTTGTCCTACTAGGTTTTCCCGACAAGGTTTTAACGAGGTAGCAGCTGTACTCTTTTTCTTTGGTTCAAATTTTATCCCACTGGGTTTTACTGACAATGTTTTAACGTGGCAGCACTTCAGAACTTCAAGCTTCAGTACATGATTTGTTCTGATTATCATTGAATGTCATTTCGAACATTAGACTCAATGATTCACAATGGCCAACATCAGGGTGAGCTACATTACTCTTTTTCCTTCGCTCAAGTTTTATCTCACTGGATTTTCTTAGTAAGGTTTTAACGAGGCAGACAATTGCGGAATAAGTCATTCAAGGGGGAGTGTTATAAATAATATAAAATATGTGAATGATCAATGTAAACTTTACATATTATGATTGTGTCATTGTTCACTCCTATAAATAGGAGCAATTTCATTTCATTATATACACATCAAATGAGAAGAATTTCTCTCTTATCTCTCTCTATATTCTCTCTAGTTTTTAGACAGTTTTACAAAGAATAAACAATTTTATGCGAATATGTGATAAAATCTTATGTCTTGTGGATTAAGCATCCATTTATAAATTGAGATGTATATGTGATTTTTTTTTTATTTTTTTTTGTGTGTATATAAAGTATATTTATAATATTCATTCTATAAAATTTAATTAAAATATGTATTTCATATTATTTCATTTTACGAGTTGGAAAATTGTAAATATTTCAACTTTTAGAAATCAAATAATCGTAAGCTCGATTTTAGTCATCAAATCAAAATTGTAAAGTATAAAATAAGTCACATGTCGATATCTTACTTAGTCTAAATAGATTAAGAAAACTAGATAATGAATAATTAGCTGTTAAAAGAAATATGCAAGTCGTAATTTTATATTTTATTTTTCTGAATATTTTTCATTATATATGAATGCACAAGTTATATCAGAAATTGCATTTTTACAACTTATTCAATAAATATTTGTTAATTATATCTTCTGTGTATCGCATGAGTGCGATTACTAGTATTTTCTAAATTACCGGGCATTTGGCTTCAGAATGCATTTAGTTTTTACTTTTGAATAATTTTAGGAAGATATTTTTAACTGATATTTTTAAGTGGCATATGACATAACGCACAAACATTGGGTTGTGTAAATATATACCACACCACTCATATTTTCATCACTTAATTTATGTGCGCCATATAATAATATCACTTGAAAATGTTAATTAAAAATGTTTCCTTAAAATTACCCTTTACTTTTTACTCTATAATGCTTTTTAGAAGTCACTAATTCAGCATTATACCTTTTCCTTTAATAAATATATTCTCCTAGAAAATCTACATACATTGATAGATGAGAACTTAACTGAATTAATAACCACGTCTCTTGAATTCTCAAAGATTCACATTCAAATCGTCTAATTGTAGCTCTCTTTGAAAGCTGTGCATATCTATCTTGGTGTAATTCGGAAAGTAAAGAATATCATGTTATTCCGTGTGAAGTGGACCCATAATTTTCATGTTATTCATATTTGAAAAAAAACAGATAAGGAAGTCTTTGAAGTCTGTTTGACGATCTAGTCACATGGAAAGACATATACAAGGACGGTAAATGGGTCGACTTAACTCGTTGATATTCATAAAATTTTTCTTATGACTTCTTGGGAATTGGAAAACTGGTTTTTGACAATCTAGATATAGGCCTCCACGCCAATCGAATTTCGAAAAAGGGTAAAAAGCACAAACGGTTCCTAACATTTGGATTTCTTGCAAAAATGGCGTCTAACGTTTAGATTTTGACATTTATACCATCAAAATTACCAAACGTTGCGAAAATGGTCACTACCGTTATATTCCGTTAGTTTTCACCGTTAAAAAAGTATAAATAATACAAATGGTCCTTAACCTTTGAGTTTCTTGCGTTAATAGTTCATAACATATTAAAGTCATATTTGACATATTTAGTTTGTAACCTCCAAACATTTGACATATTTAGTCCCTGACACATTAAGTCCTCATACGTTTGACGTATTTAGTTCATAACATATTAAGTCCTTATTTCAGACTAATTATTTCAAATAATTTGGTTTGTAATTGTATTTTTTTGAAGATTTGCTGTTAAAAAGTAAAAAAAAAATGTAAATTTATTTGTAGAACATTTTATTGATAGAATGTGTGGTTGAAAACGAGTTTTAAAAAAAATAAAATTTATTATGGATTTCAAAAGTGCACAATAAAATATTTAGCAAAAATTCACTGCATTAACATTTCAAGTTATTGGTAAAAAAATAAATAAATAATTCATGGAATTTAATCAAACAAATACATTGTACATCATTTTAAGAATTGAATAACAAATTTGTTTTTATTAGTTCTACTTTCGATTTCGATATTCGATTTTGATAATCGATCGATTTGAAAATTAAGTTTGGATAATTTAGGTTAAAAAGTAAGATTTTTTTTTTAATTTATCCATAAATTTAAAAAAAAATTATTAATAGAATGTGTAGAAGAAAACGAGTTTTAAAAGAATGAAATTTTGAAAATCGATATTAATTGGTTCTCAAAATCGAAAATAGAACTTGTTGAGACCGTGCCCAAAATGTAGTACATTGAACCACCAGCGAAGGCCCAATGGTCCTTAGCCCATGGCTAAAGTTTAGGATGTCACTTTGGGCCAACTGTCGAGGTAGGATAGCACGTGAACATCTTTGGCCAAATTGATTTATGTATTAGCCGATGTGCTTTACGTCTAGCCGAGGTACTTTACGGTGACATCCCGATGGGTGATGAGACAAGGGATGTAGTCAGAGATGTGACACTGCCTTTACCAAAAAGTGACAGGCTCCCATCCCCTACCAAACGTAACAATGATTACTGTCAAAAAGCAAGATTTTCCTCTCCAACAGCTAGGGTAAATACACGTGTAAAGTCCACCACGTGTCGTCATCCAAGACTATAAATTCCTCTATAAATAGGACGCTCCTCCCACCTTATAAGGGGTTAGCAATTTGATACCATTAACTAAATATTTTATTCTCTCCCTTTTCTCTTTTTTACACATTTATATTTCCCGCACCCAATTTATATCTGCTTGAAATGGGCACTGACTTTAGCATTTGAGTGCAAATGGGAGCCACCTCGGCCCCCTTTGCAAACTGATCGTTTGTCGTGGTGCGCAGGAGATCCACGTGTCAAAGAGGGAGGAGTTTGAGACGTGTTGGTTCAAGGTCCAGCCGGATTTTGTGGTCAATAGAACTGATAAAAACATATTTGTTATTCAATTCCTAAAATGATGTCTAATGTATTTGTTTGTTTATGTTCCTTGAATTTTTTATTTTATTTTACCAATAGGTTGAACTGTGAATTGAGTGGCTTTTTGTTAAATATTTTATTGTACACTTTTGAAATCCAAAATAAATTTTATTTTACACATTCTATCAATAAAACGATCAACAAATAAATTAATTTTTTTTTTTTTTTACTTTTTAACAGCAAATTCTTCAAAAAATTACAATTACAAACCACATTATTTTAAATAATTAGTCTGAAATAAGGGCTTAATATGTTAGAGATTAAATACGCGAAATGTATAGGGACTCAATATGTTTGATACTAAATACGCCAAACGTTTGGAGGTTACAAACTAAATATGTCAAACATGACTTTAATATGTTAGAGATTATTAACGCAAGAAATTCAAAGGTTAGAGACCATTTGTGCTATTTACACGTTTTTTTACGGTGAAAATTAACGAAATATAACGGTAGAGACCATTTTCGCAACGTTTTGTGATTTTGATGGTATAAATGTCAAAATCTAAATGTTGGGGACCATTTTCGCAAGAAATTCAAAGATTATGGACCATTTGTGCTATTTATCCTTCGAAAAATATCAAAGAAAATATCATAGTTGGAAGCTTCTAGATCAAGAACGAACAATTGCTAAACTGGATCTAGAGATTGAAACCTTGCATATTCAACATCCTCAACTGAGAAGATCAAGAAATTAACTACTATGAAGATCGAGAAATTAATTACTTTGATCGAGTATAATTTCTTGAACGCCTCTATGACAACGAATACAAAATGCAGCATTAGGAATTTAGTACAAATTCGATCCGTTAAACTTGTTAATGATATTTTTTGTTTTTTCCTAAAAATCTTGTCAAACGAGACATTATGATACGGCCTAAGGCGGGAAAAAGGTAAAAAGATCGGTGTCAAGGTCCAAAAGGAGTAAATAGCACAAATGATCCTTAACCTTTGAGTTTCTTGCTAAAATGATCATCAACGTTTAAATTTTAGCATTTATACCCTCAGAATCACCAAACGTTGCGAAAGTGGCACGTACCGTTAGATTCCGTTAGTTTTCACCGTTAAAAACGTGTAAATAAAACAAATGGTTCTTAATCTTTGAGTTTCTCGCGTTAATAGTTCATAACATATTAAAGTCATGTTTGTCATATTTAGTTTGTAACATCTAAATGTTTGGCGTATTTAGTCCATAACATATTAAGCCCTTATTTTATACTAATTATTTCAAATAATGTGGTTTGTAATTGTAATTTTTTGAAAAAATTGATATTAAAAAGTAAAAAAAAAATTAAATTTATTTGTAGATCATTTTATTGATAGAATGTGTGGTTGAAAACGAGTTTTAAAAAAAATAAAATTTATTCTGGATTTCAAAAGTTCACAATAAAATATTTAACAAAAATTCACTCAATTCACAGTTCAACCTATTGGTAAAAAAATAAAAAAAATTCAAGGAACATAAACGAACAAATATATTGGTCATCATTTTAGGAATTGAATAACAAATATATTTTTATCAGTTCTATTTTCGATTTTCGATTTTTAGAACCAATTAATATCGATTTTCAAATTTTCATTTTTTCAAAACTCGTTTTCTTCCACACATTCTGTTAATAATTTTTTGTTTTAATTTATGCATAAATTTTTTTTTAAAAAAAAAAAATCTTACTTTTTAACCCAAATTATTCGAACTTAATTTTCAAATTGATCGATTCTCAAAATCGAAAATCGAAATCAAAATCGAAAGTAGAACTAATAAAAGCATATTTGTTATTCAATTCCTAAACTGATGTCCAATGTATTTGTTTGTTTATGTTCCATGATTTATTATTTTTTTTACCAATAAGTTGAAATGTTAATGCAATTAATTTTTGTTAAATATTTTATTATGCACTTTTGAAATCCAGAATAAATTTTATTTTTTTTAAAACTCATTTTCAATCACACATTCTGTAACGCCCCGAATTCCATGAAACCCGGGACGCCACTTCGTCCTTTAAATTTAACTTGATTGCGGAAAATAAATTTAATTCATATCATCACATTTATTAATTGAAACTTCAGCGAAAACTTAATCAATTAAAATATAGAACAATTCATGAAACTTAGATCTCAATTGTTTAAATGAAAGTAACGATAAATAATTCAAATAGTAACATTCATAAAAATTGACTAAAAATACCATCGTTATTAAATTTTTCAACGCTGTCCTTTCACTCGCCGCCATCTCGGAGATTTGCAAAAGCTGTAAAAATGGAATGAGCATTTCAAAAGAAATACTCAGTAAACTCATCGCCAATAATTAATTTACAAAATAATTTAAACACACTTATGCAATCATATAGTGACATCATCATCATAATGATATGCTCTTTTAATAAAATCAAACGCTCTTTAAAAATCTTAGGGTGTGGGCAGTATCATCTCATGCATTAAATCATGTAAGTTATGCATAACATCATTTCTCATCTTATCTCATAAGAGATATTCTCGTCTCGTCCATACATCAAAGCATATAAATCACGTAATTTCATATAAGACATGTAAATTATAATTTAAATTAATTAGTGTGGGCGAGTCTACCTTAAATTTGCGAGTTTGAAAGTAGAGCAACAATATCACGTTAATCTTCTAAATCACCAAATTGTGTCGCCTAACCAAAAGAAAATTAAACTAATTTAGTATTACGAAATATCAAAGTGACAAAATAAAGCTTGGGGTTAAATTGAAATTTTAAAGAAAGCATTGATTTTTAAAAATGTAGGGGCTGAAAAGGGCTTTTCGGAAATTAGTGGGCTGAAAATGTATCTTAAAAACTCAATAGTGGCTGAATATAATGTTTTAAAAACAAAAAAGGACTAAATTAACATATTTTCGAAACTTTGGGCTTAAAAGTCAAAATTTCAAATCTAAAAATAAAAAAAAATTCAGAATCTCTCTCTCTCTCTCTCTCTGAAATTGGATTAGAGAGAGATGGAGACAAGAGTGTGACGAGGAGGGGGGGGGCGCTCCTCCGATTTCACGTCGCCGGGCAAAAAATCCGACTGTGGTACCGCTGTTGAGTGGCCGCGATGCAGAGACGAGTGTGAGTGAGGCAAAAGGGGGAAGTTTGGGGTGCGAAAAATGGAAGATTTTCGGGCTGATTTGTGCACAATCGAGAGTTTGAGAATGTGATTTTTCAGACGATAGTCCGGCATAGAAGGTAAGTGTTGGTTCATTGGTTTATTTTCTTGGTTTTGGGTGTCGATTTTGGAGTAGGGCTGAAGAGGGCAGTGGCGGTTGTGGGGTCTAGGCAGCGGTGTGGTGGTGAAGGAGATGGCGGGTGCGGACGTGTCTCGGTGGATTGAAGACATTGACTTTGGTTGTGAAATTGATTGAGTTCTTGGCAGTCAGCTATGGAGGTGATGCTGATTTGGGTTGTGTGCTGATTGTGAAGTTGGAGTTGTGCAGATTGTGGATAGATTGATTATGAGTTTGGGAGATGGTGGTGGCTGCCGCATTTCGATGGGTAGGAGGCAGAAACGTTTGGGCTGTGAATTGGAATTACAGGCAATGGAGGCTTTGTGTTAAAAGATGGAAATCTGGTGTTTTGTGGATAGTTAGTCGAGAGCTTACACTGGTTTGTTGACTGAAACTCTGTTGTGGCGTGAGTTTGATGAAGTGGAGATGAGAAAATATACATTGACTTGGATTCTAAATTGGCAATTGCTTGATTGGTGATTGAGTGAGAGAGGATTAGGAAGAATAAATTGGTTGATAGAGAGTGAGTGTTGATGATTGAGGAAAGGGGAAGGATTTTGGGGTTGAAAATGGAAGATTAGGACAGATTTCTGAATGGGAGAAATTTCTGAGAATTTTGGAAGTGATTTAGCTAATTGATTAAAGAGAAGAAACAAAGTTGGAATGGAGTAAAAGCTGTGAGGTAGGGTTTGATTATGGAATAAAATTTGGAAAGGCAAGAATGGATCTTCAATTTAGGGGAGAATGTCTGGGGATTTAGGGAAGTGATTCAGCTAGCTGAATAAAGGAAAAGAGACAATCGTGGGAGGTAGAATTTTGGTTGATTATGATGTTAAACATGACAACTTAGTGCAGGATCAAATTTTGGCTAATTTTTTGATTGGTGATAAGGAATTTTTTTTTTAGATAATCGATTCAATTATGTAAGGGATACGACATGGATTGAGGGAAGGTTTGGAAATCAAAGTCTGTGTAGAAGGTAAAAGAAATCGTGAAGTGAGAGTGCTGATGAATAGATTGAGCTTCTATAATTGGGCCAACGAAGTTTGGATTGAGCTAACTTGGGATATGGCAATAAACAAAAGATTAAAAGTTTGGACTTAAAAGTTTGGGTAAAATAGCTTGGATCTAAAATAAATTTAAAATTTGGACTTAAAATAATTTGAATTCAATTAATTGAAATTTAAAAATAAATAATGAACTTGGACATCATTTAATAAAACTTGGAATTGGAATAAGATAAAATTCAAAATAAATTTAATTTCACTTCATTGGTTAGACGATCATGTTTTTGAAATAAATGGACAAAGTCGTAGCGACACGTTTTTTAAAAAATAATATTTATTTAAATAAGTCATGTAAAATTCTCGTTTGCTACACATTTTATCAATACAATGATCTACAAATAAATTTAATTTTTTTTTTACTTTTTAATTGTAAATTTTTCAAAAAATTATAATTACAAACCACATTATTTGAAAATAATTAGTATGAAATAAGGGCTTAATATGTTAGGGACTAAATACGTCAAACGTATGGAGATTTATTATGTTAGGGACCAAATACATCAAACGCTTGGAAGTTACAAACTAAATATGTCAAACATAACTTTAATATGTTAGAGCTTATTATCGCAAGAAACTCAAAAGGTAGGGACCATTTATGCTATTTATACGTTTTTAACAGTGAAAATTAACGAAATCAAAAGGTAGGGACCATTTGCGCAATGTTTAGCGATTTTGAAGGTATAAAAATCAAAATCTAAGCCCCTGTTCTGTTTGCTGTTTTGAGGTCGTTTTCTGTTTTTATTTTCGAAAACGTTAAAAACGCGTTCTCTTTACCATTTTCGAAAACGCATTTTGGAAAACAAAAAAAAAAATTGTACACAAAACGGAAAACGCCCGAAACATCGTTTTGGGCGTTTTGTGTGTATTTCGACAAAAAATGTCCAAAACGCGGAAAACGCGTTTTGGGATTTTTTTTTTTTTTTTTTATAGAATTATCTTAACTTAGAACTAAGCTTAATATAAAGTTTTTATTTTTTTATTATTTTTTTAGAATTATCCTAGTTTGGAACTAAGCCTAAATAAAGATTTTTTTTTTTTTGAGAATTATTCTAACTTGGAACTAAGCTTAAATAAAGTTTTATTAAATTCAATATCAACATTACAAAAAAAAATTAAGTGAGAATTCTTATTATTATATTTCAAAAAATGCACCAAACTGCATGGAATCGAAATGTACCAAACACGCAAAACTCTACTAAACAAAGCTAAATCTACCAAAAAAGAGCAAAATTTCACCAAGATGCCTAATCTAATACCAAAAGCGCGATATGTACCAAATTGTGAGATGTTTCAAATTGTGCCCAAGAAATTTACCAAAATGCGCAAATAGCTCTAAAATTTAAGAAAACAATGCCAATTGTACTGTGCTAACCAAGATGTGTGAAATGTTAAAAAATGCTTCAAAATGTACTAAAATACACTATATATATACCAGAATTCACCAAAATATACAAAATGCATGATATCGACCAAAATGCGCAAATCGTACCAGTGTGCGAATGTACCAAAATACAAGAAAACAAACCAAGTTAAATGAAATTTATCAAAATGCACAAAAATCTACTAAAATTCTAGAAATGTACCACATGAGAATTGTAGCAGACAAGACCTATGATTAATCCTAGAAATGTGCCTGAATCAAATGTGGACTGATTACTCCACAAGGTCAAGATGACTTTTAAATTTATTTTGTTTAATCAAACTCTGTATGAGTAATTAGAGTTACATGTATTATGGAAGTAATTTGGACTTGAATATTATGTTATTAATTTCTTATAATATTTTTTTGGAGTTGAACATTAATGACATTATTATTTGGTCCAAAAAAAAGTTAAACAATATAGATTGTTTAATATAATTCAGAAGCAAATTCATTGAAAATAGTATAAGTTGTATTCTGCAAAATTTCAAACAGAACGTGTTTTCCAGCTTTTCATTTTCAAAAACAGTTTTCAGAAATGACAAACAGAACACGTTTTCAGTAACATTGAAAATAAAAATAAAAACAGGAAATACAAAACATTTTTCAAAATGAAAATACAAAATAAAATGCAAACAGAACGCCAAGTAAACGTTAGAGATCATTTTCGCAAGAATATTAAAGATTGGAGGTCATTTGGGCTACTTACCCGCCAAAACATTATCCGCTCCACGGGCAACGTATAAAGGTGAAATGGGGTTGATGTGACGCCATTTACATTTATTAATTAATATATGGACCCCAACAAAAATGTGAATTATATATTGACCTACTATATATATATATGCGCATTTTTCATTGTAATCGCTTCTCCCCTTGCTCAGGATTGGTATGGGATTCTGCTTAATCTTCGCAAAATCCGTCGCCCTCTTAAAATTCCTATAATCAATCAGGTACCTTTCCTCTCCTACTGAGCATACATATTATATGTATCTTATTGATGTTCACGTGATGTCCGGTGAAGAAATGAATTTGGAGGAGAGGGTTCATATTGTGTTTTGGAGGAGTTGGGATTAGATCTTTGGATTTGAGGGGTTGATTTACTTTCTGGGAGCTCAGATTTGTTATATGTTTTGTGGGTTTTTTATTTTTCTGATGTTCTTTGTTTTTATGAGGATCTGTCGTGCTGTTGTTATGATAGCTTAGGGTTTTGCTTTGAAGGTGAAAAGGTTAATTTATGGCTTCTAAACGGATATTGAAGGAGCTCAAGGATTTGCAGAAGGACCCTCCTACATCATGCAGCGCTGGTATTTTTCCTTCCCTGGTTACAGAACGGTAAAATGTATGAGCTGTAAAATGTCCAAAAAGATATTCTAAAGAACTAATTGTTTATTTGGTTCGTGACAATTGAATGTTTATTTATTGGGCTTGGTACAATTACACTGCACAATATCAAGTAAATTTTGTAGAGTTTGGAACGAGAGGATTTATCTAATAATAATGTGCTATATGCTTAAGCTTCCAAGTTTGTGGATAATATATTTGTATGATTTGTCAAATCGTTGTATTGGAGCGAGTTAATGGACGTTTTGAGCACATGCTTTGTTGGAGTGAGTTAAAGGACGTTTTAAAGTAAGCATTTTTTTTTCTTGATGTAATTGATGCATGTAATCTAGAGATTGAAGAGTTGACACAATAACAAAATGGAAAGTTTCCTGACTTAAAAACTAATAATTCGGGTTAGAAATAAATAAGAAAACTGAATAAGAATCTATGTTTTCTTGTCACCATTCCCCCCGGCTGCAAAGAACCTGTCTTGACAAGCTAAATAGAGTGTGAATATAAGTCCAAGAAATTTTGATCTTGGGATGATAGCTTTCTTCTAATAGAGATTGAAAAAGTAAAATACAAGCCCTTAAATCATACAAATCAGGTCAAAAATAAATTGGAGAATGCTGAACTCTACCCATGGTTGCTAGATTGAGATTAGTAGTTGGTGGCTCTTAAAAATATCTTGAACAGTACTTATTGGCATACATATGAACAGTCCCAAAAATTGTAGCTTTCAAGATCCGTTGAGAAATAGGGATGTTTTCAAAATTACAAAATGGAATTTCCCACCATAAACTAATAGTTATAAATTATTTGTTACTCCTTAAATAAGTATATATTTTCAGGAATTGTTCAATCAAATCATCATCATATATCTTGAAAAATTGTAACTTGTCTTTTTATGATTTTGTGCATATTGGTGCTTTTATGTGCATCCTTTTTTGTATATGCTTGTTATATCGTCTATTAATTTTCTTTAGTAATTGCCTTCATTCTAAGTCCATATGTTAACCCCATCATGCAAACCATCATCATAGGTCCTGTAGCAGAAGATATGTTCCACTGGCAAGCCACAATTATGGGACCTTCTGATAGCCCTTATGCGGGAGGTGTATTTTTAGTGTCTATTCATTTTCCTCCTGATTACCCTTTTAAGCCACCGAAGGTATACATCAACTCTTTGTTATAGCTTGTTATATTTTATAATTATTCATTTGTTGATCCATAATGAGATGGAACTAGCTGGTTGGATGCTTTGGAATTTTGCTTCAAAGGCTGATATATATATATTTTTTTCCGACCTATGAAATTTTTTAATTTCTGCTCTCCATCTTTATCTCATTCTTCCTGTTCTTCTATGTCCTGTAAACTGTTTGCTTGCATTGCAAATTCATCTTCTTTCTCAAGGAAGTATATTTCTCTTCTGCTGTAGAATCTCATGGCAGTTTCCTTATTGTGACATGACATTAGTATATTGAGAACTCAGACTGTAAAGTTGTGCCTGTATCGAACTATACAATTGTACATAGAATCACTTGTGAAAAAGAGATACCGGATTTCTCATTTTGTGTCTTCTGTATAATGACTGTGTTGCAGAATACACATATTATGTTTTCTTTGCTTGTTGGAAGTGTTTTTTTTTTTTTTTTTTTTTTTTTTTTTTCTGTGGGTAGGTGCAATTGTATAATCTTGAAACCCTTTGGTTCCTAAGTTTATGAGTTGCCAAGTTATCTATAAATTGATTTGTTCATTGTTTTAGGTTGCATTTAGGACAAAAGTCTTCCATCCTAACATCAATAGCAACGGAAGCATTTGCCTTGATATTCTGAAAGAACAGTGGAGCCCAGCATTGACCATATCTAAGGTATGTCATTTTGTGAGTGGCGTCGACAGACTGGCCATACATGATCGAACTTGATGTAAAATTAATTATTTGCTAAACGAGCTCTTGACTATGCCCAGAACAGTTCATTAGCTAAAACTTATTTTTTGGTTGTTAGTTCTTTACATCTTTATATAATATGTTAGGAATTATTTCCTTTTGTTGTACACAACCATAACTTGTTCTTTTACAATACACAACTATTACCATCTATGTTTTGTATAGATAATATCTGCGCATTTTTTATTTAGTATGTAAGTCATTGAGGTTTTGTTTTACATTGTAGTTTTGATAATTCTCACTAAGAGAAGGGAGGGGAATGAAATTTCTGGATGCTCCACTTCCGGCAGTTGATTAGTCCCTTAATTTTCATGCATTGGCTTGATCACTTGACTGAAATAATTTGCAACGCATCGTTGGGATTAATTTGATTCTTATTTGATGTGTAGTTAAATATCTCTTTTTCCTCAGATAGATGAGTATCCCTTCTACAAAGAATGGTGGAAAATGACTGGTTTAGAGTACATTTCTTAGCATCAATTATAAAATACTGTGCAATTTTTGAGTTGAGTCTTACGTAGGAGAATATGTAGAAAATAAAATGAACTCAGAGATTTGAACCTGGAGATCTCCACGTCCAGTCTATGAATAGAATATTTAGTCCTTGTTTGGTATCAATTAAAATCCAAATTTTAATCTAAGTCAAAGTCAATAATCAATCTCAACTACATATTTTATGAGATCCACAACTTTTTAACAACACATCTCATCAACTTTTATCAAAATTTACTAAAAACTTGATTTTAATCTCCACCAAACACGGGCTTTATTAAATAGGAGAAATACAATCTAGATCACCTGGTGTACCTTTTTATTATCAACTGTTATTCTGCCACTATAAAGTTAAATTATAGCTCAAATACATTATTTGATTTGGTTATTCAATTAGTAATGGAGAATAATTTTTTTTCACTGTATTATTTCTTAAACCTTTAATGGTAGGTCTTGCTGTCTATCTGTTCCTTGTTGACGGACCCAAATCCCGATGATCCTCTCGTGCCAGAAATTGCTCATATGTACAAGACGGACAAGGCAAAGTATGAGTCTACTGCTCGCAGCTGGACACAGAAATATGCAATGGGATGACATTCAAAAGTTGGCATGTCTGAAAAACTTAAATGACTGGAATGATCTCTATTATGCTTTTGTTAAAGAATAAATTGTCAATATTTGATTGAGACTGGCTATGAACTTCATCACTTAATTTGTGAATTTACATGACAATATCATTAAGAAGTGATCAACTGCAATGTAATGCACCTTGTTGTGTTCAAGAAGTTTTACTTGATCAATTCATTTTTAATTTTCAATGAATTTCATATTGTGTGGGCCCAGTGCTCGTGTTTTGGTTGACACAATAGTATGTACCATTGGTTGGCACTAGATCAAAACTATGTGTGTATATTGGTAGAGCACGGATCAGCCTCCTTGCACCAATATTAAGGACATGTTTGGGATATTTTTTGCTTTTGCTTCTATGTGTTTCTTGTAGAAGAATTTTTTTCCAAGACTATGTTTGATTACATAAAATTTTTCATGGAAAATGGAATTCGTTTTCCAATTTTCATTTTTGACTTGTTTGATTGGAAAATTTTTAAAACTTTTTTCCCTGCTTGGGTCATGTCAATTCACTTTATCTTCTCTCATTTTATCTAGAGGTGTCAATCCGGGTGGTCCGGGCCGGGTCGACTCGCCAATAAAAAGTCCGGTAACGTCCGTTTGAAAAAAAGCCCGCCCGCTGCGGGTTACGGGCCAGCCCGCAAATCTTGAACTACAACTCAGGCTCGCCCGCTGGCCTATGCGGGTCGCGGTTTGTTCTGATTTAGCCCGTATGAATAAAAACGTAGATTTTTCATATTTATAGCAAATTTTTTTATTAAGTTTCTAAATACAAAATGTTTAAAATGATAAATTCATATTTATACCATAAAATATTTACATAGAATTTAAAATTATAGTTTATGTTATATGAATTACTTCTAAATTTGCAAATTTAAATAAAATATAAACAAATAACAATTAAATGATAAATGTATTTCTAATTACTATTGTCAAAAAACATTATTTTTTTTAGCTATTAGGGAGAAAAAAAATAAGATTTTACTTTAAAAGTTGTATTAGAGTTTCTAGAAGAAGAGAGATTTTCAATATTACCATATTTAATAAAAACAGTTTATTTTTTTTATTATTTTTACGGGTCAGTGGGTTAACCGCGGCCCGCGTAGGTTTGACCCGCAAAACCCGCGGTTCACAACTTCTTGACCCATGAATCGCCCGCACGGATCATGGGTCGGCCCGCGGTCCCGGGTCAATCCGGGCCGATTTTCACGGGTCTGATCGGCCCGTCCGTCTTGACACCTCTAATTTTATCCTCAATTTTTTGATTGACCTGATTTTATATTTTCAATTGAATCGAATTGGTCCATGGTCAAATTAAATTTTCATTCTTTGATTCGATTTAACTTTTGAATAGGTGCAATTTATTCCTTTAACTTTGTAAATGTTACAATTTAGTTTGAATTTCATCAATTTTCATAGTATTTATTATTAAATGATATTTTTATCAATCAAATAATAAAATATTAGAAATCAAACAAAAAAACATGGAATTTGTTTTCTTTCAATCAAAATTCAACCCTCGAAATCAAACACATTAATTTTCAATTTCTAGGAAAATAAGGTCCTGTTTTATTTGCTATTTTGAGGTCGTTTTCTGTTTTTATTTTCAAAAATACTAAAAATGCGTTCTCTTTACCATTTTCGAAAATGTATTTTGAAAAAAAAAAATTGTACACAAAACGCTCGAAACCTTGTTTTGGGCGTTTTGTGTGTATTTCAACAAAAAATGTTCAAAACGCGAAAAATTTGTTTTGGGATTTTTTTTTTAAAATAATTATCCTAACTTGGAACTAAGCTTAATATAAAGTTTTTATTTTTATTTTATTTATTTTATAGAATTATTCTAACTGGAATTAAGCCTAAATAATTTTTTTTTTTTGGAGAATTATCCTAACTTGTAACTAAGCTTAAATAAAATTTTATTGAATTTAATATCAACATTAAAAAAAATAAAATAAAATTAAGTGAGAATTCTTGTTGTTATATTTCAAAAAATGCCTTGATAAATGGATTCTGATGGTTTTGAAAGAATTTGCATTTTCTAAATTTTAATAGAACTAGAGTTTCCTCAAATCCCGAACATGATCATGCTGCGTTAATATAGACTCTTAATGCTCACATTAGTGTGTTGTATATATGTAATCATGTTTTTAGTGTATTGTGAAAGTAAATTTGAATTTGAGCCAGTAATATTTTGCAAGCAAATTAATTAAAAATAGTTTAAGTAGTATTTTGCAAAATTTCAAACAGAACGTATTTTCCAATTTTTCATTTTCAAAAACAGTTTTCAGAAATTACAAACCAAACGCATTTTCAGCAAATTTGAAAATAAAAATAAAAACAGGAAATACAAAACATTTTCGAAAATAAAAATACAAACAGAATACCACCTAAATTTTCAAGAATTCAATTTCCTAGAATTCATTTTTTTTTTCACCCAAATTTTATCATCACAGTCAAACGACCTAAAAGTTCTTTTACTACATGAAGCATTTCCAAATTATCCAAATAGGTTCAAAAGTAAATTTCCAGTTTCAGAAACAGCCTTTAATTATTTAAAAATCTTGTCAACCTTTTTGAGTGTCCAAATCTTCACTTGCACTTTGTATTATTTAATTAATATTTACACACAGAGGTGTAAAAAATTTGTTGGGTTACTCGATGCGTTTAGGCATGATCAGGGAAGATAGGGGTGGGTGGGTAATGCGTCCTTTGGAATTTGAGAAAAAATATGAAGGTTGGCTCACCTTTCAAAAATGTCGACCGACCCATTTTTAATTGCTGACTCTGTCCCTGGGCAGTGGGCATGGCTGTTCGATGGGCTTCTCTCCTCCCAAAGTTGGGCCATAGTGACCTCAGATATGTCAGTTCGTGTTGTCCGAGCCTGATCGACCAACCAACATAAAAGTCGATAACAGCCCACTTGAAAAAAGCTCCTGCCCGCTGCAGGTTCCGAGACGGCAACGGGACGGAGAATCCCTGACAAAGAAGGGGATGGCGCGAGGATGGGGATGAAATAGTATCCCCGAATCGAGGACGGGGATGGTCATCTTATCCCCATCCCATCCACACCCCGTCCCCGATCTCCATCCCATTCCCAATTAACAATTTTCATTAAAATTTATAGATGCAAACAAAGATGAATATATATATATATTCAAAAGATGTGTAAAAATTATTAGATTTAGAAATGTTAGGATTGTTCCTACATGTTTCCTTATATTGTTTGTACAAAATTATTTTAGAACTTAAAAAAAATAAAAATTAATAACAAATTAGGATATAAACGGGGATTTAAACATCCCCGCTTCGCCACCGCCCAGTCCCCGATTAAATGAGAATGAGGTAGGGATGGGGATGAGGATGATAAATCTTCAACGGAGAGGGGACGGGGAAAGGTATCCCTGGTCCATATCCGCCCCGTTGCCATTCCTATTTCAAAGTACAATCCAGACCTGCCCGCTAGCTCATCCGGGTCGAGTCCATGCGGGTCGCGATTCATTCTGATTTTCCCAGTATAAATAAAAATATTGATTTTTTCATATTTATAGCAATTTTTTGTCAAATTTCTAAATAGAAAATGATTAAAATGATAAATTCATATTTATACCATAAAATATTTATATAGAATTTAAATTTAAATTTTATGTTACATGAATTACTTCTAAATTTGTAAATTTAAATAAAATATAAACAAATAACAATTAAATGCTAAAAGTATTTATAATTACTATTATCAAAGAACATTACGTTTCTTAGCTATTAGGGAGGAAAAAAAAGATTTTGTTTTAAAAGTTGTATTAGAGTTTGTAAAATAATGAAGATTTTCAATGTTACCATATTTAATAAAAATAATTTTTTTTTCATGAGTTATCGGGTTAATCACGGCCCACGAAACTCGCGGTTCACAACTTCTTGACATATGAACCGCCTCACGGATCGACCTGCTGTCCCAAGCCGATCCGAGCCGATTTTTACGGGTCTGATTGGCCCGTCCGTCTTAACTCCTCTAATCATTGGAGAGTTAGGGTTGCCAGGATTATGCTAGTCATCTATACTATATTACTATATATATAAAGGGAGAATAGTGGATTAGTGTGAATGCATATATATATATATATATTTCTTGATCTTTAATGTTGTTCAATTGTCATATATTTGATGAGTTAATATTAAACTCATATTTATATTTAAATTTTTAAATTAAATAGTTAAAGTAATTTTTGTAGCAACACTTTTTTAGATTTATATTTTTAAAATTATTCTCCCTTTTATTTTTGTTAAGTAAATACAAAAATTATTTCCAATTTTGATGAATATTATTTAAAAATGTTTTGAATAGAATAGTGATTGATGTGATTTTGTGTGGTTGAAAATGAAAAAAAAAATGAATTTATGTGTAGAATACTTTAATATTGAATGTGTGATTAAAATTAAATATTTTCCTTTTCTTTTTAATGAATATCAAACAGGGGCTTATTATGTAATAATTAAATCTTTATGTTAACTATATCTGGTTAATAAATATAGTGTGTTCTTTTGCAATTTAATTTGCCATCATTACAAAAAATTAAATTACACAATTTTTCATACTACTTTTTAACTATTCACATTTTTTATCTCCAATTTTTAACCCTTCATCTCACATAGAAAATACAAATAAATCAACAAATAATTTCAATTCCTTAATTTGACATAAAACATTCCAAATTAAATCTAAAAAAACACATAATTACAATATAATTGACTATTTGATTAATATTTAGTGGTTCAGTATGAACACAGCGTGTTAATACAATATTGTTAACTATTTGATTAATATTTATTTTGTTAATAAATGTTTAATTACAATATGGTTAATTATTTGGTTAATTCATGTGTTGATTATTTAAATTTACATTTAGATTATATTCGAACCACTACTATAAGGCACCGAGCCAGTATTGGCTCAGTGGGGGCCAAGGCCCCCACTGAAAAAAAAAAAGAAAAAGAATAGACAACTTGAATTTATTTCCTTTGATCTTAATTCTCTCTATCTCTCTCTCTCTCTCTCTCTCTCTCCAATCATTATGTTTATGCAAAAAGTAGATACAATGCTCATTACTAGTATCACCCACCTTGAAAGTTTACATTTTACTTTTCAGTTATATGTATTTTATTTTGTGAATTACTACTTTACACTGGTTAGTTGTTACTTATTAGTTAACTTAGTTTAGTTTTTGATTTATTACTTTGTCGTTTCAATTATTTTGGTTCAAAAAAATTTCGAGGACTCCGCCCCCGAATCCCTGGGAGGGGGCCTCCGCCTCTCCCTCCCACCATTTGAAAATTTTGCCTCCCACTTATTCGAATTCTGACTCCGTCCCTGACTACTATATTTACTTAGACTTATTAAATTTTTTATTTTTTAAAATTTTTTTATAATTTTTTTAAAAATTAAATAGTTAAAGTAATTTTTGTAGCAATAATTGAATATATATTTTTAAAATTATTTTCCTTTTTTTTGTAAGTAAAAAAAAAAAATTATTTTCAAACTTATTATTTAATGATTAAGTCTTTGTGTTATTTTAATTTACAACTTTTTCACTTAACGTTTTTATATTATTTTTGACCATTGTTTGTACTTTGTATCCTTTTGTAATTAGAATTTTTAACGAATTATAAATTAATGTACGACTATTGCATTTGTATATTACATGTTATTTATATTGTACATTCAACCCCTACTATATTTGCTTAGGTTTATTGAATTTTTTTTATATTTATTAATTTCTTATTATTAATTTTTTAAATTAAATAGTTCATGTAATTTTTGTTGCAAAAGTTCTCCTTTTTTGTGAGTACAAAAAAAACATATTTCCAAATTTATTATGTAATAATTATATCTTTATATTGTTGCGGAATTTGATTACTTTATAGGGATGTGTAATGATACGAGATTAATTGTTACAAAACTTGGAAATCACGTAGTTGAGCAAAATTTCTCGATAGGTATCTTGCAAGGTACAAATTTTTTATTTCGAGCACTAACACAATTTAGGATGTGTTTGATTCACTGTCATTTGCCTGAAAAATGTCAAATCATGAAAAATGTTTTCCCCTTTGTATTTGTTTGGTGTTTGATAGGAAAATTTACTTTGAAAAATATTTTTCAAGGTACAATCAATTAAAGTACACTTAACTCATTATATTTCCTCACCTATTTTGTGAGAAAACATTTTCCTCATATGGAAAATATATTTTTCGTCACATTTGATTACTATTATCAAGTACAAATGAGTGAGAAATAAAAATAATAATAATTTTTTTAATTAAAATAGCTAAATTTTGTTTTATTTGCAATGGAAAATAATATCAATCAAACAACAAATTTAGGAAAATTTTCTATTTTTTCACCCGACACTTCCAATTGATATTTTTCAAGAAAGTAATTTTCAGGCAAATCAATTCCTAGAAAAAATATTCTTACCATCAATTTTTCATCTTTTCAATTAAACACATGTAAGATTGTCTTTCAAGTTCAAGAGGCGACAATTTCAGTTGGTAGCTTCGTATGCTATGAATATCAATAAGAGTCAAGAGAAATCACTTTTCAAGGTTGATCTTTATTTAAAGAAATCAGTTTTCAGCCATGGACAGTTGTACTTTGCAATCTCTATAATGACGAATTGCATTGTTTGAAGATGATCATTTGCGACAAGATGAAAATAGAACAAACTCAACTACAAATGTAGTTTATATAGAAGTTTTTCAAAATCTATAGTGGAAACATTGTAACTCTATTAATTTCTTTATCATTTTATTATTTTTCTATCTATTTTATTATACACATCACTAGTACAGAAACTCGAAAAGGCGTCGGTTGTAAAAGGGCATAGGCGTCGGTTGGAGGGGCGACGCCTATGACGCAGACGCCTAAAGTTTTGACTTTAGGCGTGGTTGTAAATCGACGCCTAAAGTTCGACTTTATGCGTCGGTTTTTTAATAACCGACGCTTAAAGTTAAAAAAAAAAAAAAAAAAAAAATTACTTTTAGGCGTCGGTTCAAACTTTAGAACCGACGCCTAAAGTTCGACTTAAGGCGTCGATTCTAAAGTCTGAACCGACGCCTAAAAGTATTTCCACCCCCCCCCCCCCCGTTTTCACACCTGCAGACCCAGGCCGCTGCAGGTATTCACCTAAGGCCGCTATTCACCTAAGGCTGCTGCAGGTAATAGCCTGCAGTGACCCAGGCCGCTGCAGTTCATGGCCTGCAGTGACCCAGGCCGCTGCAGGTCATGACCTGCAGTCATTTGGACGTGGCCCGCGATGACCTGAACATTTTCCACATGCGCATCAACAAATATACATATAATCGACATATACATAATAAAATTAAATAGAGAACAATTATATGTACAAGATTGTTGTTTTATTATACAAATATGTAAATTTAAGTTTGGATACGCATCATTTTACACACACCTATCAACGAAATATTTGGCCCATAAATTTTGAAAAGTCTTAATTAAAAACTCTCATTTAAATTACTTATACCTTTTCTAACGAAGGAAACTGGAAGTGTTCTGTGACTATCTCATACATATTTCTCATAACGTAATAGCCACACTCAGAACCTCCAGGTTGCTGAGAACACTGAAATTTTCACATTGAAAACTAAAATGAATAATCAAACTTAATAGAATATGAAAATAATTCAAAACATTACAATAAATTTTAAATGTGTTTTCGTACCTTTATTTTTAGCCACGTTGTATTGCCTTTCGTCCTAACACCTCCTTGGGCCCAATACATTTTGAAAGCCCTAAAATTTTAATAAATTATATGAACAAGTTACCAAAAAAAAGAAATACTCTAAATTTTCTACAGAAATTTTGGCAGAGCCTCCCCTATAAATTGAACTTATCTAACCTGTAAAGAGGCATGTTGCTATTGAAATAAATTCTCAACAATCACAAGTCACAACAGAAATTCATCAAATTTACCACAACTCCACAATCAATTTCACCACAACTCCACAATTATTTCATGAAAAATTATCATAACTTACGTATTCAATAGCGGCTTGATATCTAAGTCACGCTTACATGCACCAGCTGAATCCAAGAAGTACACCGTATTCTTCTGAGGAGAAATCACTAGCAACATCCAGTGGTTCCTACGTATTATGAACGTGTAAATACAACTTTAAACATATATGATTCAAATTAGGTAAAAAAAGAGAGAATGTCAGTGGTCTTACTCCTGAAAATACGGTGCTATAATGAACTTCTTACTTTGCATTGCCCTCATGGTGCTGTCCATGTAAGTTACAACACCATCTGCATTTGTTCTTACCGAAACCGATGCAATGTATGTCGGAGACATGAATCCAATTGATTCAATACCGTATTCATGACACATCTCATGGAGGTACCTAAAAATAATTAAACCAATAAATATAAATAAAATAATGATTTAAAGTCAAGTAATAATTTATGATCAGAAGTCTTACAATGAAAATATTTGTAAGATAGATGTATCCAACCATTGCATCGTTAGCAAATCGGTGATGTCTCCGACTATAACAAAAATACCATCGTCGAATGCACAGTTGAACACAGAGGCATCTATGGGCACCTGGTAGAAGTCATCACCAACAGGCAATTGAAGGACTAGAGTGTTCAACATTTTGCATTTGTCACCTAGACGTTGTAACGTCTCATCGTCGACAATTGCAGGTCGCTGGGTAGATGACAATTCAAAACTTTGAGGCTTTTTCCGTTCGTTAGATTTTTTTAGCTTTTTCGGTGCCTCTTCCTGCAAGAAGACAATTTTTATCATTATAAATTTCTAACACAATTTTAAAAGAAATTAATATCGACATAATCTTTTATGTAACTAAACATTATTACCTCTCCAAAAATAACCAACTCCTTCGGCCATTGAAAAAAACTTCCAATACCTTCCCCCACCGTGGTGTGATGTTGAGATGGCACTGGAAGATAGAACGCTTCCGCACCATTTACGACATGGTCAACAGACACCTTCACATGATCAAGCCAGAGTGGTTGATGATGCACCACGGTGTCGGCTCCGGACGGATAAACCATTCCGCTGGCCACTATTTGTTTCTCACCATCATGACTTACGGCGAGACGACAAGGAATCGACTTCTATTTTTCAACATATATAATTGAACATATAAGTCATCACTTTCCATTTGAAATGAAATAAGCAATATTAAAAAAAAAAAACTTAAATAATTTAGCATTAAGTACCTGAAGCCCATCAACATTTAGTCTGGATTCACGGAATGACAACTACTTCGAGTTAGAGGTCGGGGGTGTGGAGTTACGTCCACCTCGGCATCAACATTTAGGCAAGCGCTGGAGGATAGCATCGTATTTACTCTACATACTATGGTACGCACTTTGCATACTATCGAATTTACTTTGCATCTCCGACATGGTTTGATGCCTGACCTTCTCGGTAATGCTATCCTCCATCTCGTGCCTGATTATCTCCTTAATGTCATCTACTGAAACAACCCCACACGATCGTCTGAGGTAATCGTCCGGCTTGCCGTAAACATCCCTCGTGGTGACATACACGCCATACCCCCTCACCTACCAGGATGATCCTCCTTCCCAAGGGCTTCACTTAAAATATCATGTTGCCTACTTGCCACAAATGACCCCTGTGTGGCCTGCTCAGCCTTTTCTACCTGTTTTAAAAAAAAAAAACTGAAAACTAAATACAAGTATTAGAGTAAATTTGAATTGAAAATATGAAAAACCGGGAAGATATACTTACAATTTTGTCAAACACCCCTCTAGTTTTCTCGTTGGGATGTAGTAAGTTCCATCTTGATGCGAACCCCTTCGGTGCGTTGATCGAAAATTCCCACAACAATTTTAATACCAACCCAAGAAAGCTAAAGTGGTAAATAAATGGATAAACACCTTCACCCAAGTTTAATTCTAACATAAAATTCAAGGATTAACAAACCCTAGCCCAATGGGGGTCACTTAAACAAATTCCAAGGTGGCAAAAAATAAACAACAACACAAGAATAATAATACTCAAGCAAAGTTGATTAAATTCCAAGAAGGTAACAAGAACAAAGGAGGTTTTAACCTTACCTCAAAGGGGGTCTTCAAGACCTAGCTCTCAAGAGCAATTTTCATGACATGCCAAGTTATCCTTTACAAATGAAGAGAAATGTGAATATAATGTACAAAAATGGGGAAAATGTGCAATTTCGGTATTTACAAGAAAAACCCCGTTTTTGTGGAAATTGCAAGAAAACCCCGTTTTTTTGAAAAATGAGGTGTTTCGGTCGACCGAAATAATTTCGGTCGATCTCTGGGTCGACCGAAACTGGACTTTCGGTCGACCGCCACTCATCCGAAAGTGATTGAGGCTGGATCAAAATTCCTCTACAGAGTTTCGGTCGACCGGAATGATGTTCGGTCGACCGAAATTGGCTGATTCCAATTTCTTCTTCTTTTTGGCTCCAACTTGATTCTCGACTTACTTTTCTTGATTTATTCACATTCTTTAGCCTCGAATCTTGAACCTCTTCAACTTCGGATCTCGTCATGGGTCCCACGGGCACGTAGATCGAGGTTTGACTTTCTCGATTCTCATCATCCCCTCCCTCTTGAAAAGGATTCGACCCCGAATCTTGCTTGAATGCACTGTCGTGAAACTCCTTGAACTTTGACCTTGCAACATTGTGTACCACAGGTTCATGCAATGAAGTTGGACTTTTCGCGATTCTCATCATCCCCTCCATCTCGAAAGATATTCGACCACGAATCGGCACCTACAATAAAAATAGAAAATTCAGACACAATAAATGTAACTGAAATTTCATACTCACCGTGCAAAATCAATTTGTAGGCGTTGTCAAAAGCTTGAGATGTGCCAACACTGCAAAGTAGCAATTTGGATTTTATTTGATTGGGGGGGTCGCTCCTTCCACGAATGGGAATACATCCAGCCGCCCGGGTCAAATGGAATATGCTTCCTACCATGGTTGGCATTGGAAATACATTGTATACCAATTCCCTCAAATGGAAGCTCGAGCCTCCTGCAAAGGGGCTTAACCAAAGGTGCATTCTCGTGGCCACCTAAACCAACTCTTTGTTCAATAAGCATACGCATAAAGTTCAACAGAGTTAATAGGTTAAAGTCACAAGCAATTTTAAGTGGAGAAAACTTGCTAATATGATGAGCAATTAAATTGCAAGCAAATTTAACAACCACAAAATTAGCACCAACTTCGTGCAAATGCACGACCTCCTGAAAGAAAAGATTAGCTAGGTTGATGACCTTGTTGGTTTCATGGCATGTAATCAAACGTGACATTTTAATTCTCTACCAACAATCACAAAAATAGCTTCATCTTCTTTCTTTGTTCCAAGTAAACCCACTATAAAATTCATAGAAGTAGTAGTCCCAGGTTTACTCATGATGGGCAAATATGCATGGAATTCTTGGGGCAAAAACTTAGACTTAAGTTTAGCCATTTTGCAAGTTAGGTATTTACAACAAGTACAAACATGTTCAACACCAACCTTCAAATTAGGCCAATAAAATTGATCACATAATACCCCTAAGACCCCGTTGATTTTAAATCGCCCCATCAAACAATCATCATGTGCTCCTCCCACTAGCAATTCACGCATGGCACATTTACAAGGAAACAATCCAATTTTCCAAAACAAATAATCATCATGCCCAGAAAATCCATCAAAATATTGCTCACAACATGATTCATAAATGTTTAACAAATTCGGATATTTAACATGCATGCTCTTACTATGTTCAAGACAGAATGAGGGAGCATCTAGAAATGTTAGAAGCGAAGTCTTTTTATCATCAAAACATCCCAATAAATATTTCCCATGGACTCCCCTAACTAGCAATTCCTTTGGAGAGTCAATATGCAAGTCAAGCATATTTTCACAAAATAAGAATTTATCATGCCAATGATATGTACTATATGCAACATTTTTACAAAAAGATTTGGTACTTATGCAATTGGGCACATGCAAAAAAGTTACATTTACAAATTAAGCACTCATCATGACAATGATTCTTACCACATGTTACATTTTCACAAGTCAACAACACGCTTGTCAAATCTACTTCAAGATCATACAACCCTCTAATGTATTCAAAGCACAATAACCTTGCTTTCAAAGAAATGTTACGAGCATACCTCCTAGATGTTGCATTGGTTATCCCATTTTCTTTACTTCGGTTGTACTCGTTGTTGTAGGAAAATGTTTCCATGAATTCCTTCCATAAGGCATGCTTTTGGAGTTCTTTGTTGCCTTGATAAGTCGGCCTCACAATTTCCTGCAACAAAGACATGACAAAACTAGGGAGGGAAGTGTTAGAGTATTCAAGAGTAAAGAACATTTCGGGGTGATCTTTTCTCTCAATTTTCTTGGTGGCACTCATCCCTTCCTCACCTTTTTCTGAGGTAGAATCCTCAACCCTCGGTTCTTCTCTCACCTCTCCTTTTTCTGGAGTCGTGGCTCCAACTCTCACTGCCTCTCCTTTTTCTAGGGACGTGGCCCCAACTCTCTTGCTCTCATTTTTATTTTCTTCAATTTTATCAATTGAAGGTTCTTTTGTTTTCCTATCCTCTACTTCTTTCTCTTCTTTTTCCTTCTCCTTTTCTTCCTCGAATTCCTTCTTGAGCTTCATTTGGTCTTTGCATACTTCTTCCGAGCTCAAAGATAGGATCACAACCTTTTTTTCATTCATTTTGAAGCTACATCGGTTCTTCCTCTTGTCATGTGTCACACTCCTATCACTTTGCCAAGGTCGCCCCAAAATTATGTGTGTAGTGTGCATGGGAACTACATCACATATCACTTGATCACAGTAGGATCCAATGTTGAAGGTAAGAAGAACTTGTTCACTCACTCTCACTCCCCCATCGTCACCCAACCTTTGCAATACATAGGGATTAGGATGCTTCATAACCGGTAGCCCCAATTTCTCCACCCTACTAGCACTCACCAAATTCGTGTCACTCTCCCCATTTATAATGAGACTACATGCCCTATTCCCCACAAGGCATCTAGTGTAGAAAATATTTTCTCCATCCTTCTCCTTCTCATTATCATGGGCCAAAGATGTTGGTGGCCTAGCATTCATTTCCAACACTCCCTTCTCATTATCACCCCTCCTATGGAATGATGGACTTTTCATTTTTGCCCTATCAATAATATCATCAATTCCATCTCCACTCCTATCTACCCATTCTCTTCTCCTCCTATTCATACTCCATTCTTCTTCCACTTCTCCACTTCTACCCATTCCATGGAGTGATGAATTTTGCATTCTCGCACTATCAATATTTTCATCAACTCCATTTCTCCTACCTTCTAACCACTCTCTTCTTTTCCTATTCAAACTCCCATTTTGTTCACCATCCCTTTCATCATCCCAATCATCCCTTCTAATTTTCCTATTCAACGTCCCATTTGGTTTTCTACTTCCATCCCTATACACAATATTCTCAAATTTATCCCTCAACCTTCTCCTACCATCCCTATTTTCTTCACCCATACTAGTTGATGTACTCTCCCCTCTTGTTCCTAAATTTTCCAACTCACCCCCAATCTTCTCCATTTGTCTAGCCATGGTGGTTGAAAGATTTTGTAAAAAGTATTTCAAATATTGAGTTTGAGCATTGGAATTTGACATGGTGTGCAAGTGTTCTCACAAGAATAATTTTCACTCTTGTTTCACTCAATTTAGGCTTTTACCCTCTAATGAGCTTACCACTCTTGGCTTTTTCCACTCAAAATCTCCTTTCTCAAGTTCTCCAAGGAAGGTAATCAACTAAACCACAAAGTATAATTCTTGTGAAGTCAAGGAAATCACAAACCAAGGAAGAAGGAGTTTATAACAAGTAGATACAAATAGCAAGTAGAATTTATGTGCTTGCTAAACTCAAAAGGAATAATATTTATGTGGGATAAGATGCTAGGATCACAATTTCAACAATGGGATTGAATAATCACAAGTATGGGACAAGGCATATATGAAGAGCAAATAAGTACAAGAGTGTAAATTTCAATGAAGCAATTTAGCAAACAGTTTGTACTCAATTTTTGAATGACCTTGAATGGATATAATGTGGATATATATAAAAAAATCCTCAACAACTCAAATTTGGACAATGAAGGAATTATCAACAATACACAATGTAAGGAACAAATGATATGTGGAATAAGATGTTGATAACACAATCTCAACAATGGATATTGGATAGCCCCAAGCAATTAGCAATATATGGGCATTGAACAACAAAGCATTAATGGAGTAATTTTCATTGGGACATTTATCAAACACTTTGAATACACAATTTGGAAAGTGTAGGTTTTGTAGTGAATGAATATGAAATTCCCCCAACAAACTCACAATCAATATACCCAACACATAGAATCAACAATACACATGAGCATATCAATTTTTCCCAATTTTTTTTCAATTTTCGTTTTTTTTTCCTTCACAATGCCAAGAACAACAACAAGAAAGTAAAGATAGGTTTACCAAATTAGAGCCAAGCTCTGATACCAAATGATGCGAACCCCTTCGGTGCGTTGACCGAAAATTCCCACAACAATTTTAATACCAACCCAAGAAAGCTAAAGTGGTAAATAAATGGATAAACACCTTAACCCAAGTTTAATTCTAACCCAAAATTCAAGGATTAACAAACCCTAGCCCAATGGGGGTCCCTTAAACAAATTCCAAGGTGGCGAAAAATAAACAACAACACAAGAATAATAATACTCAAGCAAAGTTGATTAAATTCCAAGAAGGTAACAAGAACAAAGGAAGTTTTAACCTTACCTCAAAGGTGGTCTTCAAGACTTAGCTCTCAAGAGCAATTTTCATGACATGCCAAGTTATCCTTTACAAATGAAGAGAAATGTGAATATAATGTAAAAAATGGGGAAAATGTGCAATTTCGATATTTACAAGAAAAACCCCGTTTTTGTGGAAATTGCAAGAAAACCCCGTTTTTTTGAAAAATGAGGTGTTTCGGTCGACCGAAATAATTTTGATCGATCTCTGGGTCAACCGAAACTGGACTTTCGGTCGACCGCCACTCATCCGAAAGTGACTGAGGCTGGATCAAAATTCCTCTACAGAGTTTCGGTCGACCGAAATGATGTTCGGTCGACCGAAATTGGCTGATTCCAATTTCTTCTTCTTTTTGGCTCCAACTTGATTCTCGACTTGCTTTTCTTGATTTATTCACATTGTTTAGCCTCGAATCTTGAACCTCTTCAACTTCGGATCTCGTCATGGGTCCCACGGGCACGTACATCGAGGTTTGACTTTTCCGATTCTCATCACATCTTCTTTCTTTTTTGATCTAGCTCGAACCCAATCTAAACTGCGATCCTCGCTTACAATTGAGGAGCTAATCATGTCACATGAAGTGCTAGAAGATAATGGGTC